>JAZKJV010004354.1:0-321929 GCA_037367405.1 Ottelia alismoides | reverse complement strand
TCGAGGAAGGTGACAGCTTCTCTCGACGAGTGTCAGGCCGGTCGAGCAAGCCGTGAGGCGGTTCCACCACCTCCGGCGAAGTCCTTCGTCATTGAGGTTCAACCTCTGGTTCAGGCCATTGAGGTGTGTATCTTTTCTTCCCCATTTCTTTCCCATTCTCTTCCCAATAGGCCTAGGTTTCGATCCCAACCTTTGGTTCCACATTTCATCCACTAAGCCGCCCGAATCACACACCTCGCCGGAGTGCTCCTCCACTCGTTCCGCGGAGTCTCGCACCATTTCCACCCCCACAGGGTCGAGGCAACTTGCCCTCGACCCTTTCACATCTTTTTTTTTGCAGGTCAAGGCACTTGAACGCACCTTGCGCATTTTTGAGAGTGCGTCGGAGGTTCTTGGGGGTGCCTCGCTCCTCCACCTTCGCCGGTGAGCTCTGGTGGTCGTCGCCACATTTCGGAGCACCCAACCAATACAGGACCTCCGCAGGAGCTCACGGCTCCATTTTGAAGCAGCTAGGATGCCGGAGACACGCGATCAAGCCGGAGGAACTTCGCTCCGGCGAAGTTCCTCCCTGTTCTTCCTCTACGGCCGCCCACCGTTGGATCGAGGGTCCTCTCCAGTTCGAGCAGCCGTCGTTGGATCGTGGCTGCCTGCAACCGTCCGATCTCCAGCCTAGATCTAATCGTGTCCGCACGCTTCGAAGGGGTATCGCGCCTCAGAACCTCGTCACGTGTCAAGTGAAGGGCGTGCAACCGTCCGATCTTAAGCGCTGGGTATTTTGCATATCAAACCCGGCCATTTTGTGTATTTATTAGTTAATCATTAAACTTTCCATTTGCCGTTATAAATATTTGTAGTATTTACAGATAAAGCCTTCGAACTTTGAATATTTACAAAAAGGTCCTCCGCCACGTCACCTCACATGACTCACGCACGTGGGGTGAGGGCATTTTGTGGAGGACCCCTTGGGGATTTCTGTATTGTGATTTAGTCCTGAAACGTTATAATTCAGTTATTATATTTTTGGGGAAATTGCCGTTAAGCCCCCAAAGTTTTTGATAATTACATTCGTACCCCTACCAGGTCGTGTGCATGTGCACGTGACCTTGGTCTTTTTGCACGTATATCCCAGCAGGTTTGTGTATTCACATTTGGTCCTGGAAAGTGGTTTATTAGTTATATATTTTGTGGAAGAATTGCATGTCGGCCCTTGAGCTTTCTGTTTATTACATTTATGCCCCTGCCAACATGAGTTTTTTTGTATGTTTTCCCTATTTATTGCATGCATCTCTCAATTGCTAAAGAATCCACAAAAGTTAACTTAAGTCCCTTTTGCATTGTAGTTTCTCGACATATTTTTGTTTTGCATTTTTTTGCATTTTCATATTTATAAAAATTCAAAAATATGCATTTTCAGCACTTTTTGCATTAGAAAATATTAAAAAAATATTAAAACTCTTTTAAAAATTCCAAAAAATTACCTTTAGTCTATTTTAGTGTCTTTTAACTACAATCCAAAAATCATTAAAAATTCAGAACAAAAACCCTAAAAATTAGAAAAATCTAAAAATCTTCCTAAAATCTAAAAAAATCAAGAAAAAACCTAAAAATACAATCTCAGTTTCTATAGTTTCGTTATTTTACTACCTTTATTTTAAAATTAATTTGAGGAATTTTGGATACTGTTTGATATTTTTAATCCTCATTTTAATTTTAGCCAGTGTCTTAATTCACTGTTTTCTAGTATTTTTGATTTGAAAAATACCAAAAAATTCAGAAAATCTGTAAATATCACAAAAACATTATAAAATTATAAAAAGGCCAAAAACATTTTATTTTCTGAATTTTGGTTATTTTTTCCTTATTTTTATAAATACTCTATTATCCTCTTTTCTTATATTGAGTGTATATTCTATTTATAAAAACAAAAAAATATAATATATAAAAAGAAAATATAAAATCAGTAAATTAAAAATCAAAGTATAAAATATAAAAAAATTAAAAATTTAAAACCCACAAAAATTTGCTTTCTTGTAGGCACTTAATCACATTCACATTTTTTCACATTTTTGTCTGATCTATCTTGCTTGCTCCCTGTGTTCGACCTCTACACACTTGCACACTATACACATTTTTGTAGAGTTATAATAAATTTTGACTCCACATTTGCTTTTCATTGTCTGATTTGATATTGTAGGTTGATTGTTGATTAATTAGGGTTTATTGCGGATCGCTGCAGCGACTCCGTCTCTGCCTTGTGTGAGAAGTATTTAGACCTGCGATAGACCCTGGTTATCAAATGGCACCGTTGCCGGGGAGCAACAGCGTATAGATCTTATTTTGTGATTGATTGTGATTGTGTTTTTACCATTATTGCTTCACTTGTTCTCTCTAATTTTGATATACATTTTTGATCTATCTAACCTATTCTTTGTTGACTTCGTGCGAGGTACCGCGGATTGAGGGAGGTGCCTTTTTCTAGGAGCCAACGCACCCACGTGAAGCCAGCTTCGGCCTGCTACTTGAGCACCAAGAAGACTTAGATGTAGATTAGATTTAGTTCATTATTTGTTTAATTTATTGTGAGAGAGAGACCACTATTATTTGTAATAATACAGGTACTTGGAATTGGACACTCGGGCCTAATTTCCAGGTGTTTGTACACCTAGGGGCTCACAGCAGCTTTTATCGGTTTTTTCATCGCATTTTTTCCTTTGTTTTCCGGTTTTGTTTTCTTTCTTTTGTGATTGAGCTCTAGCTTTAGGATTGATTGGCGTATTAGGTCCAAACACCCTAATTAACTTTGCATGCACCTATAGTCTCGAATTTTGGAGTTAGTCAAATTTTGAAAAAGGTTCTTCACGCTAATAGTCTATCCTCATCCTAGGGCTATTTCATCGGATTGCATACCACATATAGATTAGGTTTACAAATTTCTGCATTGCATCCTGCATGAAGAGAGCTGGAGGCACTGTAAGTCTTCTTACTTGAGCATTCATCATATAGGCATAAAGGTGAGATTTCCATCTTGGTGCCGACTCGCATTGCTTGTCCGACTCTCTTCCTCTGTTTTTGGATCAAATAGGAACCAAGGCAAAATACAAAAATCTTAGGCGTTTGTATTGAATTGACTCAAAACAAGTGATAACACCAAAAAAAATTAAAAAAGGGACTGCTAAAGAAAACTTGACCTAAATGAAATTGGTTAATTGGACACATTGCTTGGGGTGAGCAAAGCCCTCATTTGTATTCAGGTTGCATGGGAAGGTCTCTTTCCAAGTAAGAGAGCGGCTTCGTAAGGATTAGAGCCCAAAATCCAGTCTGTGGCTGCCTTGTATATCGCCTGGATTTCCGAAGTATTGGCGCTACTATCGTACGTAGACGAGTAGGGCTTGGTCGGCATTGATGACTCTCTATTGTGTAGAGCATTGACCTTGTCCGAAGTATCGAGCATAGGACACGCCTCCACGTGGGTGTCTATCTCATCATCTTATGTTCGAGTAGGATCTTGCACGCTCACGGGTGATTCCGTTGCGAGCGAGATCCGAAGTATCGGTTTCGCCTATCGGCTTCCTCCCTCTATTTCTTTGGCTGAGTAGGGATCCAGGAAGGGTTACAAGGACCTCAAAAAGTGCAGACTACAGGTTACACAGGAGGAGGACAAGTGTGTGATTCTTTTCTGGCAGTACTCTCTCTCCTATAAGCGTAGCGCTCTAAGGGACTCGTTCAAAGATAATTGCTTGAATTCAATCTAAAAACTACAAAGATAATAGCCGACCCTTCACGGCTTCACGCGTTGAGTTGGTGAACCCTTCGTATTGTGTTTGATTGACTAGTTGCACTAAGGTCAAGATCAAAAACACTGCACAATTGTACGCAATTCTGCCTCCCCCCTTAATTTCTCAACCTCACTCTTCTCAATAATCACGATGATGGAAAGGAGGTCTCTTAGGCTGTCTCTGGCGGCACCGCTATCCAGCACTCCTCCCTATTCATCTAGGACAACCTCGGGGAGTCCAGACCCACTCTCCGAGCCTGAGTTCACTTCCACCATGTTCCCCCTCGACCACCCCTCTTCTTCCATCAGTCCAAGAGTGTCAGAGTTTAGTGCAGCACAGAGCTCAGATCATTTGTCGGCACCTGAGATGGGTTCTTTTGCCTTTGCAGAGACCCAAGACATGGACGGCAGAGAGGAACACCCAGATGAGCAGAGACCACCACCATTCCTATATGACCAAGCTGCCATCAACAACTCATTGTTAGCATCCTTGGAGACTATGCAGAGACAGATCAGAGATCAGGGGATTTTCATGGGTGACCTCATGAGGGAGATAGCACAGATGCGAGAAGGAAGAGATGACAGACCTGAGGGCGGTGGAGGAGATATACCAGAAGCCATAGGTGAAGGTGGAGAACCTAACCAGGAGAGGCTGCCGCCGATGACCATGAGGCAGTTGCACAACCCACCCGCGACCCTCACTCACTGATGGATTCAGCTTCCTCCCATTGTTGGGAACTTTGAGCTTTGCCCGCAAACTATCCAGTTACTGCCCAAGTTTCACGGACTAGCCACCGAAGAGCCTCATCTCCATCTGCGGGAGTTTGAGATGATTTGCAGCACTGTCCACGACAGATTAGTGGACGAGGACACGATCAAGATGATTGACTTCCCATTCTCATTAGCCAATAGAGCAGCCTACTGGCTGAAATACCTTGGAAGGTACGTCACATCATGGGCACAGCTCCTGCGCGATTACTTGAACAAGTACTATCCACTTGGCTAGACCAACGCAGCACGAGCTATGATCAGCAACTTCACCATGGTCCCGAATGAACAGTTCCATGAGGCTTGGGACCGATTCAGAGAGCTCATTGACCGGTGTCCACATCATGACATATCCAAGTCCAATTTGGTTCAGAGTTTCTTCTGTGGGTTGACACCGGAGCTGCAGGGGCTTGTCAATGCCTCTTGTGGTGGATCGTATTTCTCTAAGGGAGAGGACGCAGTTTGGGAGATCTATGAGGGTATGGCAGAGAATTCCACAGTAATGGCCCAAGATCGCGTCTACACACAGCCTAAGCTTCCACCACATGCAGTTGGATATCAAAGGATAGAACGCATCGATGCCAGTACGCACACTCCGTCAGCAGCCACAGCTCAGGCTGAATCCACCACTGCCGACATGGAGATATTTTCCGAGAAGCTGGACCGCATCGAGATCCTCGAGAAGAAGCAGAGCCAAGGGTTGGCCCAGATGGACCAGTTGACGAAGACCATGAGTGACCTGAAGAAACAGATCATGTGTATTCAGGAAGCACAGACGTCTGCGCATCCCCCCAGATCACGGGCTGATCCTAGCAGTAGCAGCTTAACCCATCCCTCTGCCTCGTACCGCCAGGTTCACCACATCTAGGCAGAGCCGGTCCAGCAGGTATAGTACTACCCGTCACAGCCACCATCTCAAGACACTCAGATGGTGGCCTATCAGCCGGATCAGCTACTGGCAGTTCTTCCACCCCCCGTTGAGCAGGAACCATTGATGGAAGTCAATGGGATTTGGTACGACCGGTACCCACAGCAGCCCGGTATTCGTCGTGATCACCCCACATTTTGTTGGACCACTGGTGGCACCTCATCCCAGCAGCAGTCTCCAGCTCAGGGCCATCAGAACGGCCAGCAGTAGCAGCAGCCCCAGTATGCCCACCAGCAGTACCAGCAGGGTCCTCGTCCCGTTTATCAGGGATAGCAGTGGAGGCAGCGTCAGCAACCTCACCAGACATACTCCCATCCTCCCCACTACCAGCAGCAGCCTCAGTTCCAGCAGGGGAACACTTCCGGTTCTCAGGCACCTGCCTTTGAGAACCCATCTCTGGATGACCTCGTCCGCTTAATTTCTGACCAGCAGGTATCCTTCCGGCGAGAAATGGATGAGTTCCGGTAAGAGATGGGGGATATTATCAAGGGCAAGGCCGTCATACCTGCACAGATTGAGCCTAATCCGAACAATCTGAAGAGGAAGTGTGAACAGGATGCCAGCCGGCAGCGCCTCATCTGAGCGACAATCGCATAGGGAACCACGAGCGCTAGATGAGCAGAGTAGCGGTGCTGCTGCCGCTGATGATGACGTTGAAGACGGTGGTGCTGAGACCACCGTTTTTGATGCAGAGCCAGAGCGCGGTGCTGATGCCGCGAAGTCAGATGTCGTTGGTGGTACTGAGGCCACCACTTCTACTTTTGTTGAGCTCCCACATGTTGTGTTGCCACCTTTTGTATCTCAGGACTGTGGTAACAAAAAGAACAAAAAAATGAATAAAGGAAAGGTTTTTGTATCCACCTCGAGTCCATATGTGTTGTATGATGACCATTGTATGGATTCTATTCCTCCACAGGCACATGAATCTCTTCCTAGTCCTCCATCTGAGGAGGCCCCTACCATCCCCTTCCCTCAAGCACTCCGCTTGGCGAAGGGGAATAAAAGAGAAAATCCAAAAAGACCCAACAGGTAGAGTTCAGCAACCAGATGATTGATATATTCCAAATCCAGCTGACTCTACAGGAAGCACTTGAGCACATCCCCCTTTTCCAAAAGAGCTTGAGAGGGAAGACTACAGTTCGCAGGAAGAGGAGGAACCACAGAGATCAGATCCATGTGCTCACCCATTCCACTTGTTGCACCATTCAGAACCAATTACCAGCCAAGAGACCTGATGCAGGAGCTCCCTATGTCAGATGTGAGATTAAGGAGCAGCGGTTCGATCGTACTCTATTAGACAGTGGCTCTTCTATCAACCTCCTTCCGGCATCCTTACTCGACCGATTCGAGTTTGGTCCTCTTCTTCGGAGCAGGACGATCCTTCAGTTTGCTGATAGGTCGACTAAGAGGCCGAAGGGGTTGTTGAGAGACGTGGTTGTTACCATTCAGGGCCTGAAATTCCCCGTGGACTTTGCTGTATTGGACATAGAGATCCCTGAGTCGGTAATTGATTCCCCCATCATACTTGGACGCCTATTCTTGGCCACTGCCAAGGCGATGACCGATCATGATAGTGGGAAGGTATGCTTTCGCGTAGAGGGCGAGAGCATACAAATAGAGATGATCGAGGAGACCAGAGCGACAGAATCTGCATGCTCAGAGCAGTCCAGTGATACCGCGTAGATGATAGAGGATGAGCTAGACGTCCACCAGGAGTGCGATTTCGTGATGATAGATGATGAATCCATTTGGATAGATCCAGTAGCACAGACCCTCTCCTTGCCTACAGATTCACTCTATTTACAGCTTATGGCAGTTGAGAGCCTGGAGAGCACACCCCTGGACGAGGATACCTTTGAGGTTGACAGTTGTGGGACGAGTGGTGATGCTGATTTTCATTCTTGTTCATCTAGTTCAGATCCCTCGGATTCAGACATTGATTAGGATGATTTTGATGACTATTTGCCATGTCTGTTTCTTTATGAGCCTACAACTAGGACGGAGTACGAGCCAGTGCAGTTCATAGTTGATTCAGCAGGGTCCCCTTCGTCAGATTCTCATGTGCAGCGAGAGTTCTCACATGCAGACCTGATAGCCTTCACACAGACATATCAGAAGCCAGATCTTCCACCTCCCAGTTGTCCAGAATTGAATCCCTTGCCGCAGTCGCTGAAGTATAGATTCCTTGCAGGTGAGCTAGATATGCACCCAGTCATTATCTCAGCAGGTTTGACTGGAGAGCAAGAATCTCGTCTGATGGAGGTTCTTGAAAGAAACCGCAAGGCGATAGGATGGAGTATAGCTGATCTCCAGGGGATTAGTCTGGCTCTGTGCTCCCACCACATCTATGGAGGAGGACGCTAGGCCTTCGCGTGAGTTCCAGCGACGGCTGAACCCAAATCTTCGAGATGTGGTCATGGAGGAAATATCGAAGTGGTGGAGCACCGATTTTATCTACCCCATCTCCGACTCAAGTGGGTTAGTCCATTACATGTGGTACCCAAGAAGACGGGTAACACTATAGTTGTGAGCGAGTCTGGAGAGGAGATAGCTACCCGAGTACCCACTTCTTGGAGGGTCTGTGTGGACTACAGACGATTGAATCAGGCCACCAAGAAGGATCATTTCCCACTGCCATTCATTGATCAGATTATCGAGAGGCTAGCTGGGAAGAGTCACTATTGTTTTCTTGACGGGTACTCCGATTACAATCAAGTGGCCATTGCGCCCGAAGACCAGGAGAAAATGACATTCACCTGTTCGTTTGGGACATATGCTTTCAGACGGATGCCCTTTGGATTGTGTAACACCCTAGCGACATTCCAAAGGTGCATGTTGTCCATTTTCTCGAACATGGTGGGTGACTATTTGGAGGTCTACATGGATGACTTCTCGATCTATGGCGATGGGTTTGATGCTTGTCTTGACTGCCTAGACTGTGTGCTTCAGCGCTACATAGAGTTCAATCTTATCTTGTCTTGGGAGAAGAGTCATTTCATGGTGACTCAAGGGACGGTCCTTGGTCATATCATCTCCAACAGGGGCGTGGAGGTCAATCCGGCCAAGGTGGATATCATTAGAAAACTCAATCCATCGTCCAATCTGCGTCAATTGCGGTCTTTTCTGGGGCATATCAGTTTCTACCGACGGTTCATTCATGACTTCAGTCGTATTGCCCGACCGCTCACTGATTTGCTGATGAAAGACACCGAGTTCATTGTAGATGATAAGTGTCTTGCGTCCTTTGAGACTCTCAAGAATATGGTTGTCATGGCTCCTTTCCTTCAACCACCCGATTGGTCTCTCCCACTCGAGATCATGACGGACGCTTCTGATTTTGCCATTGGGGTTGTGCTTGGACAGAGGAGGGATGGATTACCGTATGCCATTCACTACGCCAGCCGGACTTTGGATGCCGCTCAGTGGAATTATACTGTGACAGAGAAGGAGATGATGGCCGTAGTCTTTGCTATGGATAAGTATCGATCATATATTCTCGGATCTAGAGTGACTATCTTTACCAATCACACCGCCATCCGGTACCTAATGGCCAAGAAGGATGCCAAAGCTCGCCTTACCAGATGGTTCCTTCTGCTCCAGGAGTTTGATATTGAGATTAAGGATAATCCTGGAGTTAAGAATGTGGTGGCGGATCATCTCTCCCGCTTAGAGAACCTTGAGGAATCTGAGGCCAGGGTACCTATTACAGAGACGTTTCCAGATGAGGCGATCTTGGCTATCACCTCGCTCCCATGGTATGCCGACATTGTGAACTATCTTGTTGCCAAGACGGTTCCACAAGGTTGGCCCAGGCAGATGCTTGAGACCTTCCTGGCGAAGGCCAAGTTTTACCATTGGGAGGATCCCGTCCTTTATCATGAAGGAGGGGACACGATCTGGAGGAGGTGCATTCCTCAAGATGAGCAGCATAGCGTCCTCACCTACTGCCACACTCCGGCCTTTTGTGGCCTACTGTCTTCAATGATTCAGATGAATTCATGAAGAGATGTACTGACTGTCAGAAGATGGGTACTTGCGGACAGAGAGACATGATACACATGCAGCCCATTCACTTTTGTGAGGTTTTTTAATAATTTCATGATGCACATGATGCACATGCAGCCCAATCTTCATGTATTTTTAATAATTTCATTTCAACTTCTTTTTGGTCAATTCTTTCTCTGACTTGTACATAAAATTTATATAAAAATACAAAAATATAAAATAAATTCCCTCTTAATATCCCAAAGAGAAAAAGCCATAAAGTCCAACTTCTCGGCCAAATTCCCGCTCGATATGAACTCCAAATTCACCAAACTCATTTTAAATTTAAGTTAGAAAATTATCTATCCAATGAAAGTGGTTTCATTAAAATCGGAACTCGTTTGCAAATTTTGAGTTTTGGGACCTCATTGTATATTGTACATAGTGTCAAAAATTTGACATTGATATTTTTTAAACAAATCTAACCCTTTTTTATTTATCCTTTTTCTATCACTTTCTTTATTGTACATTTTAATAAATGACATAATTAAAAGAATCTTAAAAAAATATTTTGTCGTTGAAAATAAGGCAAAGTGACTTTGTATATAATGTACATATCTTTCTTTCTTCATTTTTTATTAACACTTCTTAATTACTAAAAAATCAAAAAAATCTCTTTTATTTTTCATTTTATTTCTATTATTTTATGTTATTTTTCTTTTGTAAATATCTTTTAGTAAAACTACAAAAAAAAATCAAATTAGAAAAGTAAAAAATCCCATGTACATATTTTTTTGTTGGACTTTTGTAATTTATCCTTTTTTTCTTTTTCGCTCTTTATTTTATTCTCTTTTTTTAGTAGCCTACTTTTATTTTATTTTATTTAATTCACATTCTCTACAATAACTTCTCTTCTTTCATCAACCTCCATTCAACTTCATTATTCATCTAACTTCCCATTTAACTCCACCACTAATTTAACCTCCCATTCCACTCCACCTCAATTCTAACCTCCGTTTTTTTCCATCTCTTTATATACATCTCATCCTCCTCATTTTGCACTAGATCCATCTTTATGTGAGGAGAGCTTAGTTCTCATAGTTGAATCGGTGACAGCGATGCAACCACGGGCGAGCGACGACAGCCCTCATTCCGGTGAGATCCGTTAGCGTCTTGGACAACATCAGAGCCGCACCCGCGTGCTACTCGAGCTCATCGCTCCCCGACGACTCGAGCGAAGATCATGCTTCTCGTGAGCACATCATAGGCGACTGCTTCCATTGTAGGTAAGTTCCCTTTTTTTCGTCGATGTCGTTTTTATTTTCATTTTTTATCACATCACATTCACCACCCCTTCATTTGCTCTACTTTATCATTTATCACATCCATTTTTTTACTCCACCAACCCATCTCCTTATCTTTTTTCTATTCTATGTTAAATAAAATAAAAAAATAAAAAATCAAATTAAAAAAATCAATTCATAGCAGTAAAAAAATTGAAAAAACATAAAAATAAAAAAGGGAATTGCAGTAGGTGGCCGGCCTCCTGCAACCACTGTCGGCCACCGCCGTTCCTCTCTTTTATACATATACATATAAAATTGATCACATACCCTTGTAAATTCTTAAAATCCACTTCTTGTATATATAAGAAGTACTCCTGTGTAAATATTTTTAACCTAGTTTTTAGCCAAAATCTTTTTATCTTCAAAAATCCCAAAAACATTTGCAATATTAAAATCCAAAAACATTTGAAAAATCTTTTGAAAAATACAAAAAAAGAAGACAGGCCTGTACAAAAATAAATGCCCTGAAAAGTATGTACATATGTTGTAAAATCAATAAGCAAGCTTGAGTTCCAAAGTCAAATATGTGAGCATGCAGCTGGATGACTTGACTACACCGGTCTTGCATCCTAGGATAGGTAACTACACTGGCTACCATACATTCTTCTCTTCACCCCCTCCTCTTGAGGTGGTTGCCACTTGAACTTAGAAGGGAATACCCCTCTCCTCGAGGAAGGAGTTATAGGATGGGGGAATCATTGGGTTGTCATAATGGAGAAGTCGATCTCTTTGTCATTCCATTTGGGGAGAGCCACCATCACTTACACTGTACGAGTCAGACTCATAGTCATAAGAGTTTGTGTATGAGTTGAGATATTTCTGACCTAGCTATTGAGGAGACTTGAGCAGGGTTTTGGGATTCTCAGGGACTGTTGGATTTCAAATCCGGTTCTCATTAAAGTTCCGCCCGCACTAAAATTCCAAAGATCCGACTTAAGCTCCAAACTTTATTTTATGAAGACAAGTTTGATAATTAAACTAAATCCAAATCTCTTCTTTTTCTTTTCTTTGTTTTCCTTTTCTGCACTTATTGCATAAGTGTTTGCTAGGGACTAGCAAAGGCAAAGTATAGGGGGATGATGAATCCACATTTCATCATCTTTTTTCTATCATTTTGGCCTCAAAAACCCTGGTAAATGCGTGTAAATACCCTTAATTCCAGCATCTTAGCATTCATGTATGTGCATGTAAATAGTGTATAGAATACTGTATTTAAAGCCAAAATTATAGAATAAATAAAAGAAAAGAAAAATAATAAAATATTGTTAATATTTTATTACCCGAAAACCCGAGACCTAGGCATCTCAATGAATAGGTCGACAAGGAATAAAGTAGGGGGAGATAAGGGCTAGATACCCATTTATTTTATTCATTCTTTACTCATTTTGGGACCTATTTTTGGTTCAACTTTTTATATCTCAAATAAAGAAACTTTGTACATGAAAGTTGTAGATAATTAAATAAATAAAAATATAAAATTGATTTCACACAAAAATAATGTGCAGATAAAAAGTTATGGTCTGAATAAAATTCCAGAATTCTAACTTCCCAGACCTGTACCTCCCTAATAAAACTCCAAATGCATCAAACTCACCTTTAATTGTATATAATTTAAAATAAGCTATTTAATGGCATTGGTTTCGCATTTGGCAGAGCTACGGTTTGAAAGTTGAGTTTTGGACCCTTATTGTATACTTGTACAGATTAAAATAATCATTTTATTTATTATTCTTTATTTTCATAATTTATTATTTTTATAATTTGGTAAATATTACTTACAATATATATGTACATTAAAATCAGAATAAAAGTCTCAAGAAAATACAAAATTAAATACTTGTATATCATATACATAGGTATAATACCTATAAAGTATACCTGTATAATTAATACTCCTATTTTATTAAATAAACACAACACTTCAGAAAAATAAAATAAAAATATTTTTAAGTGCATGAAAATATTTTATAAATTTATAAAATAATAAACAAAAATAAATTAAATGTACAAAATAAAAATAAAATAATAAAATATATAGATATATATACCTATATAAGCCTAAAAAGGTAACTTATATTTTTATACCACATAAAAATAATATAAAATCATAATAAAATAATTCATAAAATTATAAACTTTTTTATTTAATAATAAAAAATTAATTAAATCGTTTCTATGTTTAAATGATTTTACAAATATTTTTCGCCAAGGTTTTTCTGGTTGGTCCACGTGGACCAACCAGCTTCCTTCCTTGGTTGACCTCGGTCAACTCTTTGACCGAGGTGTGTATAGTGTCAGATCTGCATTTTTGGCCACTTTTGTCCAATTATCTAGGTCAATCCTTGCACTCTTTCATGATGCTCCCTCTACGACTTTTGTCCCTTGATAATCCACCTTTCACGCCCTTGTCTTTCCTCGGGCCGAGGATTGACGATTTCGTTGATCTCCCTCGACTTATGGAGCGCCCCATCAACCCTACATATTCAACCCCCGATTTTCATTTCAATTTTTTAACCCCTCTCCCGCAAGCTTTGCTCCCGCTTTTGTGCCCTATCGCTCGAGGAAGGTGACAGCTTCTCTCGGCGAGTGTCAGGCCGGTCGAGCAAGCCGTGAGGCGGTTCCACCACCTCCGGCGAAGTCCTTCGTCATTGAGGTTCAACCTCTGGTTCAGGCCATTGAGGTGTGTATCTTTTCTTCCCCATTTCTTTCCCATTCTCTTCCCAATAGGCCTAGGTTTCCATCCCAACCTTTGGTTCCACATTTCATCCACTAAGCCGCCCGAATCACACACCTCGCCGGAGTGCTCCTCCACTCGTTCCGCGGAGTCTCGCACCATTTCCACCCCCACAGGGTCGAGGCAACTTGCCCTCGACCCTTTCACATCTTTTTCTTGCAGGTCAAGGCACTTGAACGCACCTTGCGCATTTTTGAGAGTGTGTCGGAGGTTCTTATGGGTGCCTCGCTCCTCCACCTTCGCCGGCGAGCTCTGGTGGTCGTCGCCACATTTCGGAGCACCCAGCCAATACATGACCTCCGCAGGAGCTCACGGCTCCATTTTGAAGCAGCTAGGATGCCGGAGACACGCGATCAAGCCGGAGGAACTTCGCTCCGGCGAAGTTGCTCCCTGTTCTTCCTCTGCGGCCGCCCACCGTTGGATCGAGGGTCCTCTCCAGTTCGAGCAGCCGCCGTTGGATCGTGTCTGCCTGCAACCGTCCGATCTCCAGCCTAGATCTAATCGTGTCCGCACGCTTCGAAGGGGTATCACGCCTCAGAACCTCGCCACGTGTCCGCACGCTTCGAAGGGGTATCGACCCCGGCCCCGTGCCGCCCACCCTCCAGTCTCTCCGACCCCGACGGCCGAGGGCAGGAGCCCCCCAAGCCATCTCCTGCAGCCCAAGCCGCCCTGACCCAGGCTCCGTCAGATTGGAGCGCCTCAAGGTTAAACTCTTAGCTGAAGAGAACTTCCGACCAAGGCAGTGCCAGTAACTATGTGTAACTATGTGATCCACGACCTGCAGATGCATGATGCATCACATTCATTGGTGACAGAAACACAAAGAATATGAGCTTAGAACAGTGGATACCATCTTTTTTCTTCGCTTGTACAGAACATGCGAATTTAGTGCCGTCTGTATAGACACATGATGAATAGTTGCTGAGATACAGTTCTAACTACATAGTATTTCTTCCTTGCTTTAATATTCTTCAAGTGGAATATTTGAGCTGCTTATTGATTTGGCTTCGATAATTAGGTGGCTAATCCCAATAATATTTCTTTCACTGGTATTCAATATATAAACAACAAAAAGTTCGTAATTAAAATCGGATGTACAGGAGACTCCTGAAGATCAATATTCGCCTCACTTGCATGGGAAAAGGGTATAGTCTTAGATTATATTCTGTTGATCTTCGATGATGGTTTTTCTTGACAGTTGAACTAATAATCAGCTAATCAATGCTAATCCTCTTCAAGCAAGAATCATGCCTGCGAAGCAATCACTAGTCATTTACCTGAAATATAAAAAATTGGACATTTAATAATGCATTTTCTTGAGATAAAAATTAGTCCTGAGAAATACCAGTAATACGTTATCTGGGAAGGCCAGTGCCGCAGAAGAATCACAGTTGTTGAGGGAACGCCTTACTCATCGGCAGAGTTCCCAGTTGTTTCGAATCAATGGGTATTAACCCCCCTCCCCCCGAGCCACCCGCGCCGCCCACCCTCCAGCCGACGGTGAGGAGCCCAGACCGGCCCCTCCAGCCCAGGCTCCCCGACACGCCCAGACTGGGTAGAGAAGCACCCCCGCCCATCCCCGGGATGCCAAGACCAAACAACTTGCCACTCATCCCCAACTTATGGATGCCGACCCCCCGCGCCCACCTCCTCCAGCCTAGGTCAGTGCCTGTCGAGGAGGAGAGATGGAAGAGGTGACGGCGTTGAGGAAAAGCTGTTAGAGGAGAAAGGACCTAAGGAGTCCACGTCACGAAACATGGAGGGAGGGGGTGGGGCTTGGAGGGTTTTTTTATTTTTTTTTGCAAAATTTTAATAGCCCTTGGATAGACCATGGGTTAGATTAATCCACGATATGGTTGAGTTAACCGTCCTTTAACGGAGGGTTATAGGTGTGAGACGAAGGGACTATCCAGGGTTTCTCGTGTAAATCACGATTATACAGGGATATGATTGTAATTACACAATTACTCAAGATTATGAGTGTAAAAATCCCAAGATTATACCGGCTTACGGGGGCTCCTCCCGAATCCTTTGCGTCCCCCTCGTGACTTGCACGTAAGCATGTTCTGCATTATCTGATGCGATTCTCCTCTTCCTCCCTCTTGTCTTTGCGCACTATTCCAGTGCTACCCCATCTCCCGCTACACATATGCACACCCGCCGTCCCGCCCCAACAAAATGGAGATTCTCTTCTCCTTCCCCTCGTCCGGCTCCCTTTTCCTCTTCCTCCCTCGCCACCGAACTCCCCTTCGCGGCCTCGTGGTTTCCCGTGTCTTGCGTCCTAAGGCCGCAAGCGCGTCCCCTGAGCTGAACTGCGAAGGGGGAGCGGTGGACGTGGTCGGGATCGGGAGCAGGAAGGACACCGTCATCAACTTCTGCCTCGACGCCTTGTCCGCGTCCTCACCACGTCTCAGATTCTGGTGAGTGGAAGGTTTCTGGAAATGCTTGATGACCAACTTGCTTCAGAAAGCAGCGAGATTGGCTTAGGTTCTGATCCTTAAATATTGTTCTAGGAAAAAAAATGGTTTTGGCAATCTGATGGAAGTTTTGTTGTTTAAAAACTACTGATAGTGCGGCGTTTTAAGACGTCACAACTCTGTCGTGGCTGGGACCTTCTTAAATATTTGTAAGAAAAATAATATTTTACAACGAAATTGTTGGGAGACGGGCAAGTGATAATTTTTTATGTGATACTGCCGTATGTATCATCCTTTTTTCCCTTTATCTATAGCATTTGAACGAGTTATGCTTTAAGGAGACCCGATGCCTACCCCTTCCACATTGGCAATCACAGGCGCTCTCATGAGAAAAAAATCCTATCTTGGTGGGTAGTTGCTAAAATGACATCTGTCTACTCGAGCAAGTTAAACATCTGTCAACCCCGTGAAATTGTATGAAAATATTCTAGACCAAGAATGCATTTTCATATTATTTCCTTCTCTTCTTCGTTCCCCGACACCTTGGTTTAGCTAGATCCTAGAGCTCTCATGCCTCTTTCACCTCTATGACTCCTAGGTTACAAAATATTTTCTGCAACACCAATGAATCCCTAGTGCGCCTTGAACTGGGAAGTGGGAAAAACATCCTCTCTTGAGCTTGCAAGCCCGTGGGCTTTGGAGAAGGTCGGACTTAGGTTGGGTGGATACTTAATGTGTAGAGGCATTTTGTAGAAGCTTGAGTATTGTAGCCTACCGATCTAGACTAGAGAGAGCTAAGCCTTTAGCGTTCTTGTGTGCTTTGTGGCTTGCCAGGAATGCGATTGTTTTTCTAGGATGAGCATTTTCAGTTAGAGCATGTTTTCTCTTTTGGAGGCTTGGAATTTGTACCTTTAATTTTGAGATAATATAAAGAGTAAATTTCATAAAATTCCTTCACTCAATTTCATTATCATACCCGAAGTTTGAAAAAGTAATACTGTGGTAGCTGATATTTAAGATTTGTTCCAATACGATCCTTTCCAAGGTTGGATCGTTTCGTTCAAGGGCGGATCATATTTGCTCCAATACGATCCTTTCCAAGGTTGGATCGTTTCGTTCAAGGGGCGGATCATATTTGCCCCACATGTCAGGAGGTTGTAGAAGATGCCGAACACTTTTTCTTCACTCATGGTAGATATGTGGAGATCTGGAGCCCATTTGAGAATCAAGCGGTGAGTACTGAGAGTGTATCTAGCTTCTGGTGCTCCATTTGGTTAGATTGGATGGGCACAAAGGAGAAGAGATCAAGGAGTGTAGCATGTCATCTGGGTGCTTTGGTTGGCCTCTAATAGGGTGATATTCCATCACGATCGAGTACACACTGAAACTGTTGTGGCGCACAGGCTAATACGTTGAATGAGAGCTGGGTCATGTAACTTGTACTTTTTGTTCATATTTGTAATAGGCGTGTAATAACTTTTTGGTGATAAATGGTGAAGTTTTTGGGCACACACCTATATGATGTAAGCCCTTTTTCTTTCAAAAAACAATTGAAATTTATTAGTTCGTTTTGTCTTTCCATCCTTAAATCACATTAGTCCAAAACCAATTTGAGACAAATCTTAAAGATCGAGTATCATATTGTTACTTTTGAAAGTTCATGCATGACACTGATTTCTGTGTATATACTTTTGTGTAATTTACTCCAATATAAATAAGGGCTGCACATTTTCCAAGGGTCTTCAACCCGTTGGCATCTTAAAAAAAGAAACTTAGTATAAAGACAATTCTAATATGCTTTAATTGCTATGAACTCCTGCTGCTCGCTTTTCCTCTTCCTCTCTCGCTACCAAACTCCCATTGACATCCCCATTGCTGCCCTTATTTTGCGTCCCTAAGACTGCAAACATGTCAACCAAGTTGATTGGGGAAGGGGGAGAGATGGACATGGTTCGAATTGGGAGCAAGAGGGACGTTGTCATCTACTTCTGCCTTGGGGCCTTGTCTGCATTCTTGCTCCGTCTTAGATTCTGGTAAGTGGGTTTATATACGTCTTTGATGAGCAACTTACTTCAGAAAGTGGTGAGATTGGCTTGAGTTTTGGTTCCTTTACACTTCGTTGTAGGATAAAAAATGGTTTTGACAATTGAACCAAAGTTTTGCTTTTTAAAAAATGATCAATGTCACAACTATGCGTTAGCGGGATAAAGAATGAGTCTTAACTTCTTTGGCTCCATGTCCATATTGGATCGTTTTCTTGGTTTTGTGGAGCTCATATCGGCCTTTCCATTGGCTAGGGTCTCCGCACTGCTACGGTCCAGATTTGGCCATAGGCCGATCCTGTGGTCATCTGGGAAGAATCTCTCCCTCAGTCTTTTTTTCAGATTCGAAAAATCCGGGTTCTGGATGATGGTTTCTAGGAGATGATAGGGAACTTTTGGTCCTCTTCCGAGGGGGCGGGGTTGGCTACGCGTTGACTCACTGTTGTGAAAGTCGGCCGACTAGGCCGATTAGTCGGCCCGACAGGGGGGGGGGTAGCCGACTCGACTAGGCCTAGTCGACCATTAGTCGGTCAACCCGATTAATCGGATCGACTAGTCGGCCTAGTCGACCGACTACTCGACCGACTTTTACATAAAGATCTTTTTTTTTATTTTTAAATTTTTTTGATTTTCCAAAAGCAAACTTATTCTAATATGCTTAATGGTATATTTAAAGATAATTACTTATTTTATTTCATTATGATAGTATAGAAAATGTACAAATTAATGTAAATATATAAGAATACGTGAATAAAATTGATTTACATATTTAAAATAATTAAGAAATTCAAAACCAACTAATGGCCGACTAAATCCGATTAGTCGCTCGATTGCCGATTAATCCTTAGTCAGTGCCGCCGTCGACCGAGTACCGACTACCGCTTTCTGCAACCTCTTTTCTCCAATCTAGAGGCGCTGCGTTAGAGACTCAATGCCTCCAAGAAGGTACATTGTGAGAGCCGCCTTGCTCGTTGTTATGCGGCGTGGAAATGTGATTGTTGACCTTGACATAATGGAGGACATACGAGAGTTGTCTTACTACTCGAGCGAGATGACTAGAGGAGGACAAGAAGCAGGAGGTCGAATGGCGTCGGAGGTCCAAATAGATCTAGATCAAGGAGGGGGTGCGAATACATGGTTCTTTCATGTTGTGCCAAACGCGATTCATCGTCACAATTTCATCCACAACAATTCTACGGCGGGAGACCTCCTTGAAAGGGATCGCAAGGTTGGTAGGGCAACGGTTCAGTACTTTTATATCATGACCCACAGAATGACCATTAGGGGCTGGAGATGGCTTGGTCAGGGGGCATCTTGCCTCTCGCCAAACCAATAGGCCATGCTCATCAGGGACTTTACTTATGATGAGATTCGGTCGACAGTTTGAGAGCTGAATGCGGAGGGAGCAATGAGCCCGTTGTTCTTTAAGGAGTTTTGAGATGCTGTGTACGACGACTTGTTGATGGTGATGGGTGAGTTTGCGGTGGCTAACCTCGGTTTTAACTTGAGAGCTAAATGCGGAGGGGGCGACGAGAATCGAGGACTTTCGACACATTGCCTTGTCCGATGCAGTGTATTTGATTGTGGCCAAGGTTCTATCGAACCGCTTGAGTATTGTTCTGGAGGACCTGGTTGCTCCACTGCAACCGGCTTTCATCCCAGAGCTTTTGATGGACAGTATTGTGATGGCATCTGAGATGGTCGGTGACTGGGAAAGAAGGGAGGTGAAGGGCTTGTTGTGGAAGGTTGACTTTTCAAAGACGTACGATTGCGTTGACTGGCAGTTCATCTGGTCGGTGCTGGCTAAGTGTGGGTTCCTAATGTTGAGATATTATTATGTCTATGTACTATCAAGGTTGCAAAAAGCGGTATGCGGTATTCAGTTGGTAGGGCTACTTATTACTGATTAAACAATATGCAGGATTTTAAATGAAAATTAAACGGGTTATGCGGCTTTACATTTTTAATTAATAAAAAATTATTACTTACATATAAATAAAAAAGTATTAATAAATAAGAAAATATAATCATAGACACAATATAGATAAAATATTTTCAAATTCAAGAAATGTTTCATCCAAATGTCAAAATAGATAACATAAACAACTAGAATGCATAGCCAAATGTCAAAATAGACAAGATAA
The DNA here is from genome assembly GCA_037367405.1 of Ottelia alismoides. NCBI lineage: Eukaryota > Viridiplantae > Streptophyta > Magnoliopsida > Alismatales > Hydrocharitaceae > Ottelia > Ottelia alismoides. Next base: position 301,791 of record JAZKJV010004354.1, on the reverse strand, counting down.
ACAATTACATTTCATAGCATGAATCCAAAAAGTCATGGATAATGGTGATCATTTGAAGAAAGTAGATCCATGTTCTTAAAAGGATGTTTCAGGACGTTTATGCGGTCCGACCGTTTATGGACCCGATTTTGGTTAAACGATGCGGTCGAGCACCGCGTACGATTAAACGACCATTTATACCATTTTTTTGCATCCATGTGTACTGTTTTTAAACAGTTTATATTTATTTCTTCTATCTTATGTAATTTACCCATGGGCTTCTCCTCTATATAAGAAAGTCCTAGGGTTCTTTGGAAAGATTTGATCTTTTTCCCGACATGGTATCAGAGTGGCGGTCCTAGACCAGAGTTCTCGTACCCAAGAAAAGCCATAGCCCTCCACCCCCTCCTCGCTCTGTCGCCGCCGCCCACAACCCTCATCGCTGCTCGCCCAGCCACTGCCTGCAGCTCACACCAGCAGCTACTCGCGGCTCCAGCCACGCAGTTGCTCGCGGCTCCTGCTACTGCCTGCGGATCTCGCCGCTCTTTGCGGCTTCCGCTATTGCACACTGCCCGCGACTGCATTTTGTAGCAGAGATTGTTGATGGGATTGGTTGCATCCTAAGTCTATACATGCAACCACTTCCCCCGTATGTTTGTGTAGACGAATCTTCTTTTGGTCTACAAACTCCAGTTTTTCTCAATACAGTAGTATGCTAGAAACAAGGTTGACATCCTCACCATATACACTTTCAAAGGTCCATTGTCGATAATCAAGATGGACATGATAAATTTTGAACTATGGATCATGCAGTTCATGAAACTCATGCAATCTACGGTAAGAAACATATTCTTACCAAGGAGGAGTCGGTTGAGAAAACTATGGGTGAACGCTTCTTGAAAGGCAGATGATGCCTATGCACGTGTTTTGTTATCTAGTACATTGATGATAGAGATCGCCAAATGATGTTTTACATCTTCCCACTGCCAATGCGATGTAGGACATTCTCACGGCCACCTATTCCCAAGCAAGGAATGAAATGAAGATCCTGCAACTACACCATGACATCTTCACAATCAAACAAATGGATGCCCTTTTCATTCTCTATACGTGTCTCTTCGTGGCATATTCGAGAAGCTCCACAATTTTATGCCTTTTGATGCTATCTCTGAACAACAGAAGACATACAGGAATGCCACCATGGTTGGTATATTTCTAGCAGCACTTGATCGAGAATACGATGCTGCTCGATCACAGATACTTATGGATGCTACTATCCCCCCCACGGAGGAGTCTTATCGTATACTCGACAGAATCACTATTCGATCGTCTGTCTCTAGCCAGACCTCTTCTGCGATGGTTGCCTCTCACGGTAGGGGAGGCTCTTCTCAGTTTCGTGTCCGTGGATCTCGTAGTAGAGGAGGTCGTATTCGTCAACCATGCACATATTGCCACCGTACGAGACACTCAAAGGATACATGCTATTCCAAGCATGGCTTTCCCTCATCTGCTTGTGTAGTTGAGCATGATGAGCTCCTGCTGCTTCTACATCTGATCAGAGGTTTGATGACTTTGTGGCTTGATTGCGGGAGATTATGTCCCTTGATGATTCTCATGCTTCTCTGCCTGTTTTCGGAGGTCATTCAGATATTGCAACCTCTGCTTCTGCCAGTACCTCAGGTAGCATCTACGATCGTACCAGTTGTCATAGAACCAATATTACAGAATGGATTATGGATTCCGAGGCGTCCCATCACATGTATGGAGACATGAGTCAGTTTGAGGTATACAGACATGTTCCCCATGACAAATCAATTATCATAGTTGATGGGACTCATTCTCCAGTTGCAAGACATGGAGAGATCAGTTTGATACCTTCAATGCATCTACAGAATGTGTTGTATGCTCCTGATTTTTCCATGAATTTATTCTCTATTAGTTAGATTACGAAGGATTTACATTGCCGTGCTATTTTTGATCCATCTTCCCTTGTATTTCAGGACATTCTTAGGGGTATGGTGAATGACTGTGGTCATGAGCAGGGCAGCCTCTATCGATTGGTCCATACTCCATATGCTGGTATGTCATCTCATCCTACATGGCTAGTCTCTCCATTTATGTTGCACCTACGCTTTGGTCACCTCCCTCTTCAGAAGATGTGTCACGTAGGGAGACTATTGAGAAGGGGGTGGCCGGAATCTACTATCAATCATCGGCGGAAAGAGCGGAGATGATCGTAGATAGAGACTGAAACCCAGATCTTTCACTTGAAATGCGAAGGTCCCACCAGCTTTTGATTAGTATTTGTTCCTCGACGTTTTCCCCGGTCTTTCACCTGAGGAAGGTCCTCCCCTGTCGGCCGAGCCTTCCACGAAGGCCCCCCACCCACAGGGAGGGGAAAGATGTCGCTCGAGAGGAAGTAGCAGCGCGGGAAAATACCCTCGGCTCAAGACAATGAAGCTTGGTCCCCGCTCTTGGTCCATGGAGATGACCGCGCTACAGTCGCATGGCACATGGAGCTTGGTCCCCGCTCTTGCTGGAGCATCTATTGTTAGTTGCAAGTTAGTGTTTACTGTGGAAAGAGTTGAAATGAAAAGCTGTATTCCTCATAGCCCTAGAGCTCTCTTATATAGGAGAAAAGCTCTAAGGGATAATTACATAAAATAGACTAGAGAAATAGAAAAAAACATAAATTAAGATGTAGAGATATAAGTATCTCAATACCCCCTCAAGCTGGAGCATATATGTCTCTCATGCTCAGCTTGGAACAACAACGGTGAAAAGGACCCTTCGTAAGAGCTTTGGTAAACATGTCTGCAATCTGATCGCCTGGTGCAACATGAGAAGTGTAAATAAGCCCCTTTCTGGATCAAATCACGTGTGTAACGACACTCTACTTCAATGTGCTTCGTTCTCTCATGGAAGGCTGGATTATTAGTAATGAACATAGCTGCTTGATTATCACATTTGAGATGCATAGGAAATGCACCTCAATAGTTAAATAAGTAAGGACTGACTTGACCCACATCATTTCCGTGCTCCCTTGGGCCATGGCCCTATATTCTGATTCAATGCTGGATCGACCAACAATTATCTGTTTCTTACTCTTCCATGAAACCGGCAAGCTACCGACAAACACAGGACTTCCTGTCCTTGGGACACCTAGCACAATCCACATCTGCACATGCAATAACTATAAGAGACGTATCTCTTCTGAAAGGACAACCTGCACATGGGAGAAGACTTCAGATATCTCAAGATCATGCAAACTGCATCCATGTGGGCTTGTCTGGATTGCTCCATAAACTGACTAACTCTGCTCATAGAAACAATATATCAAGCTTGGTAATAGTAACATATAACAACTTCCCTACTAGCTCTCTGTATCGTCTCTTATCCACCTCCCCAGAGTCATCATCATAGAGCCTAACATTGGTATCCATTGGTGTAGTAGCTGGTTTACATCTTGTCATGCCTGTCTTAGATAGAAGGTCAATAACATACTTCCTTTGCGTCATAACCATACCCTGCTGATTTTGTGCAAACTCCAAGCCAAGGAAGTAACGTAGCTTGCCAAGGTCCTTGGTCACAAGGAAATCTTTAGTTGCCTGAATGCCTGTTCATCACTGCCAGTAACAATGATGTCATCAACATAAACTAGAACAACAACTAGCATTTGAAACCAAGCCCTCAGACTCTGCTTAAGGCCATATATGGCCTCGTGGAGACGACATACAATACTGGACTCCCCCTCAGCAGCAAACCCTGGTGGCTACTGCATGTAAACTTCCTCCTGCAGATTTCCATATAAAAATGCATTCGTGACATCTAATTGGAAGAGTGGCCAGTCACGTACCACAACAACTTCAATAAGAATCCACAGCGTAGAGTGACACGCAACAGGGGAAAAGTATCCTGATAATCTACCCCATAGCTTTGAGTGAACCCACGAGCAACCAATCTGGCCGTATATCTATCCACAATACCACCAGCTCAGTGCTGCCAGTAACCGACACACCTGGATGAGCCTGTACAACACTCCACGTATCCCGAGATTGTAGAAGTGTCATCTCCTCCTCCATCGCCAGACGCCACTGACTACTTTGCAACGCCTCCTGATAGGACCATGGTATCTCCACGACTGACAGTCCCACAACAAAATCTTGAAAATCCTCGGAGAGACGATCCAAGGAAACGTGAGAAATAAGAGGATGCATAGTGCATGCACGCCTTTGCTTTCGTAGAGCAATAGGTACATCCACGTCCTCAGTACTCGCAAAAGGTGTATCATCCAGGACATCCTACACTTCAAGCTGTACACACAAATCACCAGTGTCATTAGAAGAACTCAAATTCTCAGAACATACCTTGGGCATGCTGGATGATGGAGGAGGCACATAAGCACGAGGTCGATGCTGGTAAACCTGGGGAAAGGAAGTAAGTGTGGTAGGTGATGGTAGAAGTGGTTGTGGTGGTGGAGATGGTGGCGATGACGATGATGGTGTAGTGGAGATCAGAGGTAGAGACATGTATACCTCTTCCTCATCTTATGAAGGAATGAGCTTGTCACATGTACGAGAGAATGGTCTTTTAGTACATAATAGACTCAAAAAAGGTGACATCTGCCACTAACGTAGTACCTTCGTCGACCAGGGTCGAAGCAACAATATCCCTTTTGGGTCTTGGAGTACCCAACAAACACACATTTGACAGTTCTAGGAGCGAGCTTGTCAAGACCATGAGACATCTGATGAGCAAAAGCCACTGAACCGATGACACGAGGCACGGGTGAGAAAATATCCGTCTTGGGAAACACAATCAAGAATGTGATCTTCCCCTAGAATCGAAGATGGCGTACGATTTACCAGCTAACAAGCAATTAAAACTGCATACCCCCAATACGAATGAGGAGTACGGCTCTGAATCAAAAGAGTCTTGGTAACATCCAAAAGATGGTGCTGTTTTCGTTTAGCCACCCCATTCTTTTTTGAAGTATACACACAAGATGTCTAATGCACAATACCATGAGACATAAGAAACTGGGAAAGCTGAGTAGTGCAAAATTCCAGGGCATTGTCTGAACGTATAAACTTCACTTTTGCTGAAAATTGTTCCTTATTTCAAGGGACAACAGTTTTACTTTGAAAATGTACTTGCGCACTGTAATGCATTGTATAATTTCTGGATTCCAACTTATGTACCTTCTCGTTAATTAATGAATACTTTGGTGTGGTGACTCTCGCCTTGGAGGGCTCCCCCTTTTTCTTATTAAAAAAAACAAAAAAATGTTACTTATTTCATTAATAAAGGACTGAATAACAGGACCAACATCAGACTTGTTTCTAAGAAGAAAGACCCAAGACAATCTTGAAAATTCATCAACCGTAACAAGATAAAATCTATGCCCCTGATGATATGGGACACGATTGGGACCTCAAATATCAAAATGAATTAACTCAAACAGACTATGACTACTCCGATCCTGACGACTCTGAAAAGTGGACCGATGATGCTTCCCAATTTAGCATGCCTCACATTGAAAGGTAGAGCGAGGAGAAATCTGTGGAAGAACGTGACACAACTTTTTACAAAGGAAGATGATCAAATCGAAGATGCCACATATAAGGAGGCACTGACCCGGTGCGAAGAGAAGAGGCACCGGCATAAGGAGATTGCACTGGTCTGTAGAGACCTCCTTGCTCACAGCCATATCCAATCACCCTGCCCGTGAAAATGTCCTGAAACACAAGAGCATATGGATCAAATATGGAACGACAGTATAAATCCTTTATGATTTGACTAATTGATAGTAAATTCATAGAAAATTCAGGAGCATAAAGAACATTCTGAAGCTGCACTGCGGGAGTTAACTGCACCTCCCCTGACCAGTAATGGGAGAGTGTGTCCCATCTGCTATCACAACATATCGTCCGGGTTGGGTTGGACTGAAAGAACTAAACTGACCTCCGCCACCACATAGATGATTGGATGCTCATGAATCCATAATCCATTCCGACAAATCTGCCATGTAATAACTAGTAAAGGCATACGCTATACCTGATGTAGATGCTGATGCAGAGGTAGCTACCTCTGAGGATCTTGAAGAGAGAGCTGGTTGACCCAGGAGCATGTATAATCTCCCTGAGCTTCGCCACAAGTTCGTCGAATCTCCGATCAGATGCAGGTGAAGAATTGCCAACCTGCTGGATTTGCTTTGCCACACGTGTTGAAGCTAGGAACCCATGCTTGGAATATCATATCCTCAGAGTGACCTGGCATGTAACAATAAGTACAAGGCTGACGAGGGGGTCGATTACCCCCACCCCTACCACAGCTACCTCGACCACGATACTGTGTAGGCCCCCTCTACCACGAGATGCTGCCATTGCTGAAGACGTCTGAGACAACTGAGTATCACTAGAAGATATGGAGAGCCTACTTAGCCTGCAATATGCCTCCTCCATTGGAGGTATGGTGGCATCAGTAAGAATTGCATCATACTCAGAGTCGAGTGCCTCTAGAAAAACTCCGGTTATCACTGAATCCCTATATGCCTTGAGCTGCTCTGGTGTGCAGTCAAGGGAATGTAACCATGTAACTTCTCAAACATACCTCTTAGAGAAGTGTAAAGGGTATGGAGATGACGACCATTCTGCTTCGACGTGAAGATGTCGTGCTGACGTTGCAGAATCTTCGACTCGTTCTTCGCCGGAGAGTATGTAACGGTGAGAATGTTCCATATAGCCTTTGTTGTGGGCTGACTCAATATGTCATTGGCTATCTCCATGGGTATCGTTCCAGAAAGTCATACACGTGCATAAGCGTAGTTTGCCTCCTGTGAGGCTTTAACCTTAGTCTTGTCAACATGCTCATCCTGTGTGAGGATATGATTCTTGCCATTATATTGCATTAGGCTCATGATCTGCATGGCCCGCAAAACATAGTTTGTTCCATCCATCTTCACAATGGGTGCTGGACCTTGAAGGCACCCATTGATGGAATATCTGCTTTGTTGTTTGACATGATGACAACAATCTCTAAGACACGGGGTTGCAAACTGGAATAACAATGTCTACACGGACATATAGGAAGACGGTTGTGGGGTGTAGACTCATACCACAACCTCTTCCATTCACAGGAGGCTTCTTTAGGTGCCTAGGATGGCTTTAGAGGATCAGAAACCAAATCCTAGGAACCAAATTAGACCTCCTCATTCACGATCGACGCGAAAAAGAGGGGCAACAACCTTTAATAGGCGACGACACCCTTTAACAGGCAGCGGCAGCCGACGGCGGTGGTGGCGACCGGAGCCACTGCTTCTTCTTGCGGGTGGCGGCGGCTGGCTGCAGCCGCCGCCGCTGCTGTGGCGGGCAACGGCGGCCAGCTGTAGCCGCCGCTGCTGCTGTCGGCGGCGGGTGGCGGTGGTCGCGCGAGGAAGGGGCTCGGGTTTTGGTCTGGTAGGGATCTAGGGCACATGCTCCGGTCTAGGACCATCGCTCTGATACCATGTGGAAAGAGTTGAAATGAAAAGTTGTATTCCTCATAGCCCTAGAACTCTCTTATATAGGAGAAAAGCTCTAAGTGAAAATTACATAAAGTAGACTGGAGAAATAGAAAAAACATAAATAAATACGTAGAGATATAAGTATCTCAACATTTACTGTCAAACACCATGCATATGGTAGTCTTGATCGTTAGAAGGCCAGATTAGTTGCACATGGGTTCACTTAGACTTGTGGGGTGGACTATCTGGACACATTCTCCCCAGTTGCTGCCACTCCACACTTTGAGTTCTCCTTGCTATAGCTGTGGTACGTACCTAGCCTTTGTTTCAACTTGATGTGAAAATGCTTTTCTATATGAAGATCTTCAGGAAGAAGTATACATGTAGCATCCTCCGGGGTTTGCTGCTGAGGGAGAGTGTCGGTAGGTTTGTAGACTTCACAAGGCAATTTATGGCCTTAAGCAGAGTCCAAGAGCCTGATTTCAGAAGCTCTTGGATCTGATTGAGAATCGGGATTCAAGAGATCAAATGCAAACCATTCGTTGTTCGTTCAGAGGACCCATAGAGGCACGGTCACTATTATGGTTTATGTTGATGATATCCTTGTTACATGGGATGATGCGTAGGGGATGTAGAATGCAAAGGAATTTCTCGATCAACAATTTGTCACCAAGGATCTAAGCATCCTACGATACTTTCTGGGTAAGAGTTTGCCAGATTTCAGCAGGGTCTTGCGATGACCCAAAGAAAATATGTTACAAACATGCTAGTTGAGACATGTATGATTGGATGCCGACCTGCCACTAATCCTATGTATCCGAGCAATGATGCTATACGATATGATACATAGGAGGTGGACATGAGATGATATAGAGAATTGGTGGGCAAGCTACTTTATGTTATCGTCACCAAGCCATACATCTCCTTTGCTGTAGTTGGGTCAGTCAGTTTATGGAGCAGCCCAGGCAGGTGCATATGGATGCAATCCATATCAGGGTTGTAAAAGTCGCCCGACTGCCCCAACTAGTAGGTCCGACTAGTCTAGTCAGTGGGGTGGCCGACCTAGTACCGACTAAATCCAACTAGGTACACTAGTTGACCAATTTTTGGCTTGGAGATACCATATTCTTATATGTTTGCTTTTTTATAGGCAAACTTATTATAATATGCTCAGTGTTTTATTTAAATTCAATTGCTTTTTTATTTTATTATGATAGTATAAAAATTTACAAAATTTATGTAAATATATGTATAAAAATGAGTTATATATTTAAAATAATCATAAAATTCAAAGCCGATTAAAGTCCTACTAAATCCGATTAGTCGTCCGACTGCCGATTAATCCTTAGTCAGTGACCTAACCGACCGAGTACCGACTACCGACTTTTGCAACCTTCCATATGATCTTGAGGTACTTGAAATCATCCTTAGGTGCAGGATCATTGTTCAGAAAAGGGACATCTCTCACTATCACAACTTGCACAGATGCATATTATGCAAGATGTCCTGAGGATAGGAAGTCTACCTCAGGCTTTGCTATATTTGTTGGCGGCTCTTTAGTGTCCTGTAAGAGCAAGAAACGAACTGTGGTTGTCAGATGTAGCGTTGAGTCGGAATATAGAGCTATGACACAAGGAAGTACATAGATGATGTGGGTTTGAGTTGTTTTAGCTGACTTATATATTGATGTACCACTTCCTATGCAATTACAGTATGATAATCAGACATCCGTATTCATTGCAAATAATCATGCTTTTCATGAGAGAACTAAACATATTGAAGTAGATTGCCATTATACACATGACATGATTCATAAATGCTTTATTTCTACTTCTCATGTAAGCTTAGGGGAACAAACAACATACATTTTCACCAAGGCCTTACTCAGAGAACCCTTTCAGAAGTGTACATCTAAGCTGAGCATGATTGACATCTATGCTCCATCTTGACAGGGAGTGTAGAGATATTATTATGTCTATGTACTGTTTTTACGGTTTATATTTCTTCCTTCCATCTTATGTAATTTAACCATAGGTTCTCCTCTATATAAGAGAGCCCTAGGGTTCTTCGGAATACATAGATTTGATCTTTTTCTCAATACCCACAAGTTTGGATATCTTGGATGAAGAGATATTTTTTTTGAAGCCAAGAAAAAAGGGGGAACACTCAGTGGTGTTCACCCCAATATATTAAGAAAGAGGGTCGGAGGTACAAAAACAAAAGATGTGAAACCCGCAAAAGGAAGCGATAAAGCCTCCAGTTTTGGGCAAGAAAAAACAAAAAAGCAGAATCAGCTACAACTCCAGTCGTCCACCAACCTAGTCGCGCGACTGAGCACGTTCTCCATGTAGAACCGTTGCGCTGAAAAAATGGCCTCGTTACGACTAAGCCAAATCGACCATAATCTTGCCACCGGTGTCAAGAGCCGCCTTCTATCCGTATGCCTGTTCACGAAGAGAGAATCACATAAGGCCTCCACATCACAAGCACACACCCAATCCACAAGCGGGTCATCCCAAAGCCCACGAACCATAGGGCAATCAAAGAGAATATGATCAAGGGATTCGACAACCGAATCACGCAACACGCAGAGATTGGACACCGAATGCATCATCCTGGAGCAGCGATCTCTCGTCAGGAGCCTCTTTCTGCGCACCAGCCATAAGAAGAAAACAATGCGCAATGGCAGGCCCATCCTCCAGAATAAACAACAGTCTCTCACAAGGGATTCAGAGCGAGCAGGCAGAACCTCAAGTGACCCATCATAGGCCTTCCGAATCGAAAAGCCACCGTCCCTCCAAGCCCAATGATCCAAGCCCACGGAAGGTGTAGGTGCATCAACAAGGGCGTCCAGAAGAGCAAGAAAGTCATCCAACCTCTGATCGGAGAAATTCCCCCCAAAGCGAGGGCACCACCAAGCATTCTCCCAGCAACAAGCAACCGAGGCCTCCTTATTCTCCGCAAACGCAAAGAGCCGCGGGAAGGCGGACACAAAAGGGATCCCCCCCAACCAGCTGTCCTTCCAAAATAAGAAGGCACGGCCGTCCCCCAGCACATGTTTAAAACTCGCCCTATTCCTCAAGAAGACCTCCTGAACATCACGCCAGAAAGGAGAGCGCGCACGTATCACCCCTAACCTGTCCTCCCTAGCCCATTCCGCCCCATGAAGCTCCCTCAAAACATCAACAAAGAAATTTCCACCCCTTCCCCAAACCCTGCTCGCCCACTTAAGAAAGAAAGCATCATTGACCAACTTGAGGCGCCTAACACCCAACCCCCCCTCCTTCTTCCCCCTCGCCACCTCCTCCCAAACGACCAGGTGGAACCCCCTCCCCTCCGCACCCGATTTCCTCCACAGAAACCTTTTGAAACAAGACTCAAGTCTCCGGCAAATCCCAGCTGGCAATCGACGAGTAGACAGAAAATGCACCGGAATGGCAGCAAGAACCGAGCGAAGAAGGACCAGCCTTCCGCCCTTCGAAAGGAGCGCCACGCGCCACCCCGCCAGCCTCGCCTCGACCTTCTCAACAACCCCACTCCAGTCCCTAAGTCCGAGCCTCCCAACCACCAGCGGGAGGCCAAGGTAGTCAATCGTCAGCACCCCGGGACCAGACCGAATCCTCATACAATCAAGCGCCAAATCCACCGATAAGCCAAAAGGAATAACCTTTGACTTGGCACCATTAATGACCAGCCCCGACAACTCGCTAAAGAGCTCAAGAGTCACCGACATGGCATCGACCTCACTAGCACCACCTTCAATGAAGCACAAAGTGTCATCCGCAAACTGTAATAGCGGCACTGAAACGCCACCCTTGGAGAAGCCCTTCGAAAGGCCAGCCGCAACAACTCGGTCCACCATCCGAGCCAATACATCCGCAGCTAGAACAAAAAGTAGTGGGGCCAGCGGGCAACCCTGGCGCAGGCCCCGCCTCGGCTGGATTAGCCCCCCTCCAAACCCCCATTAACCAATATAAAGAAGGAAACTGTAGTCACACAACATCGCATCCAAGAAATCCATAGCTCCGGAAATCCCCGCCTTCTGAGGACCGACCAAAGGAAGCCCCAATCAATGCTATCATAGACTTTGGCAAAATCAATTTTCCATAACACCCCCTGCCTCCCCGACGATCTCCAATCAGCCACCAATTCCGAAGCAACCGCAATACAATCAGAAATTTGTCTCCCTCTAATGAAAGCAGCCTGAACGGGAGAAACGAGCGAGTCCAGCACTCTAGCAAGCCTCCTAGCCAGCACCTTAGCCACAATTAAGTAAATGGCATTCGAAATTGATATGGGCCGAAAGTCCCCAATATCGTCCGCCGCAGCCCTCTTGGGGATCAGAAGCAACAAGGCCCTGTCAAGCATATCGAAACCCGCATTCCCCTCGCAAAACTCCACAACAACCTCAAAAACTTCGTCGCCCACCAAATCCCAGAAGTCCCGAAAGAAAGCCATAGAGAAACCATCATGCCCCGGGGACCCGTCGTGATTAAGCTCCCATACAGTCTCCTTAGTCTCCATCAACGAAATCGGCCTAATCAGCATAGCGCAGTCCTCATTAAAAACCTTGGGCACCCCCAGCCCCAACCACTTCCAAGGTCTCATGGAACGCGTCGTCATGACGCCCCTGAAGTGCTCCACAATAGCAGCCCCCATCGCGCTATCCCCTACAAAACGCTCCCCATCAACAGAAATAGCTCGCAGTGAATTGTTACGCTTCCTCCCACTAGCCACCCGGTGAAAGAATGCCGTGTTTGCATCTCCATCTTTGAGCCATTTCAGTCTGGAACGCTGGCGCCACTCGATAGCTCGCTTCTTGTCCTCCTCAGCCACTTTCTTTTGCGCAGAAGACCGCTCATTCAACTCGTCCACATTCAGATCCTTCTCGTTTTCAACAGAATCAAGCCTCCTAATAATCTCCTCAGCCTCCGATCTTAGCGCCACCCTCGACTCCCGCGACTCCCTCTTAAACAACGCCAATCTCTCCCGCAAAGAGTCAAGCTTGCGGCCCAGCCTCAAGGCCGCAGACCCCTCCACGGAGGAAGAAGCCCACTGCTCGGCCACAACGTCCCTGAAACGAGGCTCAAGGAGCCAGCAACGTTCGTATCTAAAGAGGCCTTTCAGTAAACGGGTCTCACCAGAGTCCCACAAAATTGGCGAGTGGTCCGAGAAAGCCCTGGGCCTAGAAGAAACCGAGCAAGAAGGAAACATCTCCATCAATCCACCCGATGCCAAAAACCGATTAATCCGAGATCGGGAACTGCCGCCCCTCCAAGTGTAGTTGATATCAGAAGCCACCAAATTCTCCAGAGCCAAGGAGTCCACAAGCTCCGCAAAAATGGAGGACCCCGGGTACCGGCCCCCCCGCGCCCGTGGGCGATCCGAGGAGTGAAGAGTCACATTGAAATCTCCCCCAATGATCCAAGGGAGTCCCACAAAAGCAAGCTCTGCGGCACGCAAGTCCTCCCAGAGCTCGTTTCTTTTAATATGACAGCAAGGCCCATAAATGCAAGAAAAAGCGATCGGAGAGGCCGTCGCACCCCTCACCAGCACCACCTATATCATATGTCTCCCCGGAATAGAAGAATCGAACGTAAAAGCCGCCGACCTCCAAGCAATGAATAAGCCCCCCGCCGCACCAACCGCATCCAAGGCCTTAAAGCCATCCATCGCCCCCGCACCAAAGGATCGCCATAGAGCATCGTCCATCCCCCTCAATTTCGATTCCTTGATTAAGGCAATATCGCAACCCCACTCCGACAGCCTGGCGCCCAAAGCCTTTCTCTTCTCATCGTCCCCTAGCCCCCTCACATTACAGGATAGAACCTTCATTAAAAAAGATGGCGACTCCCTCCAGTATGCGAAAGGCCAGCCGCCTCCGCCACAATGTCTCTCAACGACACACAAGAAAGAATTGGCGTGACCCTCGAACGCGATCTGCTCCTCCTACGGTACCTTTTCCGCGATCTCTTATCAGAGCGTGTTCCCAGGTCTACATCATCGACCGCATCCGAAGCACACACCACATGGCTCGACAAGGCGAGGAGAGGCGAGCCCTCATCAGCTTTGGAATAAGGCCCCAGAATGGACCCCGAACTTGATCCCACCACTTTAGGCATGCCATCAACCGAAGAAAGGACTGACCCAGACAAGGCCGGAACAGAAGGAGGATCATGAAGCACGTCCGCAATAGTACCCGCCCCTATGATGGGCCCATGTAAATACATGAAGGGATCCGGATCCGAATCCGCAGAGTAGAAAGAGGTTTCCCCGCCGAACCAAGATCCGAATTTCCCCGACCCGCAAAGGTTCACAGATGGGAGACCCGTCCACGGGCCCAAATAAGAAACACTCAGCGCACGGTCCACCTTCTAGCCATAAGAGCCGCGAATAGAATCAACCTCGGGCAGCCCCCCCTTAGGCAAATCGCCTCCTAGGGATAATTCGCACGAGAACCGAGAAAAGCCATCGAAGGGGCGCGGGCAATCAACCCAGGGGGGCGACGCTTCGCGAAGACCCCCATGCAGCGCCAGCTGGCCAACAGGAGATGAGGCGACATCACCAAACGCAGGGGCCACCGTCCCTATCGAGGAGCCCGCCGGCCCAGCCACCGCCTACGGCGGCGTCGGGGGCTCCAAGAAAGAGATCTCCACCGGGAAGCGGAATCGACCAACCGAGAGGGACTTAAAGACCACCTTGCCCAAGACGTCATCCAACAAGCTCCTGCCACATTCCAAAAGAACCCGAGTAGCCCTCCAATCGGAGCCCGGCTCGCAACCATCACCCACAATCGCCAGCACCTCCCCCCAGCGTCGAAGAACCTTCCCCAAGCCATGGACCGTACGAGAGAGGAAAGGAACCCCTCACACCTCCACAACACAAATTTCAACATCACCGCAAGCTCCGTCGTCGTATCGCAAGGTCCAGTGCCGAATCCGAATATAGGGCCATGGCTCAAGCCAGCACGGAAATGATGTGGGTTCGTTCTGTACTAGAAGATATACATGTAGCTGTGCCATTGCCTATGAAGCTTCAGTGTGACAATCAGGCAACATTGTTTATTGCCAACAATCCAGCTTTCCATGAAAGGACCAAGCATATTGAAGTTGACTGCCATTACACGAGGGACTTGATCCAGAGAGGATTGATATCTACATGTGAGCTCGGGAGATCAGACAACAGATATATTCACCAAGCCACTGCTCAGAGGACCGTTTCAGAGATGTTCATCCAAGCTGAGCATGATAGATATCTATGCTCCACCTTGAGGGGGAGTGTAGAGATAGTTCGCAGTTTCATTATCTCTTTATGTAGTTTATCGTTATTTCTTTATCTTATATAGACCTCTCTGTAATTTACCCTTTAGGTCTCTCCCTATATAAGGGAGCCTAGGGTTTTCTGAATCAATAATGAAGACTATTTTCCAACGCCATATGTTACATAATCTTCTTCCTTTATTGATAAAATTTGAACAAGTTATGCTTTAAGAAGACTCGATGTCTACCTCTTCCACCTAGGCGCACCTAGGATGGGTGTTGTAGCCTATCGATCTAGATAAGAGGGAGCTAAGCCTTTAGCATTCTTGTGTGCCATTGCTGTTCTCTAAGATGAGCATTTTTAATTAGAGAATGTTTTAGTGCGTATATAGCTTTTGAGGCTTGGAATCCGTACCTTTAATTTCGGGATAATATAGAGAGTAAATTACATAAAAGTCCTTGAACTTTACACCTAATTCCATTTTCATACTTGAAGTTTAAAGGTAACAACGTGGTTCCTCATCCTTACGATTTGTTCCAATATGGTCCACAACTACTGAAACTTAGTTGTACGTTTTTTCTTTCTAACCTTAGATCGCATTGCTCTAAAGCATATTTTAGACAAATCTTAAAGATAACCGCATTATTACCTTTTGAAGTTCATTTACGAATTACGACAATCATTTTAGGTGTATAGTTTAGGGATTTTTATGTAATTTACTATAATGTTAACTGGGGGTGAACACTTTCCGAGGGTGTTCACTCATTACATTTAAAAAAAAGAAGCTTTGTATAAAGACAATTCTGATATGCTTTTTGCCTACTACATCTTTTAATGTTTCTTTCCTTTTTCCTACCTTGCTGAGAAGTTACTCATAAAAAGATTGCTCTTATGCACATTCATGGAAATCATCTAAAAAAGTTGTGTTTTCTTCAGGAGTTCTTCTATCATTTATCCAAAAACAAGATCCAGCCATTATATTACTTAACACGCTCCCTATTGTTACTGGGTTCATTCCTGTTGCAGGACAATTCACTCGAGAGATTCATCCAATGTGAAACTGCTGCATAAATCTTCTGGAAAAGGTCCGTCCTGCTTTTTTTAGCTCAAACGAGCATTTTGTTGTCAATGATTTTTTATGTATTTCAGCTGTCACTATTTTAACGACTGGTTTATATATCACTTCATAAAAGGATAATTTCATATAGTAACTCCAAGGAAAATGTGGGGGTGTTCGCTAAACGCTTGATTGATGAGTGGGTCCTGTAGCGTTCTGGTTGTAATCTGTTTTTGTTTTTCCTCCTGGTCCTTTTCCCTTTTATTTTGAATAAATAAATTTGGGGAGGACACCACCGAGTGTTTCCCCCTATCTTTTAGATTTCAAAAAAAAAAAACTCCAAGTGAAAGCAGCGAAGGAAGCAAATCAGATAGACAGAGTCCTAAGCTTGTTGATTGTGCCGCAGGCATAATTCTTGTTGTGCTTTTGGAGTGATTATGACAACACTTTTAAACTATATTATAATATAATATTTCTTCCTACTCTTTTTAGAGTAAAAGGATGATTATTAGAAGTTAATGGCCATCCATTAATTTTCATTAAAATATTGAAGTCGCAATGGATTTCACCAATTTAATATCTCCCCTTCTCAACTACATTTCTAGAAAATCCTTTGGTGTCTTATGGGCTTTGTTGTTGTCACATGATGGAGTTGCTTTCCTCATGAGAGATGTTAAAAATATATGTGAATTGTAATTTGCTGAGATATTAGTTATTTTCTATCACTTTTATGTATTTTCTTTTCTTTCTGTTTATATTATGTAATTTGCCAAACATGTTTCTCCTCTATATAAGAGAACCCTAGGGCTTCATGAATAAGCAACTCATTATTTTCTCTCTACATGGTATCAGAGCAATGGTCCTATACTAGAGTTCTCGTAGCCCAAGCCCTAACACCACTTGCCTCCCCTTCTCCTTACGCGCCATGTGCTGCTGCCACAACCAGTGACTACTGCGCATCGTCACTGCTAACATCGGCCATTGTGCGTCGCCTGTAGTGGCCTGCGCGCGCTGTGCACTGCAGTCCATCGTGCACCTCCCTGGTCACCGCTGGGACAGTATTGGTTCTTTGCCAACGCCCTACAACCCTCCTATTCCGTTCGGTGCCGCCCAACACTCCGAAATGATCCGATTTTGATTGGAAACGGTGATTTCAGACTAATAAATCACCTTTTCATGCTTAGCGTGAATCGAGGATTGACGAGAATGGTTGTATGAGTCTACACGTACAACCATTCCTTTATATGATTGTATAGACTTACTTGGATCAGTTTACTACCCCAGTCGAGTTCTGTTTCAACCTCTTATTCATCATGTCAAAGAACAAAGGTGGCATCTTCTCTTCGTCCGATGCCTTTAAAGGCCCGGCTCCCATCGTAAACGTGGATGGGACCAACTATGAGTTGTGGTGACCCTCATATAGTGCAACGATGAGGAGCACATTCTGACACAACTATAGTTGATGGATAAGACTGGGGAGAATGCTTCGTAGAAGCAAGATGATGCATACATGCATATTTGGCTCTCTACTCTTACAATAGAGATTGCCAATGATATTGTGAACCAACCTATCGCTAAAGCGTTGTGAGATATTTTCGCAGCCGCATATGGCCAAGCGAAGAATGAGGCCAAGATTCTTCAACTAGAGTTTGATATCTACACTATAAAGCAGAATGGTTGCCCTCTGCATACTTTCTTTGTGACATGTTCGAGAAGCTTCACAACTTCATGCTAGTGACCACGTCTACTGAGCAACAGATGACATACATGAACTCCATATTGGTTGGAGTTTTCTTGGCTGCTCTTGATCTAGAGTACGGGGTAGTATACACACAACTTCTTACAAGTGCATCCATACCTCCCATGGAGGAAGCCTACAATCGCCTCATCAGGATTACTGTCCCACCTCATACCACTGCAAATACCTCCTCAACGATGGCCACATCTTGTTCTAGGGAGGCTCCACTCAGTTTAGAGGGCGTGATTTTCGTGGCAGAGGAGACGGACGTCGGCATATCCCCTGCACTTATTATTGTCGTTCGGGTCTTTCTGAGGATACATGCTATCGGAAGCATGGATATCTCGCATATGCTCAAGTGGCTGAGTAGATTGAGCCTCTAGACATTTTGGTTCCCCCTACAGATTCACATCTTAAGGACATTGTCTCCTGCCCGAGGGAGATAACGTCTCCTACTGCTAGTACCATTACATGTCCCCTAGGGGTCTGTTTGGTTGCTGGGTTGGGGTAACTTGATTGGAATAGTAACTGTTTGGGATGGTTATGAGGGTTGGAGAGGGTTGGAATAAAGAATGTGATGTCATGTCACTATGATTTGTGATAGAATTCCATTCCATGAAAAGAGAGGGGTAAACCGGGTTACCCCGGGGTAACCCGGTTACCAAACGAGCCCTAGATGTTGCAGACAAGGTTGCAGAAAGCGATAGTCGGTACTCGGTCGACGGGGTCACCGACTAAGGATTAATCGGCAGCCGGACAACTAATCGGATTTAGTCAGCTACTAGTCGGTTTTGATTTTTTTAATTATCTTAAATATATAAATCATTTTTATACATAGATTTGTACATCTTCTATACTTTCATAATGAAACTGTTGAGAGCAACAAGAGAATGAAAAGAGCGTGTTTTATTCTAGAGGTCTAGGGGTCCTTATATAGGACAAAACCCTAGAGAGCTCGAAAGGGGAAAAATACATAAGTGCCCTTAGTGGGGGTTACAATCATAAAATAAGAACCAAATATTTTAAATATTACTAACACTCCCCCTCAAGTTAGAGCATATTATCGATCATGCCCAACTTGGAAATTATCCATAGAAGGTGCTTCTTGGGTAAAGCTTTAGTGAAAACATCTGCAAACTGAAGATCAGTGGTAACGTGAAGAGTAGTAATCTTCCCAGTTCTGACAGCATCTCGAACAAAATGGCAATCAATCTCTATGTGCTTGGTTCTTTCATGGAACACATGATTCGCGGCAATGTAAGTAGCGGATTTGTTGTCACAGTATAGTGAAATAGGCGCGGTGACCATAATGCCAAGTTCTTGTAGAAAAAGTTAATAGCCATGTGATTCCACAAGTTGCTTGAGCCATTGCCCAGAATGCACTAGACCTGGATACAACCGTCTATTTCTTGCTTCTCTAAGTGGCAAGATTTCCACCAACCATCATAGCATATCCTGTGGTGGAGCGCTGATCCTCTGGTGAACTTGCATAATCAGCGTCATCATATGCAATAACGTCAGTGTATCCATTTGCCCTGTAAAAAAGACCACACCTTGGAGATTCCTTCAAGTATCATAGTATCTGAAGAATGTCCTGCCAGTGAATGTAAGAAGGTTGCTCCATGTGTTGGCTAGCTCTGCTTACTGCATGAGAGATATCTGGTCTGGTAACAGTGAGGTAGAGAAGTTTGCCAACCAGGCTCCTATATCGAGTAACATCTTCGAAGATAGGATCCGAGGACGTAGAGTGTTTCTTCGGGTCTACCGGGATACCCAAAGGCTTGCATCCAAGTAACCCAACTTCAACAAAGATGTCCAGGCAGTATTTTCTCTGAGAGAGATGAAGACCTTCTGTAGTGCCTAGTACTTCTATGCTCAAGAAATAGCGTAATGGACCAAGGTCCTTAGTAACAAAGACTTTCTGGAGAAAAGTTTCGTTTTCTGGAACCACTTTATCATCATCACCTGTGACTACCATATTATCTACATAGACAGCCAATATAACGGTACTGTTTATTCATCTTCTGACAAACACAGAACAGTCAGATGTTGTTCTCTAAAAGCCAAGAGTGCTGATTTATGTAGTGAGTCTGTCAAACCATGCCCTTGGGCTTTGTTTCAGGCCATATATTGCTTTGCGAAGTCGACATACGTACTCCCCCTCGACTTCATACCTCGGAGGTTGCATCATGTAGACTTCTCCATCAAGATCTCCATATAGAAAGGCATTTTTCACATCTAGTTGGAAGATATGTCATGCTTTGTTAGTGGCTACAAAAAGGATAGAGCCCATTCATGCAACTGGTGAGAATGTCTCAAACTAATCGATGCCATATATCTGCGTAAAGCCTTTAGCCACAAGGCGAGTTTTAAGCTTTCAATTGACCTGTCGGGTGCTTGTTTGGTCGTGAAGACCCATCTGCATGCCACATGTCTAGTCCCTTTAGGGCATTGCACTAAATCCCATGTCTCTCTTGAGATAAGAGCCTCCATCTCTTTATTCATGGCCTGACACCAACCTGAATCCTGCAAAGCACTGTGATGGTCTCTCGGAATAGAAATGGTCATGAGAGCATATGCATATCTTCTGTCAGTTGTTGATAAACTAGCGGTAGAAGTGAAATGAGACATAGGATGAAGTGTACACTGCCTCTTACTTCTGCCTAGAGCAATGGGAAGCTCCTCTGGATCATCCAGAACAACAGCGGAGGGGACACTTGAAGTAGGCATATCATCGTGCAATAAAGGCATAGGTAAGGGAACATATGTTGGATTGGATTTATGTTTTCGCTTATAGACAATGGGTGGATGTGGAGATCAAGAGGAACATCGATAACAGTTTGTGTGAAGAAACTTGTTTGCTCAATAAGGTTACATATGCAGATATATAATAGCGATGACCGGTTGGATCGTAGCACCTGTACCCTTTTTGAGTAAGAGAATAACTAAGAAAACCACATTTTATTGCACGAGGAGAGAGCTTGTCAGTATGATGAAAGTTATGAACAAATGCAATACATCCAAAAATTCGTAAGGGTAGTGGAAAAGGCAACCCATTTAGGTAGAGTAATGAGAATGGGGTGGATCCATTTAGGGATACAGATGGAACCCGGTTGATCAGATTTTTTTTGATGAAAAACCAGGTGACTCCCCACTGCGGGATCACCGCTGAATGTATTTTATTAATGAAGTTTCAGATTACATTATCAGGAGAGCCAGAAGTTATACAAAGCGTTACATTGGGCCACTGCGTTCTCACTGTAGAATCTCTGATTTTTGAAGATAAGCTCATTGCGACCCAACCATATAGCCCAGAGAGCGGCTAACGACTTAGAATAGTCCTGACTGGAGTTACCACCAAACCTCCTGATGGATTCCCCGAACTCGCTCATCCCTCCCCTCTGCACCCAGGGGATCACAAGCTTCGACCAAACCTTTTCAGACAAGACGAACCTGAAAAACAGATGCTCGGCGTCCTCGTCCACATCACCACACTTGTCACACCGGGTGTCTGTAAGACGGAAAAGACATCCCCTCCTGACTTTGTCCATTAACCTCCCCTGTCTAAGGCACCAGAGAAACACCTTGACCCTTACCGGAATCCTCGCCGCCCAGACAGTACGTATATCAAGACAAAGATCGGCGTCCCGCTCCTCGGTTCTCCTTGTCAATTCAAGATATGCCTTTTTTTATCGTGAATGCAGTGCCCCCCCAGCGGAAGTGATCACGGTCCCAAGAAAAGGATTCCTGCCGCGACAGGGTATCCAACTGCTCTAGGTATTCAACCGCACGTTGATCCGAAAGATCAACGAGGAAAGTCAGTGCCCAGGAGTCTTCCACGGCCACCTGAGAGAGCGTCGCTTCCTTCATTGTCGACAAGGCGAGGAAAACAAACCTCCAAGCAGCCGTCGCCCGTCCAATTGTCTCTCCAGAATCTGAAAGTCCCACCGTCACCGATGACCGGAAGAAGACGAGAGGCCAACTGGGGCATCACCTCCCGGATACCGGCCCATAATGGGGATTCAATTCTTACATGCCGTGGCTCCAACTCCCGGGATTCAAAATTCCATACCTCAGTAACGAATTTTTAATGTTATTGCACCTAGTAATTTTTCTCTTTGATAGTTGTTGCTTTCATTGGAGCATTTTTTTTGACGCTAAAAAAAGGGGGATACATTCAATGGTGTTCACCCCATTGTATTGAAAAGGAAATGTAAAGAGTATTTACATAGGAGAAGAAAAGTTCAAGCCAAAAACAACACCCGGGGGGGCAGCCGAGAAGAGATGCCTCCCGCCGTAAACACATCGCAGTCTACCCAGAAGACCAATCAACCACAAAACGTGTCGCCATAATATATATATTTTCCTTGTAGAACCGCTGCCTTGCGAATAGGGTGTCGTTCCTCCCCAACCAAATGCTCCACAAGCGTGCAATCGGGACCAGCAATTCCTTCCTAGGCCTGCCCCGGGAATTCACCAAGCTCTCGCAGAAGGAAGCAAAGGTCGCGATATTGATCCTGCCCAGGTCGTCCCAAAGAGCACGAACACGCCCACAATCGAAGAAGAGGTGCTCGATGGTTTCCCGCTCCGTGTCGCACAGACCGCAATTGTGCGGAACATTGGGAAACAAAATAGCACAACGATCGCGAGTTAAGAGTCTCCCTCGTCGAAGAAGCCAGAGGAAAATGCCAATGCGCTCAGGAAGCTTGAGTCCCCAAAAGAATCGACAATCGCGCACAAGAGTAGCGTCATCCCCCACATTGGTGGGAACAAGAGCCTGGTAAGCCTTCCCGGTAGAGAACGGGCCATCCTTCCAAGCCCAATGGTCCCGCCCATCAGTGGGCTTGAAATCGTCCGTTAGCATAGCCGTCGGGGAGATGAAGTCGTCCAAACGCTGATCCGATAAATTGGCAGTAATCGTAGGGAACCAGCAGCCCTCGTCCCAGCAAGAGGCCACGGAAGCATCTTTGTCGTCCACCAAAGCGTACAAACGAGGGTACAAGTCCTTGAAAGCACCCCTCCCCGTCCAATCATCGGTCCAAAAACGAAACGAATTCCCTTTGCCGAGCACAGGTTTAAAGAGGGATCGATTACGGTTTAAAGCATTTACCACGCCACGCCAGAAAGTAGAAGTTTGCACGGGGATGTTCCCCCGAGAACCGGTGATCACCTCCACCACCAGCGTCTCCCTTAGGATATTCAACATGTAGTTTTCCTCCCTCCCCCAAACCCGTGCAACCCATTTTAGCAAGAGGGCTTCATTCACCACGTCCACTCGCCTCACTCCCAACCCCCCCTCCCGTTTAGGCCTTGTAACATCACCCCACCCCACCAAATGCACCCCCCTTCTCCCCTCCGCCTTCCTTCCCCATAGGAAGCCCCGCATACATTTTTCCAACCGCACCCGAATCCCCTTAGGCATACCACGTACAAATAAGAAATAAATTGGGATTGAGGATAACACCGATTTGAGGAGAACCAACCGTCCGCCCCTGGACAGAAGAGCCGCGCGCCACCCGGTCAGGCGAGCCTTCATTGGAGCATTTGCCCCACCGGAAAACTGAAGGTTCCCTTCTAATAGTTTAGATAGCAAGGTAAGCCAGCCTTCTTAGAATGTGTCCTCATTTCAACTTGCTAGGCCTTTCAGGATTGATTGTTGCCTCTTTTTTTACTTGCCCCATGTAAGGTCAGTCATGTTCACTTTTCTGAGAGCCCCGGTCACATTTCAGCGGCAAATCTGCCAAGTTCAAACTCGTTCTGCTGCAAACCTTTTTTTTTGCCACTTTGCCTTATTTGTGGGTGGTTTCAACTCGATTCAAATGTACTTTAATTCTGCTGCATGCCTTAGACCATTGTGCTTTCAGGGTAGGTTAAATTTTGCAATCACATATTGGCATGAATTGAGCATAGACTCACGATTCTAGAAATGAATATGTCAGCCATGCTTCTTCATGAGAAGCTTGGCAAATTGCACTCTGTAACATAAGCGGATCGAACAAAGCGCTGTAGGATTTTCTCATTAGCATAGGAGATAACACTATACCAACGGTCGCTCTGGTGTTTGACTACTTTAGGATTCAGGCGCAATATTTGCTGCTGTAGGAAGACAACAGTATAAGGGTCGCTCTGGTGTTTGACTACATTAGGATTGAGGCGCATTATTTGCTGCTGTAGGAAGTACGAGCTTTTGAGCCAGCACATGTACTTGATTTATCTTCCTTTCATAGCTATATGTTTATCATAAATCTTTTATATTTTTTCTCTTGTAATCGAGCATATCTTAGTTCTTTTGCTTTTCCCTTTAGCAACTGAGGCGTGGTGCTTAGCAGAGTGAAATTAAAGCACTACCAAAAACATGTAATGCTTTTCCCTTTTGCAAGCACTCTAAGATGGACATCACATTGAAGTTGAAGCGCTTGCAAAACAATAATGGTTCATAGAGGAGAAATACTTTTAGATCGGTTATCCTTGTAATTCTTCCATTAATCTGTTTGGCTATAGCTACATGTTTGATTAGACGATTTCCTCAATGATTTTTTGAACATCCAGTCTTGCCAACGATGAACATCTTTAAGGAGACAAATTCCTAGATAATGTCCGCAATAAGAAATATGGTCATAAAATTTCCAGTTCCCTGAATAGTGTACTGATATCACATTTTCAAGCGCGTCTACAAAATGTGATATCAGTATTATAAAAACATTCTTGGACTTCCAAAAATTTTGGAATGTCTATATCATACCTTTGTAATGTGATATCAAATGTGTGCGCTTTTGATATCACATCTTTTGAATGTGTTATTCTGAAGACATGGCACCTTCAATTATTTTGTATTGATGTCACATTTTTGAAATGCGCTATGTATATCACATTTTGAAAATGCGACATCTGAAAATGCGACATCAGTTCACTATGTAGGGAATTAAAAATTTTATGATCATATATATAGATTTTTTATTGAGAACATTATTTAGGAATTTCTCTCCTGTAAGAAGTCTAAGTTTATCTGGTGGCAGATATTGTTATTTGTTTTATCTGATCGGAGAAGAAGTTATTTTACTTAATCTACTGAAACATTTTTTTAATGTTCCAGATACGGAGACTAAAGTTGTTGACTATCCCTTGCTATGCTCATGCCGCCCGGGAATAATAATTGTATGTACATTCTTAATTTCCTTTTTCCTTTTTTTTTGTTTACCTTTTCTTTTGTTTCATATGAAGATGTTCTTAAATTCTTTTGATTGATAGTGTTAACTTCGATACATTTGATTAGAATTGTAAAAAAGTTAGCAAGAAATTAGAAAGTTTACAACTTTGTCCCTACATTTTGCGATTTGGCACAAGGAGGTTGAATTGTACAATTTGTTTTTCATAGTAACAAAGATATTTTAAAAATTGAGAGACAAGAGAAAGAACACACAAACCACAAGTACTCCTCGTTATTTACATGGAAATCATGACCGCAAATGTCTCATTTGAGGTTTTTCTCTCTACTCTCTTGTTGGAAAAAACTTACATTATGCAAGTTACTTCAACAAAGGTAGCACATACTTTTCTACAAAGCTCTCTTTCTTGGACCAACCCGAGAAAAGATTTTATTTTGGTTGTCTATGAAGGTTTGCTAAAGTGAAGAGGAGCTTATACTATTCTTTGTGATAAGAAATCCCTTTGAAAGTCAAAGGAAAGCATTACGAAGCAGCCGTAAGACCGCTATGCTCTATGGAACAAAATATGGGCATGTGAACCATGGACATGTGAAGAGAAAGACAGTAGCAAAAATGGAAATGCTGAGATGGATATGTGGTCATACACAAAAAGATTAGATTCAGAATGATGCAATCGGAAAGAGAGTTGGTGCAGCTCCGATAGAGGATAAGATGAGAAAACACTTAAGATGATTTGACCATTCACAAAGGTCGGTTGATGCATCGGTTAGAAGATGCGAGATTTGGGATGTTGGGCCGGTTACGATAGTGGAAGAAGGCCGAAGAAGTGTTGGAATGAGACTATCTGAAGACATCTTAGTTATTTGAATTTAAGCCCGAGAATGACCCAAAATATATCTGAATGGATGCAAAAAATCCATGTAGCCGACCCTACTTAATTGTGGGAGAAGGCTTTGTTGTTGTCTATGAAGGTTTGATCTTCCTCTTCCTTATTATCAATATCATTTTAATCGTTTAAGTCTTGAGGGGATCGTAGATGAGAGCTTAGAGGAAGGATGGAGAGCTCTTGATGACAGAGAGAGTGCTTGAGGTGGGAGGTTAGAGGAGGGTTGAAGGATTGGAGGAGGGCTACCAACAAGATTGAGGAGAGGCATGAGAGAGCCACCAGACAAGAGGGGGGGGGGGAAGGAAGGCTGGTCATTCGTTTATGAGGCCAACAATGTTATAGGTGTAGTTTTTATGGTCATCGGGCTATATCGCGCGTGCTGACGCCACGTTGTTTCGGCTGTGGGAAGGACGGTCATCAGAGGTTGGCTTGCCCATTGCTCTTGCAAGCCAATGCGACAGGCAAAACAATAGGTTCTTAGTGCCCAACTACACCAACTGTACCACTCCAACACACTCCTACACATCGATTGTTAGTCTAGGAAAACAAGAAGCAATATTAGAGAAGTATGAGTTTCTCATTGGATCTTCTACAACAAAAGATGTTGATGTCCAATCCATTCGAGGATCTCTGCAAGAGTTACTAGTAGAGATTTTCTCAGGAGATGTTAGTCTGAAGCCAATTTGTTCTGTGCAAGGGGCCTGTCGAGAGCGGAAACCAATTTTTTGCTGCGGATCGATCGAAATTTAGGAATCATGTAGTGCCTCACGTGGTTCACGGATGGCGAAGCGCCTAGCAACTCTCTGTGGGTGGCGCATGTACTTGGAGTTCCTTTTCTGTCACGGGCGGTTGAAGTCTTGGAACCGTCACTAAGGAACATTGGAATAGTGATAACGATTCTTGTAGATGGCCGTTCTCTAGGCTTGGATCCGATGGTGACCTGACCTTGGTTGTCCTTGAGGGTTCAGACTCATTTCTCTTTGAATCGATCTGCTCATTGAAGATGGGTCGAACATCCTTCAAGCTGCTGGTAAAGATCCTATCAATGGCGATAGAAGCAGCCACTAGCTCCTTGGCCGTGCTGACGAAAAAAGTTCCAGAAACGAAAGTCACGAAGAGCCGCTTGTCGAGATCTCAGAAGAGCCATCTTTAGAAATTTTTGAAAAGAAAGAGGAAGTTACTGAATTTCAATCCCCTTGTTTGATTACGGAGCCATACCGGAACAATCTCGAGCTTTCACGCCCCACGTCCACATTCACTCTGCCAGCGCTCCCTTTTTCCTTTTAGGGCTTCACCACCTCCTGGAAGCTTCGAGCTTTTTTGATGTCCACCCATTTGAATCGGGCGATAAGGAACTCCACCTTCACCTTGTTAAACACGACCGGATTAATGGGGACCTGAGTTTTTAATCGCTTGGAGGATCCGATAAATGGGGACCCATTGGCTCTCAGTCCATTAGGTTCGTTTTTTCCGGATACAAATATTCACCATTTAAAGAAGCCCTGATAATGCACATTTTGGTCAGAAAGTCCATTTGAGATTTCACCTCAAGAACTTTTGGAAAGCCCTCCCCTTTTCTTTCCCCTTTTATAAATCTTTTGGGTGAACACCTTCGAGTGTATCCCCCATTCTTGGCTTCAAAAAAACTTTTGGAAAGCCCTGAGCCCGTGGTGGCTGCACCCTCGATACTGTCTGTGTTGGAAGCACCTGGGTGATCGACCGTGTTCAATGATTCTTCGTCGATGGCTATTTTCTGAACCTGATCAGGGGCTCCCAACTAACCATCTTGTCAATACGGAAAAATCCTTTTTTCCTAAAGGTCCGGGCCTTCTTCCTCAGTGGAGGTTCACCTTCGAACAAGCAGCCGATGCCCTGGAAACAACCTTTAGTCCAGTCGCTTTTTGAAAGTGTCCTCGAGCAACAATAATCTGTGACACCCCGTTGCCTGCCTCATCTAGTTCTTCTGCAGTGAGGGGGTTTACATGAGTGGAGGACAAAGAGATATAGAACCAGAAACCATGCAAGGAAGGCAAACTCAGAGTATACGACCATCTTGACCCATAAATGTCAAGTGGCAGTGGCGATGAGCGTGGTTAGAGCTTCGGGGCCTTGCATGGTTCCCAAACGTAGGTTCTAATTTGGAATGTGATGGGTCTGATTGATCCAAAGAAATGAAGCTCGATTGGAGTTTTGTTGGTCGAATGGGGCTTTGATGTAGCCATGTTATATGAATCTAAGATCTCCTCATGCTCTTCTTACTTTTGGAGATCTATGGGGACTGGTTCGCTAATGGATTTCATAATACTAGACATAGTTGACACAACTAGTGTTGGAGAAGCCGGTATTCAGTATTCAGTCGGAGGGGTTACAGAATAAAGAATAATCGATATTCGAGAGAATATTCGAAATTATTTGTCTATGCCTTTTTTATTTTTTTAAATATATAAGTTGCGTCTAATATATATACTTGCATATATTTATACATATATAATCATCAATCAATAAGACTCCAATATAAAAGGACCAATTAACAAGTTATATATATATATATATATGGAGCTTTAATATTTGCGATGATACTGAGATAAATGGAACCTTTACAAATAAAAAAATCAATAGTTGAGAGAGTGGAATGCGCCTTGCTGGCTGGCGCGCGGCGCTGCTTTCTAGAGGGGGTCGTCTTGTTCTTCTCAAGGCGGTGCTTTTCCTCGATTCCGATTTCTTCCTCTCGATTCGTCACATGCCGATGGGGATTCGTCTGCGACTTGAGCGGTGTATGCGCTGCTTCTTGTGGGGAAGGAAGGGGGAGGGGGGTCGGGGGTTGCATCTTGTGGCCTGGGATGAGGTTACTAGGGCCAATCGGGAAGGTGGCCTGGGTGTGCGAAGGCTGGAGGTTGTTAACGATGCTATTCTACTAAGTGGGTGAGTAGAATTTGGGGTCAGGGTGATAACTTTTTCATTACAGTTCTCAGGGAGTTCCTGGGTGAAGGGAGGATGGGGATGGTGCGGGGAGGGGGGGGGGTGAGATCGGTCGCCATTCTCCGTTTTGGCGTAATGTGCTGGATGCTTTTGCTAGGAATGTTTCGCTCTTTAGGCCGGTCCTGGGGAAGGGGTACTCTTTTAAATTTTGGATTGACGATTGGTCGGGAAGGGGTTCTTTGAAGGAGCGCTTTCCCCCGGTTGTTTGCATTGGCGGCTGACAAAGATGCTTCGGTTGCTTCATGCTGGTTGGATGGCTGCTGGTGTCCGCGTTTTCTCGCGAATTTCTCGGACTAGCGGCTTGATGATTTTGTTTCTCTTATGACGCCATCTGTGACTCTGACCGGCCTAATGATGGGCAGGATCACTGGACTTTGAAGGACGGCACTTTCTCCTCGAGAAAAGCGTATCGGGCGTTGGCTCCACCCCCTCCGGCCGGGGACGATCTCCTCGTGTGCGATTGTTGGTTTTTTTGGAGTCTGAGGCTTCCTGAGCGCATTGGCTTCTTCCTTTGGCTTCTTCGCAGAAAGGAGGTTGTTAACGCGTGATCGCTGCGCTAGATTCTTGGTTAACGTCGGTACTAATTGTGTCCTTTGTGATTTGGAGGTGGAAACAATTGATCACTTATTCTTCGGCTGCCACATGGTCTGAGGGATCTGGGATGATATGGATTGGGTGAGATCGCATGACCTGCCTGCTTCTGCGAGATATTGTTGTGCAACAGGAACAGGGATAGGAGGGACATCTTGGCCCCGATTGCAAGGCTGTGGTGCATATGGCTGGGAAGGAATGAGGCCCTTTTCTCAGGCCAACGATTCTACCAGGATAACGTTCTTATCCATTGTTCGCGTCTTTTGGATGACTGGTGTGCGGTGTAGACCACAGTTTGTTTTTTTGGGGGTGGTGGTGTACTGTTGTTTATTTGATTTTTCTGACAGGTGCAGTACTGTATGTTTTTCTTCTCCTTCTTTGTAATATTCTTTTCTTACTTTTTTAATATATTGGGGCGAACACCGTTGAGTGTCTCCCCCTTTTTTTTGAACCTCAAAAAAAAAATAAAAAAAAACAATAGTCTGTTGTAATAGTCGACCGAATATGCGACTGAATAGCCGAATATTCAAACCTAATATTCATGAATATTTGTGTTGGATCGAATATTGATCGATTATCAATATTCTATTCGGGCACCACCCATAATAAGAATATTCGGTTTATTCGGTCGAATATTACAACAATTGGCACAATAGGGGGATGATCATTGTTTGGAAAAATTTGATCTTTATATTAATTTCTAAGTTGAAGGGGAGACTTGTTATTACTGTTCTTCTGGAGAATATCGTGACATGCATGATGGGGGCATTCTCGTGTGTCTACAACCTCTGCGTACATGCTCTTCGGTCGGATTTGTGGGCTGACCTCTAGAATGCTAGAAACGCTTTTGTGGGGGTCATCTGGCTGGTCGGAGGTGATATCAATGTCACTTTGCTCTCTTCGAATCGACCTGTTTGAGAGAACGACAAGACCCTAGCTCGATCGATTTTGCTGACTTTATTGATGAATTGGAACTTGAGGTGATTGATGCTACAAATACTAGATACACCTAGAGAAACTCTTGTTTTTGCTCTCCTATTGATTGTTTTCTGGTGTATGTGGATCTTCTTGAGGTCTTTTCTCTTTTGGCCTCTACTTCCAGACCTCGTACCCGGTCTGAAGTCTGAACACACACTATTGGTTTGGGATTCTGGAGATGCTTCTCTTGCTAGGGGTTTCATCAGATTTGAACGTGCATGACTACATGAGGAGAATTTCAGAGAATTGGTTTCAAGCCACTGGTCCTCCACCGTGGTTTTGGGATCATCTGCATCTTGTTTGGCCCAAAAGTTAGTTTCTTTACGTGTGCGGCTCTGCTCTTTCAAGGAGGTTCAAGAGGCAAGACGTGCATTTCGTGCGGAGGCAGAAGCAGAGGTGTGCTGAATAGACAAGTTGGAGGACACTAGAGATCTTTCAATTGAAGAACTTGATGTTAGAGCAACGACCCAAAGAGTGGTCTTGACAGAAGATAAGAAGCACGTTACGGAGTGGAAACATAGATCACGTAATTCTTAGCTCAAAGATGGTGATGCAAATGCAACTTATTTCCATAAAGTTGTCAGTGGGAGACGTCGTCAAAACTTGATAGGCTCTGTGGTGGTGAATGGTAGAAGGGCAGGGGGTGATCGGGAGATGGGGCACATAATTGCTGGTCATTTTCATGACTTCTCGAGAAGAAATGGAACTCGGCCTTGGAGATGGTTTTGCCAAGGGCCTCTTAATTATCTATGCAACATGCAAATCACTTGATATAGGACATTACAACGGAAGAGGTGTAAGTAGCAGTTTGGAATCTAAATGTGGATGGCGCACTTGGTCCTAATGGGTTCCCTGTTTTTTTCTTCCGTGAGTTCTGGTTGGTGGTGGGAATTGGAGTTGTGATGTTGTGAAGGAGTTTGCTAGAGAAGATGCTGGGTTTGAGAAACTTAACAAAGCTCTCATTATCTTTCTACTAAAGAAGGATGTTTCAGAGAGATGAAGATTTCCGGTCAATTGTGCACTCTATTGTTGTTTACTTGATTGTAGCCAAGGTCTTCACAATTAGATTGATTAGGGTTCTGGATCACCCCATTTCCCTGTTCCAGTCGACTTTTATTTGACTTTTATTTATGGAAGACAGG
This sequence comes from Ottelia alismoides, assembly GCA_037367405.1. Classification (NCBI taxonomy): domain Eukaryota; kingdom Viridiplantae; phylum Streptophyta; class Magnoliopsida; order Alismatales; family Hydrocharitaceae; genus Ottelia; species Ottelia alismoides. The sequence continues at coordinate 270,511 of JAZKJV010004354.1, read as the reverse complement.
TTGCAGATAGTTTGGCTATGGCTATTGAAATTATAGCATATTTGAAGAGATATAAATCGAAGGATGTTCTTTGGAAGGTAGACTTTACTAAAGCTTACGACACGGTGAACATCCATCCCGAGGCTCGCTTCTTCCAACCGCAATGGGGCGTTAGGCATGGAGTTTCAAGATCATTTTTATGGTGAAAATGTAATTGCACGTGTTGAAGTGCTACTGCTAACAGAAAGTTGGGTCATGTAATTACTTTTGGCTTTTTCATAGCATTGTACTTGCAACTTTGTGAATTAGTGGTGAAGTTTTTGGGCACACACTTGTACGGTGGACACCCTTTTTTCTTTCAAAAAAATCTCCCCTATAAAAATGACCCCATTTCATGCCAACCACATGAACCTGAGAATAGCCACTGTCCAAATTTTGTCATGACTAGATTCATGCCGTTGGACCCCCAAAAGGCCACTGTGCATAATATCACCACCAAGCCGATGTCTGCGCTACCTAAACATCGATGGAAATATCACATCCAAAGAACAAATGATCAATGCCCTCTACTACCATAGTGCAACACTGACACATTTTATCAGTGCATGAGAAAAATCTGGCTATATGCTCACCATTCAATATCCGTCCCTCCTCAGTAGCCAAATAAACATCCGTCCCTACAACGACACCTTTCACTTTTAAATCTATGTAAACTGTTCCGACGTGATCCCATAATCAAATATTGTAGCTGTATAAAATGTTATGCAAACCTTCCGAACTGTGAAGTGACCATCTGCCTACGTTAGTAATCTTGGCTCTCTGGCAAATCGTTAATAGTTGGCAAATCCTCCAACATCATAAAAAACTCCTCAAATCGTTGACCCATCAAATCTTAGCAGAAGCACGAAGACCATCTATCCACCTCCATGCAATCCCTCATTGGATAATCTCCATGAGCCACAAACACAATAACCACAGGAAACACACTCCTAGTGCACCAAGACCGGTATAGTCATCCGTCCAGAGAAGGAAACCATTGCCGTCACTTGACACCAGCCTCAAAAGGAGAGACACTAGGCAAAATCGAACAAATACCTCTCCTTAGGTTAAATGTCGTGCACACCACCCCCACATGCACTTAGAGATCTGTTGAGATAGTAGTTATCTTTTATCACTTTTATGTATTCTCTTTTCTTTCTGTCTACATTATGTAATTTGCCCAATATATTTCTGTCGTGCACACCACCCTACATGCACTAGACTAGAGTTCTCGTACCCCAAGCCCTAACCCTATCCACCGCACCATACACGTTGTGCATCGCCGCCGCCGCCTTCGACGGCTCTTGCGCTGCCTCCAACAATGCTCGCGCGCTACAGCAGCCCCTCCAAAGGACTGCGCACGTGGGTTCACCTAGACATATGGGGCAGACGTAGACTACTAGGATACTTTTTCTCTAGTGGCTCAACATTCCACACTGTAGATCCTTCTCTCTGTTGTAGTGACACTGGACTGCCCCCTATATTAGCTTGATGTGAAGAATGCGTTTCTCTATGGTGACTTATAGGAGGAAGTCTACATGCAGCAACAATATGGGTTTGTTGATGAGGGGAGTGTCAGAAGGTTGGAGACTTCATATGGCTATCTATAGCCTTAAGAAGAGTCTAAGAGCATAGTTTCAGAAGCTCTCAGATTTGATAGAGCAACATGGATTTGTGAGATTGACTGTAGATCGTTCACTGTTTTTTCAGAGGTCTCGGAGAGGTACAATTGCCGTACTGGTTTATGTTGATGATATCAAATTTATAGGAGATGATTTGTAGGACATCTAAGAAGCTAAGGATTTCCTTGGTCAGCAATTTGTAACCAAGGACCTTGGCAGTCTACGTTACTTCCTTGGACTCGAGTTCGCTAGGAACCATCGAGGTCTTGTGATGACCCAGTGGAGTTACGTTACATGTCTTCTTTGAGACGGGCATGGCAGATTGCATGCCTGCCATATTCCCATGAACCCGAGCGTGAAGTTATATGATGGTGACACTAAGGAGGTAGACAAGACGAGGTATAGAGAGCTCGGGAAGCTCCTATATGTGACCATAACCATGTTAGATATAGCTTTTGTAGAGTAAAATGAGTCAGTTCATGGAGCAGCCGAGAGATGCGCATATGGATGCGATCTGTATGATTCTCAGGTATATGAAGACTTCACATAGCACTGGTGTTTTATTTAGCAGAGGCACATCCCTTGACGTTACAACTTGTGCAAATGCAGATTATGCGGGATGCCCAAGGACCAAGAAGTCCACCTCTGGCTTTGCAATGTTCATAAGGAGTTCCTTGGTGTCATGGAAGAACAAGAAGCAGACTACGATCGTCAGATCTAGTGCAGAATCATAGTACAAATTTGTGGAACATGGGAGTACAAAGATGATGTGAGTCAGATATGTACTTACTGACCTAGCTGTTGAGGTGCCTCTACCCATGCGCACCTCCAATGTGACTACTGGACTGCTCTTTTCATTGCCAACAACCCAACCTTCCACGAGAGGACCAATCATATTGAGGTAGGATGTCACTACACGCGAGATATGATTCAGAAAGGTTTCATCTCCATCTTTCATGTCAACTCAGAAGATCAGGCAACAAACATGTTCACCAAGGCCCTATTCAGGGGGCCATTCCAGAGAAGATGTTTCAAAAGCATGATTGATATCCACGCTTCAGCTTGAGGGAAAGCTTGAGGGAAAGTGTTGAGATATTAGTTATTTTTTATCACTTTTATATATTATCTTTTATTTCTGTCTACATTTTGTAATTTACCCAATATGTTTCTCCTCTATATAAAAGAACCTTAGGGCCTCATTGAAGGGACTAAATAAATTATTTATGAACTTCGCATCACGGAAACACGAAAAAGCAACAAACATTTTGCATATTTGAAATGTTCATCATTTGAACGCTAGTTTTAACATAATAAAAGGTTTATGCAAAGAGAAACCATATTCTTAGGGAAACAATTTCCAAACATGGTTTCAAATTTTTTAATGAATATTAGGAAGAGTGAGGGAGATGTCGCTTCGCGAGGCGCGCTCGAGGTCTAGGGTTTCTCGCGAAACTGCGGCGCGCGATGGCCAGCTCTTGGGCGCTCGTGGTCTGCGGAGCGCGAAGTCGGAGGCGCGCGAGGTCTACGGCACGCGGGGTCTGGGGCGAGCGCGAGGCGAGGTCTGGCGACGCGAGGCGACGTCTGGCGAGGTCTTCGGCACGCGAGGCAAGGTCTGTGCGGTGCGCGAGGCGAGGTCTCGCGGGGTCTTCGGCGAGTGCTGGCGATGCGAGGCGAGGTCTGGTGCCTCTGGCGGAGCTCGCCCACCTGCACGACGACATTTTCAGGGGGTGGGACCTTTCCGCCCGTGGTCGGGGGCCCTCCAGGGGGCTTCCGATGGAGCTGGTCTGCCCCCCAAGCTTGGTTGGGGGTCCGATGGTGCTCGCTGGCATCCGGGGGTCCGTGTTCGGGACTGTTTGGGCAGTCTTGTCTCATGTGCAGATGCCGCTGGGGGGTGTTCCGGCTCTGGGGTCGCCGGTCTGGATGTAGGGGCAGGTCTGGCTGCCGGAGGATGTCCGGGGGAGTGGTGTGTGGTGGAAGGTCGGCGCAGGCGGCGCGAGGCTAGGGCTTCTGTGCGGGCTCGGGGGTCCCCGCTGGTATCTCCATTCGGCATGGGTTACTTCCGGTGTGGTGCATTGGTTCACTGGGCGAGGGCGTGCCGCAGGCCGCTTCGCTGCTTTTCTTGCCGGGGCTTCGGTCACTCTAGGCGGTCCTGCCCGTTGCTATTTCAGCCTGGAAGCATGTTGGTTGCTGAGGGCGCTGGGGATGGGGCCCTCTTTTTGGCGACATCAGATGTGGGGTTCGTGTTGAAGGCGCTTTTCAAGGGTGATGTGGGGCTGATCTCTCCGTGGCGGGCGTTGGCGAGAGAGCTTCAGGCGCAAGAGGAGCGTGCCTTGCTGAGTGGGCCGGTTGGGGGAGTGTTGCAGATGAAGTGGCGGAGGGTTCGGGACTCCGATGTCGCGGTTGTGCCAGCTCGGGTGGAGCGAGTTGTGCTCAGGGGGCTGCCGATGAGGGCGAGGTCGAAGGACCGCATCTCGAGCTTGCTGCAGGGTGTTCTTGTGGTTGACTCCGTCGAGTCCGCGGGCCGGGACCCGGGGCAACCGGTGGACGCCCTGCTTCGGATGAGGCCGGTTGGCGAGGAGAGGATGGGCTGGTGGGAGGTGGTGCTGGACGGCAGGAAGGTCTTGATTGAGCTGGTGGCCGCTGATGTCTGGGCGGCTTTGCAGGGGGCCGGGGTGCGTAGGGGGGGCATCTCGGTGGTGGAGTCTGGATCGGGGGCTGGCGGTGGTGAGGCGGCTCGCCTTTGTGCCGCGCAGGTCCTGGAGGTGGGGGCACTGCCTGTGGAGGGGGGGATTTCTTGTGAGGGGGGCCGGCCCTCCGACGGGCTTCTTCCTACTAAGTCGGTGATTCGCTTTGGTTCCTTTTCTGAGGTGGGGATTCCGAGGTCGGGTTCGCTACTGTGGGGCCCTGTGGGTGAAGTGGTTGGGGGTGGTGGTGTGGGGGAGGTGGCAGCTGTGTCCCTGGGGTTGGAGGGGGTGGTTGGAGGTTCGCCAGAACCGGGGGGGGGGGTGATTTGGCTGTCGGGGTGCCGCTTGTGGGTGAGCAGTTGGGGGAGGGGCCGGTCCTACTGGCCGAGGCGATGGCGGCAGGTGGGTCGGTGGTGGAGGGGGAGTCGTTGGCTCGTGCGGGCGTCGCTGCCGGCCAGGGGAGCGTGGTGGGGGCTCCTCTGTCGCCTCTGGGGGCCGGTGTTGAGGTTGGTGGAGAGGGCTCTGATCGCCGGTTTGGATTGGCATATGAGAGGGCGAGGGGCGGAAGGAGAAGGGTGGGGAGGTTGGCAAGGGCGTCGTTGCGGGCGGCGTTGGCGGCGGGTGTTGCAGGTGAGGCTGCTGGCGCGGGGGGCGGCAGTCCCATTGACTACCAGAATACCTTCTCACCGGTGGCTAGACATTCGACATTGCTCATTCTTCTATCAGTTGTTGTGACTCGAGACTGGCCTCTTTACTAAGATGTGAAGAATGCGTTTCTATATGGAGATCTACATGAGGAGGTATACGTGCAGCAACCACCGGGTTTTGCTACTGAGGGGGAGTCTCAGAAGGTGTGCAGGCTCTACAAAGAGGTTTACGGCCTGAAGCAGAGTTTGAGAGCTTGGTATCAGAAGCTCTCAGAGTTGACAGAGCACCAGGGGTTTGTGCAGTCCACTGAGATCATTCCTTTTTTGTTCAGAGGACACAAAGAGATACAATTGCCATTCTGATTTACGTTGACGATATTATTATCACGAATAATGATGAGTAGGGTGTTCATGCTGCTAAAGAGTTCCTAGGTCAGCATTCTGTGACTAAGAATCTTGGCAGTCTTCGTTAACTTCATTGGATTAGAGTTTGCCAGGTTTTGTGATGACCCAAAGCAAGTTTGTGACTGATCTTCTACTAGAGACAAGTATGACATGTGCAAGCCTGCTACTACCCCTATGGATCTGAGCATGATATTATATGATGATGACACTGAGGAGGTAGATAAGATGAGATACAAGGAGCTTGTTGGGAAGCTCCTCTATGCTACTATCACCAGGCCAGACATATCTTTTGCTGTGAGCAAGGTGAGCCAGTTCATGGAGTAGCTTAGGAAGGTACATATGTATGTTGTCTATATGATTTTAAGATATTTGAAGACTTCACCATGTATTGGGCCTTATATTTAGCAGAGGTACATCTCTTGAGGTGACAGCTTATGCAGATTATGTATGATGTCTTAGAGATAGGAAGTCTACATCTGGCTTTGCTATTTTTGTTGGGAGCTCACTTGTGTCTTGGAAAAGCAAGAAGCTGACATTGAGGAAGTTTGTGACTGATCTTCTACTAGAGACAAGTATGATAGGGTGCAAGCCTGCTACTACCCCTATGGATCCGAGCATGAGATTATATGACGATGACACTGAGTAGGTAGATAAGATGAGATACAATGAGCTTGTTGGGAAGCTCCTCTATGCTACTATCATCGGACCAGACATATCCTTTGCTGTGAGCAAGGTGAGCCAGTTCATGGAGTAGCTCAGGAATGTATATATGTATGTTGTCTATATGATTTTAAGATATTTTAAGACTTCACCATTTACTGACCTTATATTCAGCAGAGGTACCTCTCTTGAGGTGACAACTTGTGTAGATGTAGATTAGTAGGATGTCTTAGAGACATGAAGTCTACATATGGCTTTGTTATTTTTGTTGGGAGCTCAATCGTGTCATGGAAATGCAAGAAGCAGACATTGGTTGCTAGGTTCAACGTAGAGTCTGAATATAGAGCCATGGCTTAGGGGACCAAAGAGATGATTTGGGTTAGATCGGTTTTGACTGATCTTGCAGTTGAGGTACCTCTTCCCATACAACTTCTATACGACAATCAAGCAGCTATTTTTATTATTAATAATCACACATTTGCAAAGGCCTACGATAACCTGGATTGGAGATTTCTTTGATCTGTGCTTAGAAGAAAGGTGTTTCCGGAGGTATGCATTTCTTGGATGAGGTGTGTCACCACTACCTCCTTCTCAGTCATGGTTAATGGCCGTCCGGAGGGGGGTTTGGTTTAGCCTAGGAGGGGGGTGCGCCAGGGGTGCCCTCTTGCGCCCATGCTTTTTATCCTTGCGGCGGATGTCCTATCTGATATTGCCACTCGGGTGGTTAACAGTGGCATGTCGAAGGGGTTTTCCAGGGAGGGCGTGCTGATCCCGATCTTGTAATACGCCGACGAGACGCTTTTTTTCATTAAGGGGGGACCGGAGGAGGCTAGGGGCATGGCGGTGGCTCTGGAGATTTTTGGTGAATTGTTCGGAATGGTTAAGAACGTCAGCAAATCAAAGTTTGTTCCTTTCAGCCTTGCGGATGTGGGGGCTGATGCATGTGCAATGGCGTTGGGATCGGCGTGCTCTTCACTGCCGATGGACTATTTGGGGATGCCCTTGACCTTGGGCAGAACATGGACGAGAGACTGCCTGAGGGTGGCGGAGAAGGTGGAGGAGAGGTTGGCGGGGTGGAAGTCCGCGATCTTGTCGAGAGGGTGCCAGCTGGTTCTTTTAAAGGCGGTCATTGCATCCATCCCGATCTATTTTTTATCTAATCAGCAAATGCCTAAGGGGATCAGAGCCCGGATTGAGAAGAGGATGCGTGCCTTTTTATGGGGAAAGCAGAGGGGTGGGTCGAGAGGGATCCACCTGGTTGGGTGGGAGGATATTACTTGCAGGAAGGATCAGGGAGGGTTGGTGGTGCAGTCGCTGGACCAAATGAATGACGCTTTGCTCCTTAAGTGGGCTGGTAGGATATGGGGGCCGGGGGAGGATCTCTGCTGTGATGTGATTCGGCGGATCTATGGCGGGGGGGGGGGGGGAGACGCTGCCGTCGCAGGTCCCCCGTAGTGCCTCGCCCACGCGGTTTTGGAGGGGGGTTGTGGAGGTCTTCTTGAAGAATATTGCGCTTTTTAGGCCGGTCCTTGGTTGGGGAGATTCTTTCTCCTTTTGGACGGCCGACTGGACCGAGGGGGGGGGGGCTTTGCTCGCGCTTCCCCCGGCTGTATGCCTTGACTGATGATAGATTTTGTTCGGTTGGAGACTGCTGGGTTGATGGTAATTGGTGCCCCACCTTCTCGGCGAACTTTTCGGACTAGAGTTTGGAGGAGTTCTTGGTTTTGCTCGATGCGTTGAGGGAGATGGGGTAACCTTCGGGGGGTCGGGACCACTGGTCTTGGAGGGGGGGCCCTTTCTCGGTCAAGAAGGCCTTCGAGGCTATCTCTCGGCCACTGCCGTCGCTTTCAGAGATGCTTAGCCAGGATTGTGCTGTTCTTTGGGCTCTCGGGCTTCCGGAGAGAATCGGTTTCTTTCTTTGGCTGCTTAGGAGACAGAGGCTGATGACGAGGGACCGATGTGCGAGGCTTTTACGCTCCATCTCGGACATATGCGTGCTTTGCAATGATTCGATTGAATCCGTGGAACACCTCTTCTTCCTTTGTCCCGTGGTGATTCAAGTGTGGCAGGGGGCTGGCGTAGATTGGTGCTGCACATACGGTTTCCAGACCTTTTGGGACGCGCTACGGTCAAACAAGGATGGCCGAAGATGGAGATTCTTCATCCGGTGGCCAATCTGTGGGCGATCTGGAGGGGTAGGAACGATTTGCTTTTCTCGGGACAAAGATTCTATAAGGAAAACGTGTGGTTCTTTGCTAGGCGATTGGTGGAGGATTGGGTGTTGTAATGGGCCTTTGTAACGGCGTCTGGTTGTAATCTCCCCTTTCTTCTTTTTTTTCTGTTGCTCTTTAATAAAGGTTTAGGGCGTGCACCAGCGAGTGTATCCCCCTCATTTATGGATTTCAAAAAAAAATCACACATTTCATGAGCGGACCAAGCATATAGAGGTGGATTACCACTATACCAGAGACATGATCCAGAAGGAACTCATATCCACCTCCCATGTCGTTATTGGAGATTAGACTGCTGATATATTCACCAAAGCACTTGCGAGAGGTCCATTTCAGAGATGATGTCTTAGGCTGAGCCTGATGGACATTTATGCTCTAGCTTGAGGGGGATTGTTGAGAAATTTATATCTCATTATATCTGTTTCTTATTTTTATATCTTTCATGTACCTCTTACGTAATTTACCTAGGGTTTTTCTCCTATATAAGAGAGCCCTAGGGTATCTATGATAAACAAGCCATTCTATTTTCTCTACAGAAACGCTACCTTATTTCTTTTTCCAGGATTTCAACAAAATATATATGAAATGGCAACGGGATTTCACCGAAATTGCACGTTGTTTTGGTGAAACAAAAAATTAAGGGAATCTACCCTTCGCTTTCATCGAAATTTACATATATTAATGAATATTCAGTTATTTATTCGCTAATGTGTTGAGTTGTTAGAGTGCGTTACATTGTTTAAAGAGGTTTCTTTAATAATTTCTAAATTTTAGATCTAAATCCAAACCAACTAGTTAGACACAAGGTCTAAGAGTTAAATTCAAGTTTTAACTGAAGAGTTTTATATTTTTTTATATTCCTTTATTTTGATATATATGTTTTGATTTGTAGTTATTATATGTGTCACCTCATTCTTGTTGAAGAGGTGCTCTTTCTTGGCCTATGTTTTCTCTGTTATTATTGCACGTGTCACTATTATCTTCACGTTCAGGAGGTGGAACTAATGTCTTCTAATTTAGGTTCTAAAGGTTCTGAGCAACATACTATCTTTTTGATTGTTGGAAAGATTAGATGGAAATCACATCATGTTGATTTCTTATTATTAGCAAAAAATAGTGTATTTCTATCTCATTTATCAGGTTAAAGAATATTAAAAATCTCAGTTTTAGGAAAAATAATTTCAAGTAATTTCCCCAATTTCCGTCCGTTTCACTGAAATTCCACCAAATTTATCTTTCTAGGCTTAGCGAAACAAAACTGAAATCCAACGTTTAAGCCTTGGCTGGAACAAGCAGTGCTCAGCTTGGACAAATAGAAAGAAATCACTCTCTCACAATACAAGGCACTACATACGATATCAACTCAAGCATACTCTATTGCTTGCTTGCTGAGGACGTTGCTTCTCATGCCATGCTGGTGAGGAGGATCTGAAGGCTGGAGTGTGAGCTGAACTGGGTCTTTTCATTGGAGAACGTGTGCTCTGTACTGCATCTGTCTGAGTCACTGAAACTGGAATGAGTCTCCACCTGGAGATCTTTGGCACGCAACTGCTCCATCTCTCTAAAAGGGCCAAACTAGAAAAAACCGTGGAAACATCCTCGTTGGAGTCCACATATGTTGGAGATTGGAGTCGGAAAGTCTCATCATCGGAGAACCGAGTCTCTCCCATAGTGGCTCAAAGAATGTGATGCCTACTATGGAGTCCCTATGAATCCACATGTAAACCTTAAGCCTGCAATGCTTAGAGAATGGGATCTCTACTTTGGAATCCCAATGTATCACATGAAAATTTTGAGTCTAAATTAAAAATGGGGAACTCTCAAATAATGATCGCATACATATGTGCATCAAATTGGTAGAGTCTGAAATCTGGACGTCTAAACTGAACCGGAGAGTTAGAATGTCTCATAGAATTCTACATATTACTCCCTTTTTCTCCCATATTGATCGGAATAGATGGCATCGACCGAGTTGGGAGAAGACCTAAATGTGAGAAAAATCTATCTCAAGTTTTTTTCGTAGTTATTTCCCTCTTTTTATAGCCATCTCCTTTTTTTTTAAATTTTTTACGCGTACGTGAGAAAAGAAGGCTGTAAGCGAAGCTAAGTCAAAAGCTTATGAATTTTATATAAAAATCTCAACTCTAAGGAGGGCCAGAAGGATATATTCAGGTTGGCCAAAGCAAGAGAAAGAAAGACCAAAGACCTTTCTCAAGTGAGATGTATTAAGGACGAGGAAGGTCATGTGCTTGTTACTCAGAAGGATATAGAGACTAGATGGGAGCAGTACTTCCATAAACTTCTCATTGGAGAAGGAAATAGAGAGATCACTTTGGGTGATCTAGCTAGTAGTGAAAGTTACTTGAATCGTGCATGCTATAGACGAATACAAAGAAAAGAAGTAGAGGAGGCTTTGAAGGTTATGAGACCTGGGAAAGGTGTTGGACCGGATGACATCCCTGTAGAAGTATGGAAAGTTTTAGGTGAGCGTGGTTTGACTTGGCTTACAAATCTATTCAATGTTATTTGGCGAAGCAAGAAAATGCCTGAAGATTGGAGGATGAGTATCGTGGTGCCTCTTTATAAGAACAAAGGAGACATTCAAAACTGTTCAAATTACAGAGGTATCAAGCTGATGAGCCATACTATGAAAATTTGGGAACGTGTGATCGAAAGAAGGTTGAGGCAAGTTTCCCAAGTAAAAGAAAACCAATTTGGATTCATGCCAGGTCGCTCAACTATTGAAGCCATCCATTTGCTGAGGAGAACAATGGAGATTTATAGAGCTAAAAGGAAGAATCTTCATATGATCTTTATTGATTTGGAGAAGGCTTATGATTCCGTCCCACGAGAGATACTGTGGAGAGTTTTGGAGAAGAGACAAGTACCTGTCCTATACATTAATCTCATAAAGGATATATATGATAGGGCTTTATCTTGTGTAAGGACCTCGATGGGGAAGACTGACTATTTTGATATCAACATTGGTTTACATCAAGGTTCAGCTTTGAGTCCATTTCTTTTTACTTTGATTATGGACGAGTTGACAAGTCACATTCAGGATGAGTTACCTTGGTGTATGTTATTTGCTGATGATATTGTGTTGATTGACGAGACTAGAGATGGAGTAAATGAGAAGCTTGAGGTTTAGAGACATGCATTGGAGACTAAAGGTTTTCGTATAAGTAGGGCTAAGACGGAATATATGGAATGCACCTTTGATGGAAGCAATGGTGAAGGAATCGAAGTGAAGATTGGTCACGATAACATTCAGAAGAGAGATTCTTTTAGATATTTGGGATCTATTTTGCAACACGATGGGGAAATTGATGGAGATGTTACTAATAGAATAAATGCAGGCTGGCTAAAGTAGAGAGGAGCCTCCGCTGTTCTCTGTGATAAGAAAATTCCTTTAAAAATTAAAGGAAAGTTTTACAAAGCAGCCGTGAGGCCTGCTATGCTTTATGGTTCTGAATGTTGGCCTGTGAACCATAGACATATGCAGAGAATGGCTGTAGCAGAAATGAAAATGCTAAGATGGATGCATGGACATACACATAAAGATCGGATTCGGAATGATGCAATCAGAAAGAAAGTTGGTGTAGCTCCGATCGAGGATAAGATGCGAGAAAACCGCTTAAGATGGTTTGGTCTGTTAGAAAATCGGAAGCGGAAGCGTAACATGGAAAAAGATAAATAACAAGAAGAAAGAACAGCAGGATTTTACGTGGAACCCTACTCCGTGAGGAGCGGGATGAAACCACGGGAGAAGCCCTCAAAGGGGCATATGCTTCATTGCTTTTTCTCAATGAGTACAGGAGGTCTGGGGCTCCTTATATAGCCTTCCCAGAGCCTCCAAGTCCCACCCACAGGCGGTATGGGACTAAACACTGGATGGGGTAAATGGATCTTCTCCAGGATCCATTTACCCTGCTACAACACAATAGGCGCATACAACTTATGCTCCAACACTCCCCCTCAAGCTGGAGCATGCAATGCTCAGCTTGGACAAACAGACAGAAACTCAACTCAACGCTACAAGACACTACGGACAATATCAACCCAACGCGCACATGCTGCAGTCGAGGACGTTGCTTCTCATGCCGTGCAGGTGAGGAGGACGAACGGGCTGGAGTGTGAGTCGACTGAATACTCGGAATCTGACCATCGAGTCTGAAACTGCGCCTGAAGTCTCCTCGTCGGAGAACTGGGTCTCTCCCATCTGGCTCAGAGAATGGTGCACTGCTCTGGTGTACCTATGATACCACATGAAAATCCTTCCACTCAAGGAAATGGTCCTCTGCTCTGGAGTCCCTATGGCTCACATGAAAACTCTGGGCTGGCAACTAGAACAATGATGGGGACCTCTGACAATGATGGCAACATATGCTCATCTGACAATGACCGCACACTCGTGCGTGTCTGAAACTGGAGTCTCTCTCTAGAGATCTCGAAAAAGTGGGCCTCTCATCATGGAGTGCCTCGAACTTGGACTTTGACCAATCTGTCGAGTCTGAACAACTGCGCCTCAAACTGGGACTCGGAATCTGAACGTCGAGTCTGAAACTGCGCATGGAAATTCTTCATCTGAAACTGTAGAGTCTGAAAATCTGATCGGTCCGGATAATCTGCATCTGGCATCTGAATCTCTGATATCTGGAGAAGACCTGTGACTCTACACCATACTCCCCCTTTCTCCCATACTTGTCGGAACATGAAGATCGACAAAGTTGGGAGAAGACAAGATAAATAGGGGGTAAAAAAAACATGAAACTTGCGGCTTTCCATTTTTTTTAAGCCGTCATTTTTTTTAAAGCCGTTTCAACTATTTTTTTTACGGCTTTTGCTTCGCACAACCTTTTTTTTCCTGAAAATGCGTACGGCTTTTTCCATGTACGCGCCTTTTTTTTTCTCTTTTTTTTTTCTTTTCTTTCTTCTTCTTTTTTTTTTGAAAAACTCGGCCCAAATATGGGCCTCAAACTCAGCCCCCTTGGACTTTACAAGACTCAAACCCCCATTTTAAAAAGAAAACCAGCCCATTTGGGCTCTCACAGAAATAGCCCACACAACATTTTTTTTTTGAACTCTCCTTCTCCTTCAAACATTTTTTTTAATACTGGACCCCCTTTTTTTTTCTACCCATTGGGCCTGCTCTCTCTCAAAGCTCCTACTCTTTTTTTTTATATTCATGCCCAATAAGGGCCGAATCATAAGCAGGCCGCCCCCCCTCTAATCCTTTTTTTTTAAATAACGGGCCAATGAGCCCCTTTCCATTCAACGGGGGAAACTTAGGGTTCAGGAGGACGTTTTTTTTTTCTTTTAAGACCTGCCGCCCACACGATTGGGGCATCATCTTTATGCCGCCTCCGCCGTTTCTGCTGGGGCGTGGCTGGAAGAGCGACAAGTGGAGCGTAGGGGCCCGGGTTGCGTCGCCTTGGTCTTCACCGCATGCGGCAGGAGGCTGCTGGGTCCGCACACGAAGTGGAGATGACCGTCTGCCATCTGGGTGTTCGACCTGGAGGTTACGCCTGGACCGAAGGCCAGGCCTGCTGTATCTGGCGTCAGGGCTCGCCATGGCCTGCAGTTGCGCCGCCTTTGAGAGCTTCTGGACTCGCGCGCGCCTGGCGAGAAGATGGCGATGAGATGCGGCTGCATCATGTTGTGCGCCGCCTGGGATCTCGCGCGCCGCCAAAGGATGAAGGGGGTTCCGCGCTTGGAGAGGACTGGAGCGATCCGGGCGGTGCCGCGCGCCGCCTGCACGCGGTTGAGGAGGACGCACCTGGGCGATCATGCGCCTGGATAATAAAGATTTTTTTTTCTGAAGGGTGTGCCCTGTGCCGTACGATGCCTTGAGCGTCGTTGCTCCAGGCTATGCGGGTTTCATCAGAGAAACCCTTAATAGTGGCATGCGTGGATTGTGGCTGGGCTGCCGCGGGATTGCGTCAAACATTAGGGCTTTGTGCGTCAGATGGTGCCGTCGAATGCAGCGCGGGCTACGCACGCAGGAGACGACATCATGGAGGATGCTGCCTGGGTGCGATGGCGCATTTGCGCCGCCTGCTAGGAAGAAAGGAAGAAAGGGCATCGGCGCTTTGGAACATAACTGGATCTGGAAGAATAAGGTTCCAGAAAAAAAAACTGGTGACCGCCGTCTTGCACGAAAGAGATCAAGATCTCCAGATCTGAACGAAATCTCGTCAGGCTTCAAAAATAGAGTTTCGATAGAAATTCAGAACTGCATCTCAAATTTATAAATCGAATCTCGAATAAAACCAACAAATATGAAATCCTCAAGAATCGAAACCCGCTCTGATACCATGTTGGAAAATCGGAAGCGGAAGCGTAACATGGAAAAAGATAAATAACAAGAAGAAAGAACAGCAGGATTTTACGTGGAACCCTACTCCGTGAGGAGCGGGATGAAACCACGGGAGAAGCCCTCAAAGGGGCATATGCTTCATTGCTTTTTCTCAATGAGTACAGGAGGTCTGGGGCTCCTTATATAGCCTTCCCAGAGCCTCCAAGTCCCACCCACAGGCGGTATGGGACTAAACACTGGATGGGGTAAATGGATCTTCTCCAGGATCCATTTACCCTGCTACAACACAATAGGCGCCTACAACTTATGCTCCAACATGGTCATTTGCAAAGAAGGTCAACTGATGCACCAGTTAGGAGATGCGAGTGTTGGGATGTTGATCCGGCTAAGAAAGGGCGAGGACGGCCCAAGAAGTGTTGGAAAGAGACTATACGAAGGGATCTTAGTTTTTTGGATATAAGTCCGAGATTGACCCAAGATAGATCTGAATGGAGGCGAAGAATCCATGTAGCCGACCCTACTTAATTGTGGGAAAAGGCTTTGTTGTTGTTGTTGTTTTTACGCGTACGGGTTTTCTTCCTTTTTGTATGCTTGCCTTTCCTCAAAATAAGTCTTTTTTTAAACAAGACCCAAATAGGACCCAAATATCTGTTTGCTTTTCTTTCTTTTTTTTAACAGTCAACCCACCTATTTTTTTATTTGCAGTGGCCCAAATGGGCTTGCTCTTTCCCCTCAGCCCTCTCCTGTTTTTTTAAATACAGAGAATGACCCATCCCCTCATTTACATGAAGGGGTATTGTGCCCCTTTTACTCACGCACGATATTTAGGGTTCCCGTCGTGAGAACCTCTGTTGGAGCCACTGCCGATGCCTGGAGTGATGCAAGGAGGAGTGACGGAGGTGCCACCTTTCCATTTGGGGCTGGTCGCCCGCGTGAGGAAGAAGGGCAACATCACTTGGTGGCTGTCAATGGTTTGCCTCCGAGAGGCATTGGGGGCGCCGCCTAGGGTTTAGCATGAGGATGACTGGAGGCCTGTTGGATGTGCGTTGTCGCCTCGAGAGGAGGGTATCAACGACAAAGGTGAATGGAGTCTTCGGTGAAGTAGCCATAGTGTTCGTTCTTTTCTTTTTGTTTGTGACTCAAGCGGTTGTGGAGGGGAATCCATCGTTGATGGAGGGGCCTGAATCTGGAGGTATTCACGTACCTCTTTCTTCATGAGAAAAAGGCGGATCTGCCTGAAGTCCATGATTCTCTTGCTATTTAACAGGAGAGAAAAGCACCACCGTTCTTCATTAGATTTGGCCTGGAATCGTGCAAGCGTTGCACGATGGAGATGCGATTTAGGGTTGTGTGTGCATAACCCTAGTTTTTTTTCGAACATGATGAAAATATGCATGCCGGGAGCGCTGTAGGTCTCGATCTTCTGTAGTTCACGATGAAACCACATATGTCAAATCTGGAGGATTTGCATACAAGATTCGTATGCTTGGGCATTTTGTACTGAACTCGGACTGGAGATTGCTGCCATTAGGGTTGCAGAATGAACCTTCGTTAGAACTTGTGCCACCACAGAATTAGGGTTCAAGAACCTTGGAATTTCTGGAACATGATCAGATCTTCGAACAATATATGAACATGAATAAATAATCTTAAAAAATGATCCTCAAGAACAAAAAATATTTGAATCCGCTCTGATGATCAAATCTTGAACAAATCACGAAAATGAAATAAATTCTTAAGAATTGAACATGCTATGATACCATGTAGAAAATGATAGTACGTAAGCATATCAGAAGATAAAGAAATGTAGAACGATGGAGGAAAACCGAGATTTAACGTGAAACCTTACTCCGTGAGTAACGAGATGAAACCACAAGAGAACCGCCTCAAACGATCGATGCGTATATTTATCTCTCTCAACTGATACAATGGGTGTGGGGCTTCTTATATAGCCCCACATACATATCGGAGTCCCGTTACAATAGATATGTGACTAAGCTTGTGGATGTGGTAATTGAACCCTTGAGGGATCCAATTACCCATCTATACATGTGATGTATACTCTAACACATGCCACGTTACCATCACCCAAAATTAGGTTTTCATCAGGAATACTAGTTGAGTTTCGAACTTGGCGATGACGTGCTCCTCAAATATTGCTTATATGTGCAGAATAAACCTTGAAATCTCCAGAGCTTTGGAATAAAAAATATGGCTATGATGGTGATGGGCCTCCAATGCAAGAACAACAAAGCTTTTTCGCACATTAAGTAGGGTCGGCTACATGGATTCTTTGCCTCCATTCTGAATCTCTGATCTATCTTGGGCCATTCTCAGGCTTAGATCCAAATAACTAAAATCCCTTTGGATAGTCACATTTCTACACTTATTAGGCCTTTCTCACCTCAAATCTTGCATCTTCTAATTGGCGCAGCAACCTACCTCCTTTGCAAGTGTTCAAACCATCTTCAGTGGTTTTCTCTTATCCTCTATTGGAGTGACTCTAACTTTCCTTCTAATCGCATCATTTCGAATCCGATCTTTTCGTGTATGGCCACCCATCCGCGGATAAGAAAACGAATGTCTGAACTTGTAAAAGAACGAACCCTATAATCAAACCCACTCAGATACCATGTGAAAATATAATACTGAAGTAATAATCAGAGAAAACAAATAAGAACAAAGAACACATGATTTACGTGGAACCATACTCTAATAGCGTTTATGGCTTTGCTCTCTTTTCCCGTCCAATAAAAAATATTTTCCGGAGATTTCTTTACAAATCCTTTCTTTAACATTCATGAGCAGAAAATTGATCTTTTATTTTGTTTATCAGGTGGCCAGTGCTGGACATGGCCCAGATGATGTAATCGCTTTAGAGCTTCTGAATGGTGTAAAATCCACAGGTGGTTTATCCGTTACCATTTTGCTAAAACCTTTCCGTTTCGAGGGTCCGAGACGCCAACAAAAGGTGGTAGCAATTTATCGATAAATTAGCAGTTTGATTTTCCTAGTATACCATGTTTACTATATCCTTGGTCGTAATTTGGGTAAGCTTGGATGCTCGAACAGTAGACTTTATATCTAATCATACTGTAGAGTAAATGACATATGGTTAATATTATCAACTTACAAAAGGTGACATTATATAGTTTTATATATTTTGGTTGATTTCTATTGGTGCATTTTACATTTATTTACCTACGTGGTCATTTGTTTTTATTTTGATTGGTAATCAGGTCAATACTTTGATGAGCAAACTACAAAGGAACTCACAGTTATATGTTGGTAAAGAAACTTCCTTGCTACTCATCTACTCTGTCTTATCATTATATCCATTATGATATTGTAATAAGTAAAAAGGGCCATGAGTTCTTGGTTCTAGTTTGTGCAAAAATAATTTAGTTATCGAATGCAAGCATAACCATTTGATGGTTACACTGGAAGTTTGATGCAGAGGAACAAATTTGAAGGTATATTTATTAAAATTCTCTTGAAAAATTTCAAGAGTTGCAGATCCTGTCCTTGCATTAGATTCAGAGATCAATGTCTTGGATAGGAAAGAGAACCAACTGGGTGAACCGATCTTTGGCTGCATTCCTCTGCACTGCCTCCAGTGAAGACATCTGGAATTATCCTCTACATACAATGTCTACCTCCAATTAAGAGACCTCAACGCCTGCATGAGGGTAGAGCTGACATGCTTTAGTTGCCATGCTTTCAATGAAAAATACATTTTCATGCTGCGACACTTGTATTGAAAATTTGAAAGTCGCTTGACGATAGTACCTATGGCTATCATAACAAGAAAACATTCTGCTAGATGCCTTCTTTTGCATAACTCTCATTTTAGCAGGTCACTTAACCAACTGGGAGAGATTTTTTATTGTTTACGGAGATATGATCGAGATTATGCTAGTGCTGTGCTGGCGTTGTGGAAGATATATCTAACTTTCTTATGCAAAATAACTAAGCTTCTAGTTTGAGGCGCTAGGATAAGCCAATCTGTGCTAATCAAATCATTGAATGAACTTCTACTGCATTATACATGAATGAACGTATAGTGGATGCCATGCGTACTACATATGTAGCATCTATGATGATTATCATGACAATACTACAAAAGACTTATATTTAGGCCTCTATTCTAGCAAACATGTGTCTATTTTTATCTTATGTATTAATTAAAGAGCATTACAAACTGTGATATAAAGATTGATTTATAGTCATTTTCACATTTTTTGACAATATGGCAATATATCACAATATTACCGAGTGTTTCCCTTATTTGGATTATTTGGATTGGTGAAACGACACTGATATTGATATTTATGGCTATGAAAGAGATTAATCATTTGAAAAAGTGTAAAGAGTGGCAAAAAACACTTATTTTGTCAGGGGAGCCTTGTTTAGTGTTGTTAAATTCAATTTTCAAACTAAATATTTCTAAAAAAAAGATTTCTTAAGATATTTTCAAAACTCCCTAATCTAATTATTTGCCGTCATTTGAAACAGGGAGAATGGTAGAAAATCATAGGTAGATGCACATTTATTTGTCTTTGCAGCTTGCAGATTTGACCAAGTCACATGTTTAAGCTTCTACTAAATAACTCAAGATTTAACCAAGAAGCCTCACGATCCTACGATCATGCAGTTTTAGTCCTTTTTACTTTATAAAAGCTCGCATGTATATAGACTTGTATATGATACACTGTTAATTTTTCACCTTAATTATCATTTACGCATATACCCCATCCTGATCGATCAGTTTTGTATATCGATTGATCTTTATTAGTCTCTAGTTATGGATTGATTAATCAATCTCTTTGATCTGATTGCTCACTTTTTCTCCATGTTTATGGACTAATCGACCCCCCTCTCTGGTTTGAACTCAGCCCCTCTGAGCTGATCGGTCATTTGAAGTTGTTTATATTCTGACTGATCACTTCAGGTTTGCTGATCGATCACTTGATTTTATTATCCATTGGCTGATCGATCACTCATTGAACTTTTGAATCCACAACGGTCCCTTGGCTGGTGGACCATTGACGGATTGATTACTTGTCATTCTGATCGATGACTTGCTTTTTCCAGGAAAGTGTGAGATTTTTTTTAATCTGATCTGCAATGACTATTAAGCTCCAACTTCTATGATCTTGGCTATGTATGGTCTTATGACTTACTCCATATACATCAAGGAAGGATATATATCTACATACTTTCAGAGAAAAAAAAATCCTTCCACTAAGCTTACAAAACCCTCTCAACTCTCTTTGATACTTGCAATTCCGATGCTTTATTACTTGTTAAAGCAGTGTTTCTCAAGTGCTCACTGTCACCAGCGATTACTCTCTTTCGTCCTTTCGATCATCATGTTTTTGAGTTTTCTAACTCTTTGTCTATTGCTATTTTGATTTAATCTGCTAAATGCATAGCCTAATGCATAAACTCAACTCTTTACTTTTTTTACACTGTTGTAGTGTGTGCTGAGAGGTATATTTATCTTTTCTTATTTTTATGTATTTTCTATTTTTGTCTCTATTATGTAATTTTCCCTCTAGGATTTCTTCTCTCTTTATAAGAGAGCTCTATGGCCTCATGAATAAACAATTATTGTTTCTCTTCCCACATGATATCAGAGCGACGGTCCTAGATCGAGCCTGGATATCATGGAACCATAGTTGCCTTCCGTCGGTCTTCTTCTTCCTTCTCTCTTTGCTGCTGGATATCACCACTGTTGCCATTGGCTACTACTCTCCCTCTCAGCGTGGTTTGCGGCACCCCTAGGTGTTGGTGTGTCACTGTTAGACCTGGCCATGGGCCGGGCCG
The DNA here is from genome assembly GCA_037367405.1 of Ottelia alismoides. Taxonomy (NCBI): domain Eukaryota; kingdom Viridiplantae; phylum Streptophyta; class Magnoliopsida; order Alismatales; family Hydrocharitaceae; genus Ottelia; species Ottelia alismoides. The sequence goes on along the minus strand of JAZKJV010004354.1, from coordinate 250,096 downwards.
ATCGGGCCGAGGTTTTAAAATCCCTTGTCCAAGGCCCGACCCGGCCCGGTCTATGGGCCATACTTCAAGGCCCAAGCCCGGCCCAGGTCTGGGCCGGGCTGGGCCGGCCCATGGGCCGAATGTAAAATATTTTTTAATTAATTTTTTAATTAAATTTATGGAGATAATTAAGTTTTTTTAGCATCATCTAATCTTTCTAAATCCAAGTAACCATAATATGTGGTACTTTGCATGTAAAGTATAAAATAAGATGTAATATTGATAATGTAAAACAAAAACTTGAAGTATATTATATTAAATGTATCTAAAATACAAAATTTTAAACATATATTTTTATATATGCGGGCCGGGCTGGGCCGGGCCGGGTTTTTTGACACGTCCACGGCCCGCCCAATTGATGGGTGGGCCAAAGAGCGGGCCGGGCCGGGCCGGCCCATTTCCAAAATCGCTTGCCCAAGCCCGGCCCATGAACGGGCTGGGCGGGCGGGCTCCCGGCCCAATGGCCAGGTCTAGTCACTGTTGGTGCTCGTGCGACACCCCAGGTGCCTTGCGGCACACCTAGGTGTCCTTGCGACACTGCTTGCGTCTTTACGAACTCCTAGTGTCTTAGCGACACTGTTGGGGATTCTAGCCGTGTGCTAACAACATCTTATCATTGCCAAAGGTGATCTGCTGCACCCCTTGTGCCGTCGATGGACTCTTGTGGCCCTGGTTTGTTTTGCTAATAGACCCTAGGGGCCTTTCAGATGATCTCATCATGTATTAGGGACTGATGCAATCTAATTTTTAAGGTGTTGGGGTGATTTCAGACCTATAAATCAACCTATTAGCCCTATAGTACCACCAAATTTGATGGGCACGGTTGCGGCCTAAGTATATACTCACAACAAATCCCATATGATTTTGTAGACTCCTGTCCAGCAGTCTACAACCCCAGTCACATTCTTTTTCGAGCCTTCATGCCAGAAAGCAAGAGTAACTTCTCCTCCGGTGCCTTCAAGGGTTTGGTGTCCTTTGTGAAGATAGATGTGACAAATTATGAGTTATGGTCCATGTAGTTCATGACTTTTATGCAATGCAATAACGATGAGCACATTCTAATGAAGCTAGAGCTGACTGACATGACTGAGGCGATTCCTTCATGGAAGCAGTATGGCGCGCATGCTCGTGCATGGCTCTCTAAGACTCTTACCACAGAGATATCCAATGATATCTTGCATCAGCTTGCTACTGAGGTAATGTTTGATATTCTTGTTGCAACCTATAGTTTGGTGAGTAATGAGACGGGGATCCTACAGTTGCAGTATGACATTTTCACAACCATAAAGAATGATCATCCTTTGCACATCTTCCACTCTTCATTTCCGTGCATGTTCGAAAAGATGCACAACTTCGTGCCTATGACCACGTCTACAAAGAAGCAGATGGTTTGCAAGAACACCACGATGGTTGGAGTTTTTTTAACGGCTATCGACTTTGAGTATGATGCATCATGGACCAAGGCTCTCATGGGTGTATCTATATCTCTGATGGAGGATGCTTATAGCCATCTTAGCAGAATCATAGTCCCATCTACTACCACCACTTAGACCATCTTTGCGATGGCCGCATCTCGCGGTAGAGGAGATACATCTTTGTCCAGAGTGCGTGATGCTCGTGGCATAGTAGGAAGATGTTAGCGTAGGCCATGCACATGCTGTCATCGTCCTAGTAATTCGGAGGAGACATGCTACCTGAAGCATGGCTACCCTACGCATGCTTGTGTTGCCGAGTAAGTTGAGCCTACTACTGATCATAAGTTAGATGATATTGTCTCCCATTTGAGGAAGAAAATGACTCCTGCTGTCACCACTACTAGTGCTCTTGCAGGCCCTTTTGGCATCACTACCACAACCAGAGCCTCTTCTAGTGCCTCATGTATAGCCTATGCCCTTAACAATTGTCACAGGACAAACATGACATAGTGGATCATGGATTCTGGTGCATCTCGCCATTTATGCAGAGACAAAGCTCAATTCACATCGTGCAGAGCTGTACGTCGAGGCAGATCAATTGCCATTATAGATGGGACCATTCTCCTATTACATGACAAGGGAAGATATGTTTGATGTCATCTATGCTTTTGCAGAATGTGCTTCATGCGCTTATTTTTTTTAAATCTATTGCCGATTAGTCAAATGACTAAGGATGTGCATTGTCGTGCCATATTTGACCCCTCTTTTTCTTGTGTTTCAGGACATACTTACTGACATGGTGATTACATGTGGCTGTGAGCACGTGGGTATCTACAGACAGGTCTAATCTCCATATGCTGGTGCTTCTTCCATTCTTATTGGATCTATCTCTCTACATATGTGTGGCATCTTCAGTTTGGATATCTTCCTCTACAGAAGCTGTGTTAAATCCTCCCTTAAGTCTCTTCTTGGTCCATATTTCAGTGCAAGGCTTGCCAGCTTGGGAAGTATCACCGATCCAATTTTCCTGGTCGTCAAAGTCATAGTAATAATAATTTATTTGAGTTAGTCCATTTTGATATCTAGGGTCCCGGTCGTGTTCCTGCCACGTTCTATTTTGTAGCGGTTGATGATTTTTTCTACATTGTCATGGGTTTCTCTTGAAAAACAAGCGCTATTCGATCTTTTATCCATAAAGAATATTTTCTGCTACTATTAAGTATGTTCGCTCTGACAATGCCTTTGAATTGTGCAGTTTACAGCTTTCTCAGTTCTTCAGATCCCTTGGTTTTGTACACTAGGCAATGCACATACTTCCCAACAGAATGGTGTTGCTGAACGCAAACACCGTCATCTTCTTGATGTGACTAGGGCTCTTTATATTCAGAATCATGCTCCCCACTCTTTGTGGGTGATGCGGTTCTTACTGATTGCTTACTGGTCAACCAGATATCGTCCTTGTGTTAGGAGAGAAGGTTGCATTTTCGATTGCGTTTCTCGATAAGGATCTTTTCTCTCTACAACCTCGTGAAGTCCTTGAGACCTTGGTCTGCCCATTGCTCCCCGAAAGCAGAAGCATACCGTTGAACAGAGAGTTTTCCAAGGATTTTTTATTTAATAGCTAGAAGTGCTGTTGCTATCCCGAAAATTCCCAAGTCAAACAAAAATTTATTTTTATTAATAAGAAAAGCAATCCAAGCAAAGAAATGCAAAGAAAGAAAAATTGTGCTATTTATTTACCTATATAGCGTACATGATCAAACTTAGGGAGGCTACAAATCCCGATGGTTATTTAAATCAATGAAAAGTCAAAGAAATAAAACATAGTCTTTTTATTTTTCTACTCTTGATCTTTTTATGGAGTTTTTATCTTTTTATAATTTTTTATGATTTTTTTCTTTTATATTTTTTATGTTATCTGATTTTGTATTTTTTATGATTTTATTTTTTCATTTTTTTATATTTTTAATTTTTAAAACAAAGTAAATAAAAGAATAAAAGAAATCAAGATAAACACTCTTTTTGTATTTTTAAAATAGTGGTAAAAATATACAGAAAAAACAAATAACAAACAATTTCTGTTTTTGGTATTTTTGCTTTTTGTGATTTTTTTGAAGATTTTTAGCATTTTTAAGGTTTTTCAAAACAATTAGAAACATGAAATTAAACAAACAGAAAATAATGAATATGTTTTTGGATTTTAGAATAGAAAATAAAAGTAAAAATCAAAGAAATATTTACAAAAAGTTAAATTTTCAAGCTTCCCAAAGAGCTGTTTTATACTTTTTTACGAATTTTCTATGATTTTTAATGAGTTTTTAGTATTTTGCTATTTTTATTTTTATAAGGAATTTTGAAGTGAAATTTGTACAAAAATTAAAACAACACAAAAAAGCAAATATATTTTTTTCAGAATTTTTAAAATGATTTTTCAAATTTTTATGAATTATTTACTGCAAACATGGAATTTAAAGTAGGTTTTTGAATAATTTAAAATAGTAAAACTTATTATTATGCTAAGTCAAAATTAGTGATAATAAAAGGGTATTAACAAGAAGCAATGACCAATTTTAGAGAATTTTAAAGAATGATTAGCTATTTATTAAACACGATTAACAAGTAATAAAAAGTCTACTCCACTCATAGAACGAAATATCACGATATATCAGCGATATATAATCGATATATCGATATCGATATGAGACTGATATCGGTATCGATATGCCGATATATCCTCCTTTTCAGGCCATTCCTTCACAAAATATCGTCGATATGGGCAATATTTCGGCGATATATCATCGAAATATCATATCGATACGATATCGAAACGATATCAATATAGATATTGCCTTCCTTGGCTGCACTAGGACTGAAATGCTAGGAAAACTTATTTGTTGGAATAAATAATGAACAAAATAATAAATTACAAGGGAGTATCTGCAATTTTCACCTAAAAGTCGTGGGCCAGCTCACATGAATCACGCTGGCACGGGCTAAATGGTGATTATTTTAATATCGAGGGCTAACATGTCATGGTCCCCATCATTCTTGTTGTCGGCCAGAGCATATGACCATTCCCTATGGCATTGGCATGTAGGCAAGGGTTTTCATATGTTTTCATAGGGACTCCAGAGTAGGGTACCATTCTCTGTGCCAAATGGGAGAGATCCGGTTCTCCGACGAGGAGACTTTTCAAACTCCATTCTCCAGCGACCGTGGACTCCGACGAGGATTTCACTTCCACAACCTTTTTCAGTTCGACCCTTTCCAGAGATGGAGCAGTTGTCCACATGTTGTGGCGGGCCAGAGTACTCCGACGAAGAGACTCATTTCTGTTGCAGTGACTCTGACAAGCACAGTTCAGAGCACATGCTCTCCGACGAGGAGATTCAGTTGACTCACACTCCAGCCCGTTCGTCCTCCTCACCAGTACGACATGAGAAGCAACGTCCTCGACAACAGCTGACAGTTGTGCGCGTTGAGTTGATATTGTCTGTAGTGTCATGTAGTGTGAGTTGAGTTTCTTTCTGTTTGGCCAAGCTGAGCATTGCATGCTCCAGCTTGAGGGGGGGTATTGGAGTATTTGGTTGTGCGCCTATTGAGTTGTAAATGGGTAAATGGATACCTCCAGGATCCATTTTCCCCATCATAGTGTTTAGTCCCACATCTACCAGTGATGGGACTTGGAGGCTTTGAGGAGGCTATATAAGGAGCCCCAGACCTCCTGTATCCATTAAGAAAGTCAATAGACAAACCTGGCCCTTTGAGGCCTTCTCCCATCCCGCTCCTTAGGGAGTAGGGTTCCACATTAAATTTCTTGTGTTCTTTAAGTTCTTAATCTTTATTTCTGATTCCGCTTCCGCTTCCTATTTTCTAACAGGGGAGGCTTACCCAGGTCAAAGGACCCGGGTGTGCCCAATGGCAACCCAATCTGATTGGGACAAAGACCAGAAAAGACAAAATAACATACAATGAGAAATAAATTAAAATAAAATAGAACATGAATTTAAATAAATAAATTATCTGAATGAAAATGTTGGTAATTAAGTAAACTTAATTTAAGTAATTTTTAATAAATTAAATAAATTAAATAATTAGGATATTAACCTTTATTCATAGGTATATATACCTATATATACAACACTTGTATTTTTAGTTATTTATTACAAATAAATATATAGAATAATACTTTATTAATTTGCAACATTTTCAAGGATTTTAATCATATTTTTATTTTATTTTTTATAAAATAATTTATTAGGTTAGATAAATGGAGATATTTACAATATAGATAGTAATACAAGTACAATATTTACACTATTTTATTTTTGTGTATTTTGATTTTTTGTAATTTTTATTTGCATTTTATTTCAAAGAAATACAATATATACAAATATTTGAAAATACAATATACATAAAATAAAGAAAAGAATAGATTCACACAATGTATAACACAAATTTACAATAAACTCCAAAAAACTACTTTTCACATCTTATCTCCGATTTTAATGGAACCTCTTACATTTTAAAGCTTATTTAATTTAGAGTACAATAAAAGTGAGTTTCCTTTATTTTGAGTTTTTGTGGAGAAGATATGGATCTGACAAGCTGAACTTTGCGGCTTTTTCAAAGTGTGTTTATTTTATCTGTGTACAAGTTCTCTTCTTGCAATTATTTTTTTAAGAAAAGTGTACATGTGCAGATGCAGATTATGCCGAGGAAGTCTACATTAGGCTTTGTTTTATTCATAGGGAATTCTCTGATTTCATGGAAGAGCAAGTAGGAGACTGTGGTTGCCAGATCGAGTGCTGAGTTAGAATACATGGCCATGACGTAGGCTAGCACAGAGACGTCTGTTCTTACTGACCTGACTATAGAGGTACCTCTTCCCATGCACATCCAATGTGACAATCAGGATGCTCTTTCTATTGCCAACAACCCAACCTTTTATGAGAGGACGAAGCACATAGAGGTGGACTGTCACTACACTCGTGACATGATACAGAAGGGTCTTATCGCCACTATGCATGTCAGATTTGGAGACCAGACAACATGTGTTCTACTAAGGCCCTAACCAGAGGGTCTTATCAGAGATGTTATTCCAAGTTGAGTCTGGTCGATATCTACGCTCCAGCTTGAGGGGGAGTGTTGAGATATTTGTTATCTCTATTATTGTTTTCTTATTTTCTATTTCTTTTGTCTTCTTCTTGTAATTTTCCCAATAGGTTCCTCTCATATATAAGAGAACCATAGGGCCTCTCATTAATCAATTCATTATTTTCCATCTACACTTCCTATGGATCATCACAAGACCATGTTGGTTCCTGGCGAACTCAAGCTGTAAGAAGTATCGTAAATCGTCAAGGTCCTTTGTGACAAACTGACGTCCAAGAAGCTCTTTTTCTCATTAATAAATATTTGATCACAAATCTAGCCTCAGACTTATTCTTCAATAAAAAGACACATGAAAGTCTAGAAAAATCATCGAAAACAACTAGATAAAAATGGTATCCCTAGTGATTAGGAACACGACTAGGACCCAAAATGTTTAAATGTAGGAGCTCAAATATCTGAGAACTACCCCGACTCTGACGGAATGGAAAGGAGGAACGATGATGCTTCCCAAGCTTGCATACCTTACATTGGAAAGAGGATCTCGCAGAGATCTGAGGAAGAACATGATATAGCTTTTGCAGAGGAATGCAGCCAAAACAAAGATGCCATAGATATGTTGAGACTGGTCCATTAGGTATAGGAGAAACGTTAGCATGAGTAGGTTGAACCAGTCTGTAAAGCCCCCGTTGCTCTCGACCACATCCTATCACCCTGCCCGTGAGTATGTCTTGAAACACAAGAGACGAAGGGTAAAAAATGGCACGACAATGCAGATCCTTAGTAATCTGACTAATGGAAAGTAAGTTCATCTGAAAGTCAGGAGCATATAAAACATTCTGAAGGCGCATGGACTGTGTCAAATGCACCTCCTCCTATCCTGTAACGGGTAAAAGTGGTCGCCATTAGCAATGATAATCCATCTGCCATGTGGTATGGTCTTGTAGGACCTCAATTACGCTCTGTCTCCACACAGGTGGTGTGAAGCATTGGAGTCCACAATCCACTCTGTCATGTCTGCACTAGTAGTCAGTACTACTGGTAAAAGCATAGACGATATCTGAGGAGCTCGAATAGGCTCTGGCTGCGGCTGTAGTATCTGTAATGGTGGTGCCAGCAATAGGAGTCATGATCTCTCGAATACGAGAGACAATATCATCCAAGCGAGGATCGACCTGGGAAGCTATAGTCTCTGAAGGCACAATCTGTTCTGCTACGCGACCAGAAGCATGATATCTATGCTTCTGGTTGCATGTATCCTCTGCATGTCCAGGTCGACGACAGTAAGTGTAAGGGCCACGTTGGTATCCACTGCCTCTGCCACGAGGGGTGCGTCCTCTAGACTGGATCGTCCCTCCTCAGCCCCATCGCTGAAGAGGGCGGAGAAGTGAATGAAGAAGACATTATAATCCAGCTGAGATGGCTGTAGGCCTCCTCTATGGGAGATATGGTAGCTCCGGTAAGAAGTTGAGTACGCACACTATCATACTCTGTATCAAGTACTGCCTTGAAGACTCCAACCATTATGGAGTTCTATACATTTTCTGCTGCTCAGTAGATGTCGTAATAAGCATGTAGCTATGAAGCTTCTCGAACATGCCATGGAGCGAAGAGTAGTACACGTGCAGAGGATGGCCATTCTGCTTGACATTGTAGATATCGAACTGTAGCTGAAGAATCTTGGCTTCATTCTTCGCTTCAGCATAGGTGGATGCCCAAGTATCCCACATTGCCTTGGCGGTGGGCTGATTCAGAATATCATTGACTACCTCTGTGGTGAGGGTCCCACGAAGCCAAGCACGCGCATATACACCATCTTGCTTCCAAGAAGCATTTGCCCCAGTCTTATCCATTGGCTCTGGATCTATCATGATGTGCTTCTTGTTGTTGCACTGCTTGAGGGTGAGAAACTGCATGGACCACAAGTCATAGTTGGTCCCATCCATCTTAACGATGGGAGCCATACCATTGAAGGCTCCGGACGAAAAATATCATCCTTGTTCTTGACACGACAGAGAAACGACTGACCAACGGAACTCAACTGGGGAGTATACCGATATGAACAAGTCTACATGATAATACGGAGGATTAGTTGTACATATATACTCATACAACCATCCTCATCAATCTCTACTGCTCTCTAAGGTCGAAAAACACAATTTATAAGTATGAAATCACGTTCTCCGGTCAAATTTGACTGAACCAAACTACAGATCAAGTCGTAGGGGTGTGCAGAAGCGTACAGGAGAGTCGGCAGCGACCGGAGGGGCCGGGGGCGACAACCTTGGCAGTCGGGGGGCCGAAGGCGGCGACCCGGGCAGTCGTGGCAGCGGTTAAAGGCTCTGGGCTGGGTGGCCTGGGAGGCTTGCGGTGGTAGATGGCCTTGGAGGAGGCGGGCTGCGATGGGCTGGAGTGCCAGCGTTGGGCTGGAGTGCCGACGATGTGCTGGAGGGCTGGCGGCGGCGGCCTAGTGGCTCGACGGTGGCCAATGGGCGGCGTGTGGCAACTGATGGCCGGGGGAGAAGGGGGTGGCGTGGGTAGGGTTAGGGTTGGTGGGATATTGGAACTCCGGTCTAGGACCGCCGCTCTGATACCATGTAGAGGGAAAAGAATGAATTGATTAATGAGATACCCTGAGGTTCTCTTATATCGGAGTTGAACCTATTGAGCAAATTACAAGAAGAAGCAAAAGAAATAGAAAATAAGAAAACAATAGCAGAGATAACAAATATCTCAACATGAAGTATGTTACAGATCTCCTTTCAGAAACAAGTATGGTAGATTGCAGACCTACTATTGCTCCAATGGATCTCAGCATAAAGCTATATGATGATATATATGAGGTGGATAAGAGGTGATACAATGAGCTTGTTAGGAAGCTCCTTTACGTGACTATTACCAGGCTAGACATCTCCTTTGCTATGGGCAAAGTTAGCCAATTTCTGGAGCAGCCAGAGATCGGTACACATGGATGCAATTCATATGATTATAAGGTATATGAAGTCCTCTGCAGGTACTGGATTGCTCTTTAGATATAAGCGGTATATTACATAAGAGGTATATGAAAGAAATAGAAATAAGAAACAGATATAATGAGATATAAATATCTCAACACTCCCCCTCAAACTGGAGCATATATGTCTTTCAGGCTCAGCTTGCAACAACATCTCTGAAATGGACATCTAGCAAGTGCTTTGGTGAATATATCAGCAGTCTGATCTCTTGTCGCGACATGGAAGGTGGATGAGTCCCTTCTGGATCATGTCTCTGGTATAATGGCAATCCACCTCTATATGCTTGGTCCGTTCATTGAATGCAAGATTGTTGACAATAAAAAGAGCTGCTTGATTATCACATAGAAGCAACATGGGAAGAGGTACCTCTACCGCAAGATCAGCATGACCGATCTAACCCACATCTTCTCCGTGCTCCTTTGAGCCATGGCTCTGTATTTAAATTTGCACTGGATCTAGCAATCATTGTCTGCTTCTTGCTTTTCCATTGTGGAGGGAAGGGGAGAATGAAAATAGCTTGTCTTATTCTGGAGGTCTAGGGGTCCTTATATAGGACAATACCCTAAAGAGCTCAAAAGGAAGAAAATACATAAGTGCCCCCAACAGGGTTATAAGAATAATAATTAAGAACTGTAGATGGCATTACTAACACTCCCCCTCAAGTTAGAGCATATTTATCAGTCATGCCCAACTTGGAGACAATCCAGAAAATCACTTCTTGGGTAAGGCCTTTGTGAATACATCTATAAGCTGAAGTTCTGTATTGATATGAGGAGTAGTAATCCTTCCAATCCTGACAGCATCGCACACAAAATGGCAGTCAACTTCTATATGCTTGGTTCGCTTATGAAACACAGGATTCGTGGCAAAATATGTAGCAGATTTGTTGTTACAGTATTGTTGGGATAAAAATGAGATATGTTATTGAAGATGTCCCAAGGCTCTCTTATATAGGAGAAAAGCCATGGGTTAATTACATGAGTGATGCACAAAGAAAACATAAAATATAACTCAGATACTAAGAGATACAATTATCTCAACACTCCTTCTTAAGCTGGATCATAAATATCAATCATGCTCAGCTTGGAGCAACACCTCTGGAATGGACCTCTAGCCAGGGCCTTGGTGAAGATGTCTGCCGTCTGATCTCCGGTGGAAACGTGAGAAGTGGATATAAGACCTTTCTGGTGTTAGCAATGTGAGCCCGAGGCGAACCATTCCTGCAATAAATGTTATTGTATTAAATGATTTATCAATAAAAGTTATTGATTGTGTTTACTCCCTTTCTGAAATTGATTGAATGAATGCACTATAAGGTCCCTCTGTACAATAAGGGTTATGTACCATGGCCAACTTGATGATCATACAACTGTTGATTCATTGTTTGAATCATAGAGGCTGATGCTTGGATGAATATCTAAGGAGTTAGATAGAGGACTCATCAAGCATCATCAAATGATTGTCAAGTGATGATCTCCAGCCTGAGTAGGAGAAGGCAATCTTTTCTCATTAGGGTGATATCTGATCGACCTCTTGATGCAGGTCCTCTGCATGGGAATAGTGATTCGGAGGTATCAGATTAGTTGAGTCAATGTGCTGACTTAACGAGATCGAGATAATCAAAGACCTATGTTGAATACTGTCACATCATAGGCAAGCATCCTCTGAGCAGAGACAGTTGTATTGCTATATGTCTGAGTGTGTACATTTGGCAGACCAATATGTTGATGACCTAACCAAGGTCTATACACCGACGAGCTGGTGTGCATGTAAGGACATATGAGTAATACGATCTCTCAAAGGGATCATACATGTTCACTTGTGAACCGGGAGACATGAGCTCACTCATGAGGTATTGGGACTGATCAAATTCCATGCAAGGTCGTCATGCTTTAGAAGCATGACATGAATTTGAAGGTAAGATATATGCTTTGCGAAAGCATATGATCTGTACCAAATCCCAAGGACCAAGATTGAGAAACTTAGTGATCAAACCATGAAGATGACAGTGTAAAAGTGATCTATATCTTCAAGATGATCATAAATCTTCCAGTATGCAGGATGTACAGGTATTGGGAATACCTGAGAGTGATTTGATCATAAACGATTGTATAACCATGACGCTTCCATTCCGAGGGAGTGATGAAACAGGTCTGGATTTTAGTGACTCCTCTCAGTAGAGAAGTAACCTAATGTTAGTCCATGTATTGGACATTGATATGAATAAGATTCAGATGCAATGAGAAGATTAGATTTACGGCCTTGATTTAATCAAGCATCTATTAGAGGTCCATGGGATCTGGATTTGTGATGTGATCTCAATATCCAAGTCACTATACGTGGAACAATACAATCGCCCTGTCCTTATCTCCAACTATCTGAGGAGAAATCACATTATTCTTGAAGGGTTCAAGAATAATTCCATAGATCTAAGCATTGAGAAGTTGATAATTAAATGTGATTTAATTATTATGGATAAGAATAATGTGAATAGCAATATCCAATTATTCATAATATATTATAAATGTGATTTATAATGTATTAGAGAGAGCTAATTATGATTTATATTTGTTGATTAATTATTAATGTGTATTGCATACACATTGTTTAATTAATTGAAAATGTAAATTATATTTTGTTTTGGGTTGTGAATGTGATTCACAATTTTTCAATGGCAAGATTGCAATATTCTCAAAATTAATTATAAATTATTTTAGAGAATAAATTACAACAAAAGTTGTTGAGATTAAATAAATGAGAAATACATGGAGATATGCAATCTCATGACATCTCATGAGATTGCCTCCACATGGTAATATGTGGCGGCTACCAAGTCCTACTTGGAATTGGTGGCTATCCACCATGTTAACATGGGAGATGTAATCTCCATGTCATTGCTCCCTTTTTTGATTGATTTAATTTTAGGATTGATGTATATTTGATTTGTTAAATATATTTAATCTAAATTAAATCATAAGTTGTTGGTTTTTACCAACAACAATCTTGACCATTGGATTGACATAAATCAATCTCATCCATTGATTTTATATGTCCCATGGATTGAGATACATGGATCCTAAAACCCTATAAATAGAGAGGCATACCATGCTCTCTTGTACATACTTTTGGAAGCACATCTCTCTCTGTCTCTCTTTCTATCCACACACGCCAACTCTAGTCTCTCTCTCCCTCTACTTGGTGGCCGTCCACCAAAACCCTAGAGTACATCATCGTCGTCGCCTACGCCACCGTGCAGCCGCTTCGACGTTCTTCGGTTCTCCGTCTTCTTGGAGTGCTACGCTCACGAAGAATACGTTGGATCTCGTACGACGAGATCAGGAGTTCACCGTGCTTGGATCATCTTGTTGGATTGCGAGGATCACGCGACTCATCCCCGCGCTCGCAAGCTACTTCTTCGACGATCGGACTTGAGACAGGAGGCCTCTTTTCGTAGGGACGTGATCAACCACGCTTCAAGAGGTATTGCATTATACTTGTTGTGGTTATAGATGAAACGATCCGAGAATCGTTCTAAGATCATGTGGTTTCATCGCATGAAATTTTTTTTAAATTCTGCTGCACCGAACAACTAGTACGACTAGTCGTTCTTCGTCGTATTCGATACGACGCTCACATTTCTGTGATGCGCTTGAGGATTATTCCATATCCTTCAAGTGATATCAGAGCCTTAGGTCAAAGGTTTTGGATACGATCCGCAAATCTAGGACGACTTGGGTTCGTAGAGGTCACGAAAGTTTTTGTCGCATTTGTTTTTCACACTTCTGTTTAGTGAATAAATTCGGCCCTGTTTAAATCGTTTAAACACGAATTAATCACTTGGATTTTGTTCCCCATTAAATAAGGAAACCATAGGATCTGAGTTTACGTAATTTGGATTCCGTTTGCTCGAGATATGGCTGTTTTAATGAACATGTATTCACTGTTGCGGGAACGGCAAATCTTAACATGATTAATGAGTTAATTACTGTTATGATCTGCCTCGAAATACGTGAAATATCATTTAGGTTCTGTCCTAAATCAAATTAGCATTCTTTGAAAATTGATTTTGTTTAATTTGGATTTAAATTGATTGAGATATGTTAATTTTAGTAAGTAGGGGTCACTGCTGAAATTACAGTACTAATCAAGAACCATGCGATTGTCAATTAATAAATTTAATTGTTAATTTCAAGAAATAATTATGGAAAATATTTGAGAAATATTGGAAGATGATTATTTTCTTAATTGACTTGGCCTCAACCAATAAATTTATTAGATTTGATCTAGATCATAATTGGAAACACAATCATCAAACTCCTTGCTTGAATAGGATTGGGAATTTGTCTCGCAAATTTCCTTATAATCAAAAGTGTTTTGATTATTACTATATGGTATAATTTCGGTTGAAGAACCGATGATCATCTCAAGTACAAATTGATATATTTGACATTATCCTTTCCCGAGGCGGATATGGTGTCTAGTCAGAGATTGTTGGGGTAGCGGGTTGCAACGTATGTGGTCCATCCCACTCTCGTCGGTACTGGCCATGACAGCAGGTAGGGACTTGTTAATGCCGAAGAAATGAAGTTGTATTTTCAAATTATTAAAATACGAATTAATACGTACTTTGAGAATAATACTATATATATTCAAGTAAAATAATCAAGTTTGATTGATTGAATTGGATTGATAATTAATTTAATATGATTGAATTAATTATGTCCAATTAAAATACTCTATTATGAATAGAGTTGTTAATACCATTGGAAGAATTAATTGTATGAATGTGATTCATGATAATTAATTAAAATTTGAATAAGAGGTGGAAGATCACATAAGTGACATCCATGGTCTCCCGTCAAGGCGAAGGGTTTCCGTCGCTAAGGATTGTATATAGGAGACGCCTGTACGAAGTGACAACTCCTATATGCAAGCGCATCTGGATCGGGCTCTTTGCTTCTCGAAAGAGTAAGACCGTATGCGTAGTGACCCCAATATCGGATCTTCATATTATTAGGGCGATATTGGATTGCGCATAGCGAGTTCTATTCCTGTTGACGGTTAGTTCAATTAATGATGGGTCAACATCACCTTAGGGGTGGTGGGCCCGGATATTAAAGACCGAATTGGGAAATGCAAGTTGGACTTGCAAGGCGGAATGTGTTCCGCTTCTCTTTATTGGAGTTGCAGATTCTCATATTATTGGGATGTAACAAAGATAAAGAGGAGATCGCAGTTCTTGCTTGAGATATAGCGGTAAGTATAATTCTTACTTTGAAAGTGATTAAGGGAATGAACTTTCAAAGTTGACAATGCAAGAATAACTTGATTTAAAAAGCCTTAATCAAATATCATAAATTTGAATATATGATTATATGTTCTAATATAGTACATTCTTAATTTCAGAAAATGAAGTCAATGAACCCACTAAGCAGGCTTCTGGAGGTCAACCAGTTGACAGGACTAAATTACTCGGATTGGATCTGTAATTTGGAGCTTGTTCTCTCAGTCGAGCGCATAAGTTATGTTCTCTTAGAAGACAAGCATGAAAACCCTAAATCAAAGGAAGAGAAAGCATACAATGACAAGTATGATGAAGATCATGTCTTGGCTAGATGCTACATCTTGGGTTCTCTCTCCAATGTTCTTCAGAAACAAGATGTGGAGATGAATACTTGCCAAGAGATAATGCAGTATCTGAAAGATATGTTTGGTGACATTAACCGCACCCAGCGGTACAACGTTATGAAAGAACTCGTTCGCTGCAAGATGCAGGAAGGAACTTCGGTCCATAAACATGTACTCAAAATGTTTGGGTACTTGTCGGAACTGGAGACTCTTGGGGCAACCATGGATGCAGACATGCAATCTGATTTCATTCTGCTGTCGTTGTCCAAGTCTTTCAATAACTTTGTGGTTTCATTCCACATGAACAAGCTGGAATTGACAAATGCTGGGCTTCTTGCTGCATTAAAGTCTGCAGAAGACGTAATGAAGAAAGATGGTCCCGCTAGCAGTGCAATGGTTGCACATGTCAGAGGGAAGCGCGGTCGGAAGCAAGGTTCTCGGAAGGGCCTGGCCCAGAAGAGAAAGAAGAAGGGACAAGGTGTTGGCTCATCTTCCAATGCATCCACTCTGATGGCGTCGAAGAAAACCGATGTCTATCACCATTGCAAGAAGGCGGGGCATTGAAGGCGTAATTGCCCGGATTACCTGAAGTCGGTCGACAAAGGTAAAGCCCCAGCATATGAAATCTACTTTTATCATTGAAACCGATTTTCTCGTTGGACGGGAAGGAAGTTGGGTTGTTGATTCTAGTGCTTCTGTTCATGTATGCAATTTGTTGCATTTGTTTCAGGAAACTAGAAAACTTGAAGAAGGGGAGATAGTCATCCAGATGGGATCTGATGCAAGTGTTGCAGCAGTCGCTATCGGGACTTGTCGACTATCATTATCTAGTGGAAGAGCCCTAGTACTTAAGGAGTATCTTTATGTACCTGAAGTCAGAAGGAATTTGATATCTGTATCTTAGCTAGTTAGAAGTGGATATTAATTCTTATTCTGTAATAAATTAGTCATAAATCGTTATGATAAATATATTGCGGATGACATTTTGACTTCTGGAGGACTCTATGAATTGTGCATTGATAAATGAGTTATGAATGTTACATCCACTAAAAAACCCTAAAAGATCCAGGGAGGATGAAAATCTTTCGAATGAGATTTGGCATCAAAGGCTTGGTCATTTATCTGTTGATAAGATCAATATATTGATAAAGGATGGACCTTTAGATTTTCTGCAGGTTCAATCTTTACCTACCTGCAAACATTGCATTTAAGGTAAAATGACCAGGATGCCTTTCCGTAACAAGGTTACAAGATGCGAAGGTATTATTGACTTAATACATACCGATGTATGTGGTCCCTTCAGTACCGCGACTCGAAATGGATATCGATATTATTTGACGTTTATTGATGAACATTCGCGATACGGGTTTGTCTTCCTATTACGTCATAAATCTGAAACATTTGAAAAGTTCAAAGAATTCAAGGCTTTGGCTGAGAAGCAAACCGATAGGAAGATTAAAGGATTCGATCTGATCGAGGTGGCGAGTACCTCTCAGATGAATTGAAGGAATATCTTAAAGAGAATGGAATTGTATCCAATCTCACTCCTCCTGGAACTCCCCAACTTAATGGTGTTGCTGAAAGACGCAACAGGACCATCATGGATATGGTCCGTTCAATGATGAGGAAAGCACATTTACCACTTAGTTTCTGGGGATATGCAGTAGAGACTGCAATATATATCCTGAATAAGATTCCTAGCAAACCTGTACCTAAAACTCCTCATGAGCTCTGGTATGGAATCCAACCTAGTGTTAATCACTTGAGGGTTTGGGGTTGCTTGGTCCATGCGAAGAACGTGGACGCAAGTAAGCTAGAATCTCGCTCTCGTGAGGGTTACTTCATTGGGTATGTTAGAGATGGTATTGGATACCAACTCTATGACCCTGAGACCCAAAAGGTTTTTATTTCTAGAGATGTGAAATTTCTGGAAATAATTTCCTTAAAGGTAAGATAAATATGAAGTAAAGGAACTCATTGAATCCTCTGAGGATTCTGAGCTTCCTAAACCAGAAATTGAAGAGATAAATAAAGATGAAATACCCATACCTCTTCGAAGGAGTTCGAGGGTGGTTGCACCACCTGAATGGTATGGATTCCATGTGTCAAGTGAAATTGACAATGATCCTACTTCATTTGATGAAGCACTCACGGATTATGACATGGATAGATGGATGCTAGCATTGAAGTCAGAAATTGACTCCATGCATAAGAATGGTGTATGGACCCTAGAGAATCCACCTAAAGGGGTAAAACCCATTGGGTGTAAATGGATCTTCAAGAGAAAGAGGGGACCTGATGGGAAAGTAGAGACTTTCAAGGCGTGGCTCATAGCCAAGGGCTACACACAGAGAGAAGGCATCGACTACGATAAGACATTCTCTCCTATGGCTATGCTTAAATCCATCAGGACATTGTTAGCTGTAGCTGCATATCTTGACTACGACATCTGGCAGATGGACGTCAAGACGGCTTTCCTCAATGGATACCTCGAGGAGGATATCTATATGGAGCAGCCCCAGGGCTTCATGACTGAGGATTGCAAAGTATGCAAGCTGAAGAAATCCATCTATGGGATCAAACAAGCTTCTCGTAGCTGGAACATCAGATTTGACGAAACCATAAAGAGTTATGATTATGTGCAAAATCCTGATGAACCTTGTGTGTACAAGAAGCTTAGTGGGAGCGCCATTGTGTTCATCGTGCTTTACGTAGATGACATCCTTATCATTGGGAATGATACATGGATGATGACCAGTGTAAAGATTTGGCTATCCCATACCTTTGAGATGAAAGATCTTGGAGAAGCCTCTTACATCTTGGGTCTGAAGTTGTCATGCTTACTTCCCATATTGGGTCTTGAAAGATTTGGCTATCCCATACATCTTGGGTCTTGAAAGATTTGGCTATCCCATATTTTTGACGGCAGAAACATAGGGTTTCAAAAAACGAAACCCTAGAACATAAATCCAGTCGTAGAACAAGACTGATATGAACAGATCTCGACCATGAACAACAGATCTTCAACATAAAACGAATCTCGAACATAACAAAATCTTCAAGCATAAATCCGCTAGAATCGAACCCGCTCTGATACCATGTTAGAAAATCAGAAGAGGAAACAGAAACATGGAATAAAGATAAAGAACATAAAGAACAACGGGATTTTTACGTGGAACCCTACTCCGTGAGGAGCGGGATGAAACCACGGGAGAAGCCCTCTAAGGGGTGGATATTGCATTCCTTTTTCTCAATGAGTACAGGAGGTCTGGGGCTCCGTATATAGCCTCTCCAGAGCCTCCAAGTCCCACCACTAGGCGGTATGGGACTAAACACATGGATGGGGTAAATGGATCTTCTCCAGGATCCATTTACCCTATTACAACTCAATGGGCGCACACACGAATACTCCAACAGTCCAAAAATAGGTCTGACATCAAATGCGTGATAATTGCTGCCTATTACCCCTCCATAATTGTACTGTCAATGAGATTAGATGCATTGTTATTATCAAAAGTTTCTTACTTTATATGGAGAGGTGGATCTTTATAATGGAATTTATTTAAATGATCTATTAATGGTATGTTTCGAATTTTTTCCACACTTCATGCATGAGAAGGGCTGGGTCAGAAATCTCTGATGGATATCCCAAATGGATATAACTACTGTTGATTCTATTTCCGGATGGGGATTGTATCAAGTGTACTAATCTTTTGCTTTTTGTTAGTGGTGGAAACTGATGCTTTACTGAGAACAAAAGACGAAACCCTTGAGGAGGCTGTAAAGACCGTAAACAATACGGTTTTATCGGTTATCAGAGCGATTTCTGCACTTGTTTCTGTATGTTGACTTGTAAAAATTTATGCACTTGAGGATGCTAACACTTAAAAAATTGCCAACTTTGTTTTCTTTAATTTCAGGACAAAGATGTCAAATTTCTTGACGCACCTGATGAACAAGTCAAGGAACTTGTATTTGCAGACATTCTCAATGTTTGATTCCTAGTCTCCTATTGTTAGATACACAAATTTCAGTTCCTTGCGATATACTATTGCACTAAATTTTTATCCACGCTCAGATGTCACGTAATTTAGAAATTTATTCTACTTTTCTTACTTCTATGGTGTCTCTGGATTACATCTTGAGTTTTGTAACTCTCGTGTATCTCAAAAAGCTTTCTATATTTTCTTGTTTTTCTTCTTTCTCTCACCAGCATTTCTTGTTCTATTGAGGTATTACATGTCTAAATCTTGCTATTTGCATCAATTATTCAGTTACTAGAAAAATTTGGGGAGTCTAAAGTTGGTTGTGGAGCCGCTCATGATGTCAAATCATCCATTGTGCAGGCCATGTTAAATTCTTCTATTCATACCAGTGATTTGAAGGTGGTGGTTTGTTTTCCCTTGTACACATGTTGCATTTATTTTACTGAAATAGTGTTGCGAGTTTCTTTTTAATGAGTGTAACCATGCATCGAATTTTATATCTACATGGTTAGTTGTGTGCTTTATGTAGATATTCTTCTTTATTTATCTCCTGCTTTCAATTTTGATGTTAGTGAATTTTTTTCAGTTACTTGAAGATCTTCCATGTGTCCCCTGACTTTTTTGATGTAGATCAAACTCTGGGGTGTCAATTCTAACAGAAATTTACTCCCTGTTTTTCTCTCCGTGTTTGTTTCCCTGATTTATGACTACAATTTTTATTCTGACTATATGAAATTTGATTGAATTCTGATGATAAGCCAACAGGCAATTCAGTAAAATTACTTTTTTCTTTTCACTTCCCCAATAAATTAATCAGCCAGAATGAAATTGATAGCTTGGCAACAATGAAATTGATAGCTCGCGTACTTGCGTGAGTGCTTCACTATGATCTTATGGGAATTATCCAACCCCAAAACCAATCAACAAAGGGTGGGGAGGTGCAATAAGTACTTTATTCCACATCTTTTGATGTTGTGCAGAGCTTAAAAATTATACTACAGGGTTCATTATCTCGAAATGGATCTTGACTGTGGTTCCATCTAACATATCCTGCATATATTGTTCACATCCTTCCTTTGTTCCATAAGAGAGAAAAACCTCACCACCTGAGAGAGATCGTTAGGTCATCATTCTTGTGACTTTCTTCCTCTTGTGAAGAGTATTTTCAAGTAGATTCTGTCTCCATTGATTACTCAGTTTGTTTATTGATTACTACATGTAAGCCTCAACATTTGGCCGTGTACCCATTGGGCTTTATGCGTACCCAGCTTAAATGTGCTTGGCTTTTGTAGGATCTTAAGACTTGAGCCCATTTAAAATGAGACTGAGCCCAGCTCAATATTAAATGGGCTTAGGCTCGGGCATTACATTTTGAACTTTGAGCCTGAATTAGCCTGATATAGTTTAAATAAATAACAAATCGTGTATATATATATATCTTTAAATAGTTTTTAACATACAAAAAATGAAAAGATAACATCCTTCCATGTTGATCCTGATAATTGGTTAATTACCAATAACCGCTCCATCTTCCTTGCAAATAAAAAGTTTTTACTAGAAAAACAAAAATACCTTTTTTCCATTCGTCACTTTCCCTAATACTTTTCCTACATGTTAATTTTGATTTGTTTGCTATATATTACCCAGTTGGATGGAAAAATCTTGGGATAAAAGTATGAGTTGGACAAAAAATTAGTACAACGGTATGGGTTGGACTCCATTTATCAATAGTTTGTGGGCTTAGTAGGCGGGTCCAAGTTTCCTAAGTAAAATGTAACTCAGTAATAAGTTGTCCAAGCCTAAATGGGAAGTTAATGGGTTGGGCTTGAGCTTTAAACCTTGTAGGTGAAGCATGCTTTTGTATTCAGCTAAATAGGTCAGTCCAACCTGACTAGATGCGCAAGCCTATCTACATGGCTTCATAACCATGTCGATCTCAGGTTGGAGTTCTATGGAAGTTTTCTATGTACTTAATTCATGTTCGGGGATTCTACACAACATTATGTGCAAGACCCATGTTAATGCATATATTAGTTGTCTGTGTGTCTCTCTTGTGTGTCTCTCTGTTATTTTTATTTTCAGCTATATGCTTTATGTAATTTACCCATAGGCTACTCTCCTATATAAGAGAGCCTAGGGCTTATGGAATAAACATCTTGTTCATTTTTCCCAACATGGTATCAGAGCGACGGTCCTAGACCGGAGTTCTCAAAACCCTAACCCTAACCTACCCCACCCGCGAGCCTCTCTCTCTCATCGCCGGCGCCGCCAGCGCTTCTGCTCCGCCGCTGCGCCTCCGCCGGTGCCCACGCACCTGCGTGCCTGCCTGTGCGCCCCTGCGCGCCTGCTTGTGCGCCTTCACGCGCCTGTGCGCGTAGGTCTGCGCCTATGCGCGCTCCTTCACGCGCCTGTGCGCGCGCCTTCACGCGCCTGTGCGCGTAGGTCTGCTCCTGTGCACGCTCCTTCACGTGCCTGTGCGCGCTCCTTCACGCGCCTTTGCGCGCTCCTTCACGCGCGGCTGCGCGCTCGTCTGCGCCTGTACGCGCAACTTCACGCGCGGCTGTGCGCCTGATCTTATCTTCACGGTGCACGCCTGTGCGTAACTTCACGGTGCACGTTTCTGTGAGGTCAGAGGGCACCAATGAGCCCTAAGCGTGTGCGGAGCCCTAAAGAGCACACCGTCACCTACATGGGTTTAGTTGTTTGAGGTCTACACAAGCAACTAAACCCGTCTATGTCATTGTAGACAATTCTTATCTTCAGTCAATCGCTCCAGTGTACAGTTTCCAGTATGTTAGAAAACAAGGCGGATATCCCATCCATTGGCGCCTTCCGTGGTCCGGCGCCTATCGTTAAAATGGATGGCACAAACTATGAATTGTGGGCGATGCAGTTCATGAGCATGATGAAGTCAACATGTAAGAAGCATATTCTTACCGAACCAGAGCCCGCTGAGAAGACTGGAGCCAATGCCTCTTGGGAGGATGATGACGCATACGCCAAAGTTTGGCTATCTGGTACGTTGGCAATTGAGATTGCCAATGACATTCTACATCAACCCACGGCCAAGGATATGTGGGACATTCTGGCGGCAACATATTCGCAGGCGAAGAATGAGACAAAGATTCTGCAACTCCAGCATGACATATTCACTATAAAGCAGAATGGTCGCCCTCTACATTCACTTTACACATCCCTGAGAGGGATGTTCGAGAAGCTCTACAGCTTCATGCCTCTGACAGCCACACCAGAACAATAGAAGACATATCGGAATGCGACTATGGTGGGCGTGTTCCTTGCTGCACTTGATCCAGAATATGAGGCGGCACGATCCCAGATCTTGGCCGACTCTACTATTCCTCCTATGGAGGAAGCCTTCCATAGACTGAGCCGGATCACCGTGCCTTCCACGGCCACGAATCAGAATACTTCAGCCATGGCCGCCAACAGGGGTCACGGATTTCATCATCAGACCCGTGGACGTGGACCTCGTGGCAGAGGAGGCCGCACTCGGCCAACATGTACTTACTGCCGTCACGTTGGACACAATGAAGACACATGCTACTCGAAGCATGGATTTCCTGCATCTGCACGAGTCGCTGAGCAGATAGAGCCTCCATCTGCTGCTACTTTGGATCAGCGGTTCGATGATCTAGTTGCCCGTCTAAGGGGCATTATTCCCCCATTTGGCACAACACCTACTACTGAGAGTCAATCTGATGCTGCTGCTTCTGCTTCTGCGTCTACCAGTGCTTCAGGTAGCATACTTGCACTTACCAGTAGTAGATCAGATACATTACCGTGGATTATGGACTCGGGCGCTACACATCATCTATGTGGCGATCAGAGTTTACTTACAGGATATTCTCAGATTCCTCCAGGCCGAACAGTCGTCATTGCCAATGGTACACATTCTCCCATCACTGGTCAGGGGGAGATTAGACTGACATCTTCTATGCAGCTCAAGAATGTGCTACATGCACCTGACTTTTCAATGAAATTGTTGTCAATCAGTCAGATTACGAAGGATTTACAATGTCGGGCAATTTTTGATCCATCTTCTCTTATTTTTCAGGACATCCGTACGGGCAACGTGATTGGTCGTGGCTATGAGCAAGGAGGCCTCTACCGCCTAAATCAGATTCCATTCGCTGGAACCTCATCCCTTCCTACTAGACCTGTATCTCCTTTACTGTGGCATCTGCGCTGTCACCACACAAGTGATGTGTGGCACCAGAGTCCATAATCCATTCTCTAACATCAGATCTACTACTGCTAGTGAGTGCATAAGTGCTACCTGATGTATTGGAAGAGGCTGAAGCAACCACACAAGAGTGACTCCCAGAGGCCGAGGAAGATATCGTGGGAATGGTTGATTCATAGAGGAGGTAGCCGGAGGCTCAATCTGCTCAGCCACTCGAGCAGAGGCAGGAAATCCATGCTTAGAGTAGCACATCTCTTCAATATGTCCAGAACGATGGCAGAAGGTGCAGGATGGACGAACACGACCTCCTCTGCCACGAGGTCCTTGTCCATGAAATCGAGAAGAGCATCCTTGACCTTGGGAGGTCATCATTGCTGAAGAAGTCTGATTGGCAGTAGAGGATGGAACATTGATTTGACTGAGCCTACGAAAGGCTTCCTTCATAGGAGGAACAATAGAGTCTGCCAAAATCTGGGAACGGAATGCCTCGTACTCAGGATCGAGGGTTGCCAGGAACACACAGACCATGGTGGCATTCCTATAAGTCTTCTGCTGCTTAGGGGTAGATGCGAGTGTCATGAAGCTATAGAGCTTCTCGAACATCCCACACAAAGATATATATAGTGAGTGGAGAGGCCGTCCATTCTGTTTGGTAGTAAAGATATCATGCTGAAGTTGCAGAATCTTTGTCTCGTTCTTTGCCTGTGAATAAGTAGAGAAAGAATATCCCACATCGCCTTGGCTATGGGCTGATGGAGTATATCATTGGCGAACTCTATTGCCACTGTACCTGAAAGCCAAACCTTGGCATATGCATCATCCGCCTCCCATGAGGCGTTAACCTCGGTCTTATTTGCCAGTTCTTCCTCTGTAAGGATGCGTTTCTTATCAGTAGACTTCATCATGCTCATGAATTACATAGCCCACAGTTTATAGTTTGACCCATCCGTCTTTACTATATGCGCAGGACCTCTGAAGGCGCATATGAAGGGAATATCGACCTTGCTCTCTGACATGCCGGCTTGAGAAGACTAGGGTTGAAGAGTAGACATGATCTTGTCTACACTGACGTTGAGAGATTTGATTGCATGTGTAGACTCATGCAACTAATCTCATTGAGGAAGACATGACGTCGACGCTTCTAGAGGAGGGTGGCGGCACTCCTTTTGGAGTTACAGGAGGCTACGACCACACCACTACCATGCGTTCCTTGTCGGAGGAAGGGCATGCATGGAAGGGCTGTGGGTCCGGGTTTCGAGCCTGCGTGGAAGGGCTACGACGTGGCAGCAAGCTGTGGGCCTGCGTGGAAGGGCAGCGGGGCCGGGCTATGATGCCAGGTAACGGGGCCTGACGCGAAGAAGGGCGACGACACATGGAGGGCCGGGCCGATGGCACGAGAGAGGACCGACGACGAGAGAGAGGGTTGACAACGTGAGAGAGAAGGCTGGGCGACGCGCATGGGAGAGGGTTGAGGTGGGGCTAGGGTTAGGGTTTCGGAGCTTCGATCTAGGACCACGGCTCTAATACCATGTTGGGAAAAATGAAAGAGATGTTTATTCCTTGGACCCTAGGCTCTCTTATATAGGGAGAGACCTATGGGTAAATTACATACAGTGGAGAGAACGGAAAATATGTAAAAGATATATGAATATGAAATATATCTCTTCAGTTTTCAAGCTGCTCTATGAGTATATCCCATGTTCACCGATCAACCCATAATCTTTCTTATATAACATTTTCAATATATTGATTAATGACCCATATGTAGGTTATTATCTTTGTATCACTTAGAGATCAAGTTGATGGATCATGTTATTAAGGAGAATAAATCTCTGATATGATCTTGATTTCGGTCTGATTTCTCAAGTCTAGTGGATAGTCTGTGGTTTTGGTCTGGGTGTGACCTCACACTATGACTCTAAGACTTGAAGAATACCTCAGGGTTGGGGTGCCTCTATAGGCATGCGGTGGAGTATAATGTATCCTAACTTAGTTCTCGACACGTGCACTAGCTTTTCCTATAACTCGTAATAGTAGTTCTAAGATCCGATTGCTTGTTGATGATTGATGGTTGATAATGATTAATGATCATTACCAAGTTCAACGTTAGCCAACTTAGCTGTAACTGATCTCAACTCTAACCAAACTCAACTGTAACACATCGCCAAGCCTATTGGCGGAACGGTAACCAAAACTCAAGCGGTGAGGAAATCTGCTAAGAGACTCTTCCGTCTCGCCCTTTAAGTGGAAGTGCGGTCCAGTTGAGGCCTAGGCCTACTCCCAAACTATGCCCCTGAGACGGGTGGAAGAAACTCCCGGATGAGTTACTCTAAAAACTGGCCCAATCAGTACGGACAATCAGACTCGTGAGAAAACTAAAACCGAGTGCCCCCCCAGCCTAGGTACCCTAAAAACAGAGGGTTAACGGAACTGGTCAAAAGTCAGGATCCCAACGAGGCGTAAAAACACTACGAGCTTGCGTAAAAACCATAAAAAGGACTGGGATCTTATACATGCGTACTTGGCGGCCGCTGCCTTAACTGAGATTCCTATCTTCCGTCCAATTGAGGGTCACCACGCCCTTGCACGGTCAAGTGTAAGGATCACCATGACCGGTACAATTATCAATTCTCACTAATTCTCACAGTAATGTATATCACTTAAGTTCCTTGATTTGATAAAGCACTAAGATTCCTATATCTACTGATTTTGTCTGGAACTTAGAGTCAATTTCATATACGATTCTCAATATTATATGTTGGAAAAAATGAATTACTTGTTTATTCGTGAGACCCTGGGGCTCTCTTATATAGGAGAAATGCCATGGGTAAATAGCATGAGAGGTGCATAAAGAAAATAAAATAAGAAATAACACCAAAGATGTATAACTGTCTCAACACTACCCCTCAAGCTGGAGCATATATGTCTATCATGCTCATCTTGGAAGATCTTTCGAATGGCCTCTAGTAAGAGCTTTGGTGAATATATTGGCAGTCTAATCTCCAGTAGAAACATGAGAGGTAGATATGATACCCTTCTGGATCATGTCTCTGGTATAGTGGCAATCCACCTCTATATGCTTTGTATGTTCATGGAATACCGGATTATTTGTAATAAAAAGTACTGCTTGATTGACACAGAGAAGCTGCATAGGAAGAGGTCTATCAATTGCAAGACCAGTCAAAACCTACCTCATCCACATCATCTCTGTGCTTCCCTGAGCCATAGCCTTGTATTCAGACTCTGCACTAAATCTAGCAACCACTGTCTACTTCTTACTTTTCCATGACACGAGCGAGTTGCCAACAAAAATAACGAAACGAGAAGTAGATTTCTTGTCCCTATGGCATCCTGCATAATCTGCGTATGCACATGCTGTCACATCAAGAGAAGTGCTCTGCTGAATATAAGACCAGTACCTGGTGAAGACTTCACATATCTCAAAATCATATAGATAACATCCATATAAACCTTCCTAGGCTGCTCCATGAACTGGCTCACCTTGCTCACAGGCTCACAACAAAGAATATATCTGGCATGGTGATGGTAGCATATAGGAGCTTCCCAACCAACTCCCTGTATCTCCTCTTATCTATCTCCTCAGTGTCATCATCATATAATCTCATACTTGGATCCATAGGAGTGGTAGCAGGCTTGAACCCTGTCATACCTGTCTCTGGTAGAAGATCAGTAACAAAATTCCTCTAGGTCATCACAAGACTACGCTGGTTCCTGGCGAACTCTAATCCAAGGAAGTATCAAAGATTGCCAAGGTCCTTGGTCACAGATTGCTGACTTAGGAACTCCTTGGCCGCCAGAATGCTTTGCTCATCATCACCCGTGATAATAATATCATTACGAGAATAGCAACAATACCTCTCTGCGTCCTCTGAACAAAAATCGAGTGATCCGCAGTGGATCAGGCAAATCCCTGATGCTCTATCAACTCCAAAAGCGTATGGTACCAAGCTCTTGGACTCTGCTTCTGGTCGTAAATTGCTTCGTGGAGCTTACACACCTTCTGAGACTCCCTCTCAGCAGCGAACCCTGGTGGCTGTTGCATATAAATCTCCTCCTGTAGATCTCCATAAAGAAACACATTCTTGACATCAACTTGGTAAAGAGGCCAGTCCCGTGAAACAACAACAGATAGGAGAATGTGCAATGTTGAGTGTCTGGCCACTGTAGAGAAGGTATCCTGATAATCCACCCCATAAGTCTGGGTGAATCCACGTGTTACAAGCCTTGCCTTGTAGCGATCCATACTGCCATCTGCCTGCTGCTTCACCGTAAAGATCCATTTGCATCCTACAACAGATGCACCTGGAGGGGCAGAAACAACACTCCAGGTATCACGAGACTGCAAAGCGACCCTCTCCTCCTCCATGGCAAGTCGCCAACTTCTATCATGTATGGCCTCCTGATATGTTCGTGGGATAGTAATAGCTGAAAGACCCATAACAATCCTCTTGTACTCCTCTGAAAGTTGGTCCAAGGAAACATGCTCAGCTAGAGGATATATAGCACAATTGCGACGTGTCTTTCTCAAGGCAATAAGTACATCGAGCTCATCAACCTCTCTGTTCTCTGGTATCAGTTCCTCCTGTATAGTATTCTGTGGATCAAGCATAGCACCAGTGCCTTGAGTAGAAACAATGTGCTCACTACATACCTGGGGCATGCAAGATGACGGGGAAGGCGCATGAGCAGAGGGGTGAGTAGAGGACCTGCGGATGTAAAATCGAGGTGGGAACTGAGTCAGGGTAGACAGAAGTGGATGAGGTGGAGGTGACTGAGACTCAACATGAGGAGTTCTTGGTGAATATAACAGAGGTGGTGGAACAAAGATATCCTCACTAGAGTCAGCATTAGACAACCTATCACTCGTAGGAGAAAAATACATAATAGACTCAAAAAATGCGATACCGGCACTCACATAATATTTTTTCCGAACATGATCAAAACATCTATACCCTTTTTGTGTACGAGAATAACCAACGAACACACATTTGACTGCTCTAGAGAAGAGCTTGTCACGATCAGGAGCAAAATTGTGGACAAAAGCAACAATCCAAAAACTCTAGGGGTAAGAGAGAATAAGTCCTCGGGAAATGCAACCATGAACAAAATTTTTTCTCCAAGGATGGTAGACGACATGCAGTTTACCGAGTAACATGCAGTAAGAACCACATTACCCCAGAACGAATGTGTTGGAAAAAATAAGCGTTGTGTTTATTACTTGAGCCTTAGACTCTCTTATATAGGGAGAGGTCTATGGGCAAATTACATATGGTAGACAAACAAAAAGAACAATAAATAAAAGATATAGAAACATAAACTAAACTTCTACACTCCCCCTTAAGATGGAGCATAGATATCTATCATGCTCATCTTGGATAAGCACTTCTAGAAGGAACCCCGAAGTAAAGCTTTGGTAAGAATGTCTGCCGTTTGGTCTCCCGAGCTGACATGGGTTGTAGAAATGAAACCTTTCTGGATCATATCACGGATATAATGGCAATCCACCTCAATGTGCTTTGTCCTCTCGTGAAATGCAAGGTTGTTTGCAATGAATAATGCAGCGTGATTATCACATTTTAGTGACATTGGAAGAGGAACATCTATTTGTAGATATGTCAGAACTGCGCGAACCCACATCACTTTTGCACATGCTTGGGCCATAGCTCTATACTCCGATTCAGCACTAGATCTCGCAACTACTGTTTGTTT
Organism: Ottelia alismoides; assembly: GCA_037367405.1. Classification (NCBI taxonomy): domain Eukaryota; kingdom Viridiplantae; phylum Streptophyta; class Magnoliopsida; order Alismatales; family Hydrocharitaceae; genus Ottelia; species Ottelia alismoides. The sequence goes on along the minus strand of JAZKJV010004354.1, from coordinate 220,968 downwards.
TTTGCTCTTCCATGAGATAAGTGACTCCCCAACGAATATAGCAAAGCCTGATGTAGACTTTCTATCCTTCGGACACCCTGCATAGTCTGCATCTGCACATGCTGAGATAGTAATAATGCCCTTCTTTCTAAACATCAATCCTGCACCTGGAGATGACTTAAGATACCTTAGTATCATATGTATTGCGTCTATGTGTACCTGACGAGGTTGCTCCATAAACTGGCTCACTTTATATACTGCAAATGTAATATCTGGTCTTGTAATAGTAACATAAAGAAGCCTCCCTACCAGTTCTCTGTTCCTTCTTTTGTCAACCTCCTCAGTGTCGTCATCATGCATCTTCATGCTTGGATCCATGGGTGTGGAAGCAGGTCGACATCCAAGCATACTTGTGTCACTTAGCAAGTCAGTGACATATTTCCTCTGAGTCATCATTTCTAGCAAACTCCAATCCGAGGAAATATCTAAGTATTCCTAGATCCTTGGTAACGAATTCACGGCCCAGTAGTCTTTTTGCTATTTTTATTCCCTGCATATCATATCCTGTAATGAGTATATCGTCAACACACACCATAATGACAGTCATACCTCTGGATGTCCTCTGTACCAAGAGAGAATGGTCCATATTTGACCTTTTGAACCCTTTCTTCTCAAACAAATCTGAGAGCTTCTGAAACCAAGCTCTTGGGCTCTGCTTTAGGCCATAGATCGCCTTATGAAGCCTATATACCTGTACACACTCCCCCTCTGCAGTAAACCCATGTGGCTGCTGCATGTAAACTTCTTCCTGAAGATCACCATCTAAAAATATATTTTTGACATCTAATTGAGACAGGGGCCAATCTCGAATCACAACAACAAATAAAAGAATCCGTAAGGTAGAATGACGAGCAAAAGGAGAAAACGTGTCAAGATAATTTACCCCATACGTCTGAGTAAAGCCCCAAGCAACCAGTCGAGCCTTGTACCTATCAATTGCCATCGACATTATGTTTCACCGTAAACACCCACTTGCAACTCACAATAGATGCCCTTGTAGGAGCTGAAACAAGACTCCAAGTACCTCTCGACTGAAGGGCGTCCGTCTCTTCCTCCATAGCCAGACACTATCTACTATCAGCTAATGCTTCCTGGTGAGTACTTGGAATATTCACAACGGATAAAGCAACTACAAATCTCCTGAAATCTCCTGCCAGACGCTCAAATGTAACATGAGAAGCAATCAGATATGAAGCACATGACCTCTTCTGCTTCCTCAGTGCAATCGACAAATCAAGATCTGCATCAGCTGTACCAACATCCGTGTCATCCCCTGCTTGCTCCTGCTGAGAAATGCCGTCAGTCCCATCATTAGAAATAATGTTATCAGAACAAACCTAGGGCATGTTGATGATTGACCATGATCATGAGCATGGGCTGGCCGTCGACTGTAGTGGCGTGGTAGAGGAGGAACCAAAGATATGGAAGGTGGTAGAGGTGGTGGCAATGGTGGAGATGGTGGTGGTGATGGAGATGACGGTGGTGGAAATGTAGGAGCTTGTTGTGCTGCATACAAGGGTGGATGAGGAATATAGATTTCTTCATTTATATCTGATGGCACCAACCTGTCACCTGTAGGAGAGAAAAACATGACTGACTCAAAAATGTGACATCCGCACTGACATAATATCTTCAACATAACGGATCATAGCAACGATACCCCTTTTGAGTCCTGGAATATCCGACAAAAACACATTTGACAGCCCTAGGAGAGAACTTGTCAACCCCTGGAGACAATTGGTGAATGAATTCCTCGCATCCAAAGACACGAGGAGTTAGAGAGAACAACTCCTCCTTAGGAAAAACGAGGGACAAAGGTATCATCTCCCCCAACACAGACGAGGGAATGCGGTTAATGAGATAACATGCAGTAAGGACCGCATCACCACAGAACGAGTGCGGAGCACAACTCTGGATAAGAAGTGTACGAGTGCCATCAAGAACGTGGCGGTGTTTTCTTTCCGCGACACCATTCTGTTGGGACGTGTAGGCACAAGACGTTTGATGAAGAATGCCATGGGATGAAAGAAACTGAGATAATGTTCGAGTTTAGAATTCAAAGGCATTATCAGTTCTCACAATCTTGATAGAAACAGAAAACACATTCTGCACTTCTTTAATAAAATTCATAATAGTGATGCCCACTTCAGATTTATTCTTTAACAGAAAGACTCAAGACAAACGACTAACATCATCAACAACAACTAAATAGATCCCGTGTCCCTGATGATCACGAACACGACTTGGACCCCAAATATCAATATGAAAATACTCAAATGGAGAGCTACTGCTCTGACTCTGACGACTAGGGAAGACAGACCGATGATTCTTCCCTGACTGACAAGCTTCACAATCGAACGACGAGCGGGGCGAGATCTGAGGAAGTACTTGACGCAGTTTCTGAAACGGAAGATGACCAAAACGCAGATGCCATAAGTAAGGAGAGACAGGTCCGGTGGAAAGAGATGATGCTCCAGCGTAGGGTGTATGGAACAGTCGATACAACCAGCCTTGCTCACAACATGTCCAATCACGTTGCCCGTGAGAATGTCCTGAAACACAAGAGATGATGGGTCAAATATCGCTCGACAATGTAGATCCTTAGTAATCTGACTAATTGACAGTAAATTCATTGAGAAATTAGGAGTATGGAGCACATTCTGCAACTTTATAGAGGGTGTTAAGGCAATCTGTCCCTGTCCTGTGATGGGAGAATGAGTCCCATCTTCTATGACGGCGGCCCTTCCTGGGGAAACTTGCCTATAGGATGTGAGTTGGTGTCTATCTCCATACAAATGATGTGTGGCACCTGAATCTACAATCCATTCTGAGGTACGTGAACCTTGGTAGAAAGCAGAAGTATGAGCACTACCTGAGGAACTAGCTTCTGCAGTAGCAGCAACGTCCAAGCTGCTCTCTGAAACAGGTGGAGGAGTACTGGCTGGTGGCATGATATCACGTAGATGAGATACTAGGTCATCATATCGTGGATCCGACGTTGGCATAGCACCATGATGCTGGATCTGTTCTGCTACATGGGCGGATGCTGGGAAACCATGCTTAGAGTAGCATATGTCTTATGTATGACCAATCCGACGACAATAAGTGCACTGTAATCCACGACCACGACCAACTCTACCACGTGGTCCTCGTCCACGAAAATGAGATGAATTGCCTCTTCCTCTAGAGGCTGCCATAGCAGAAGAATTTGGCACAGTAGTAGGGCTTGAGATTTTCGGCTCAATCGTCGAAAGGCCTCCTCCATGGGAGGAATGGTAGCATCTGCCAGAATATGAGAAGAAGCCGCCTCATACTGTAAGTTAAGAGAAGCTAGAAAGATTCCCACCATCGTAGCATTCCGATATGTCTTCAATTGTTCTGGAGTAGCCGTGAGAGGCATGAAACTGTGAAGCCTCCCAAACATTCCCCTCAATGCAGTGTAGTGAGCATGCAGGGGTCGACCATTCTGCTTTATTGTGAAGATGTCATGCTAGAGCTGTAAGTTTTTTATCTCATTCTTGGCTTGTGAATACGTGGCAGCAAAAATGTCCCACATGGCTTTGGCGGTAGGTTGATGCAAGATATTATTAGCAATGTTTGGAATCAGAGTACCATACAACCAGACCTGAGCATATGCGTCATTAGCCTCCCATGAGGCATACAACCCTGTTTTTTCCTCTGGCTCATCATCAGTAAGAATATGTTTTTTACCCATCAACTTCATTATGCTCATGAACTGCATGGCCCATAACTCATAGTTGGATCCATCTTCACAATAGGCGCAAGACTTTTGAAGGCGCCTGTAGTGGGGATCTCGATCTTGCTTTTTGATATTTTGACTGGAGAAAACTAGGGTTGTAGATAAGATAAGCCTTGGTCTACACTGATATGATTAGGTTTAGTTGCACGTGTAGACCTCTATGCAACGAAACCCATCACCCTGGAAGCGAGAGAAGAGACCCTTATAAAGATGACAACCGAACCCTAGGGGCGGTGAAACCCAATGTTGTAAAAGTCACCCGACTAGCCCGACTAGTAGGTCCGACTAGTCTAGTCAGTGAGATGGCCGACTGAGTACCGACTAATTCCGATTTGGTCCACTAGTCTACCAATTTTTGCTTGGAGATACTATATTTTCTTACTTTTATAAAAGCAAACTTATTCTAATACGCTTAATGTTTTATTTAAATTCAATTACTACTTTTGATTCATTATGATAATAAAAAAATATATAAATCTATGTAAATATATAATAATATGTGTATAAAAATGATTTATATATATAAAAAATCAAAGCCGATTAAAGCCCGACTAAATCCGATTAATCGTCCGACTGCCGATTAATCCTTAGTCACTGACCCGACCGACCGAGTACCGACTACCGACTTTTACAACCTTGGTGAAACCCTAGGGACAACCGACGCACGGGCACAGCCGCACGGGCAGACGTCGCGAGTGGGGCGGCGCACAACCGCACGTGATGGCGCCGCACGTAGAGGCGACACGTAGGGGTAGCGCGCGAAGGGCGACACGCGTGGGGGTAGCGCGCGAGGGGGAGTCACGCGTGGAGGCGGCGCGCACGGAGAGCGGTGCAAATGGAGGCTTGAAGGTGGAGGGCTAGGTTTAGGGTTCGGTACGAGAGCTCCGGTCTAGGACCGCCGCTCTGATACCATGTTAGGAAAAATAAGCGTTGTATTTATTCCTTAAGCCATACACTCTCTTATATAGGGAGAGGTCTATGGGCAAATTACATAGGGTAGATAAACGAAAAGAACAATAAATAAAAGATATAGAAACATAAACTAAACTTCTACAGAATGAGGAGCTCGACTCTGAATCAAAAGAGTTCTCGTGACATCTAAAAGATGACGGTGCTTGCGTTCAGCAACACCATTTTGCTGCGAAGTGTAAACACACTAAGTCTGATGAACAACATCAATAGATCTGAGAAAGCCAGACAACTGTAAAGTAGAAAACTCCATGGCATTGTCAGTGTGAATAAATTTCACATTAGCAGAAAAATGTTCTTAATCTTAATAAGAAAAGATTTGATAACAAGACCAACTTCAGACTTATTCTTTATCAGGAATATCCAAGATAATCTAGAGAAATCATCCACAACCACCATATAGAATCTATGTCCCTGATGATAAAGGAGCACGACTAGGACCCTGGATACCAAAATGAACCAACTCAAATAGCTGACCACTATGACGATTTTGATGACTCGGAAAAAAGGAACGATGGTGCTTCCCAAACTGACACGCCTCACACTCCAAGGTAGTACGAGTAGAGATCTGTGGAAGAACATGACACAACTTCTGCAGAGGAAGGTGTCCAAAGCGAAGATGGCACATGAAAAGAGAAACATATCCAGAAGGGATAGTAGCAACACATCACACGGAGGCTTGACAAGTCTGTAGAGTCCTCTCTGCTCACGACCACATCCAATCACCTTGCCCTTGAGTATGTCCTGAAACACAAGAGAAGAAATATCAATATGGCACATCAATGTAAATCTTTTGTAATCTGGCTAATAGACAAAAGATTCAACTGAAAAGCTTGAGCATGTAAGACATTCTGCAGACGCATCGAGGGAGCTAGAACAATCTCTCCCTGTTCAACAATGGGTAAATGAACCCCACTGGCAATCACCATTGATCTACCAGGAGGGACATACCTGTAAGAAGTAAACTGTGCTCGATCGCCACACATATGATGAGATGATCTGGAGTCCATGATCCATCAGACAAATCTGAACTGCTACAATAGGTAAGGTCATAAGCAATACAAGACGAGCTCGAAGAGGCTCTAGGAACGTGTGCGACATCTAACGACCCTGCAGTCGAAGTTGTAGGAGTAGTCATCATCTCTCTCAGTTTGGAAACAATATCATCAAAACGTGCATCATGAGCGAGAGCAAGAGTAGGAGTAGGCTCGGTCTGCTCAACAACTCGGGCAGACGCAGGATACCCATGCTTCTGATAGCATGTCTCAGAATAACCAGGACAATGGCAATGTGAACATAGACCTCGACCGTGAAACTGTAAAGTACCCCCTCTGCCACGAGAGGCTGTCATAGCAGAGGGAGTCTGAGCCTCAGTTGTAGATAAAGTAGTAATTCTGCTCAGCCTCTTGTAGACTTCCTCCATTGGAGGTATCGTCTCTACAGTAAGTAGTTGAGTACGTACTGCATTGTACTCAGGTTCAAGAGATGACATAAAGACTCCTGTCATAATGGCATTCCGATATGCTTGTTGCTGCTCAGTGCTGGTAGTAATAGGCATGAAGCTATGCAGACGCTCAAACATGCCTCTAAGATGCAGAAGTATGCATGAAGAGGTCAACCATTCTGCTTAGTCGATAAAATATAACCTGCAACTGTAGAATTTTGTTGTCATTCTTCGCCTGCCCATACGTGCCTGCTAGGATGTCCCGCATAACCTTTATTGTAGGTTGATTGACAATATCATTTTCAATCTTCATGGTGAGCGTGCCAGAGAGCAAAATGCAAGCATAGACATCATCTTGCTTCCAAGAAGAATTAGCCCAGTCTTGTCCTCCGTCTCTGGATTCATCAGAATGTGCTCCTTGTTATGGCACTGCATCAAGGTGCAAAACTGCATGGACCACAACTCGTAGTTGGTCTCATGCATCTTCACGATGGGAGACGGGCCCTTGAAGGTATAGGAAGAAGAGAAAACATCACCCTTGTTTCCTGACATGGTAACAAGAACGCCGATATTCAGAACAAAACTGAGGAGCAGACTGCTCTGAATGAGTCCACACAATCACATATAGAGGATTGTTTGTATCTGTAGATTCATACTGTTGGAGTATTAGTGGTATGCGCCTATTGAGTTGTAGCAGGGTAAATGGATCCTGGAGGAGATCCATTTACCCCATTCAGTGTTTAGTCCCACATCGTCTAATGGTGGGACTTGGAGGCTCTGGAGAGGCTATATAAAGAGCCCCAGACCTCCTGTACTCATTGAGAAAAAGAAATGCATAGCATGCCCCGTTGAGGGCTTCTCCCGTGGTTTCATCCCGCTCCTCACGGAGTAGGGTTCCACGTAAAAATCCCGATGTTCTTTTCTTTTATTATGTTTATTCCATGTTCGCTTCCGCTTCCGATTTTCTAACATGGTATCAGAGCGGGTCAATTCTCGAGGAATTTTGTGTTTTATTATTGTTCGAGATTTGTTATGTTATTGAAGATTTTGCTGAGTTTTTTGAAATCCTAGTTCTGAGGCAACAAGATCTTGTTTCCGTTGCCGGGATCTCCTCATCTTCCTGGCAACTCCAGTGTTCCCTGGCCCCCAATGCTCCAAGAGGCGGAGCCCTCATCTCTTGTGCGCCACTCTGATCGCGGTTTCTTGGAACCCTAGGGTTCCTCGACCCTTGGCAGCACAGCCTCCAGCCTCCAAGAACAGCCCGCTGGCGGCGCCGCTCTTCAATCAACCTAACGCGTCTGATTCCCGCTGGCGGCGCAGTAACATGACTTAGGCGATCTCAAGGGGAGGCATCCCAGGCAGTGCTGCCTCCTCCGCTCCTTCGAGGCGAGCCCTAGCCGCACCTCCAGGTTCTCGAGCCTATTTTCCATCGCATGTAGCAGTACTGCCCGTGGGAAGCGGCAGTTCCCCCAAATCCCCAGGCGGCGCGCGATGGTTGCAACCCCCCAGGTCCCCAGGCGGCGCGCGATGCAGCCCAAGGCGGCGCATCGCCCTTCAGATCCAAGGCGGCGCCCCATGCGCGATTCCTCCAGCCGCACCAGCAAACGGCGGCGTGCAGTCAGCCATTCTCGATCCACCAGGCGGTGCCTCCCGGCATGCTCCCAGGCGGCGCATGATTCCACCTCGTGGCGGTGCGATTCCATCTCGCACCCAGATCTCCGCGCGATTCTGCTCCCTCCGATCGAACCCCCCCTCTAGATGCTCGAGGAAGAAGCCCAGGCGGCGCCGCGAATCCACGTTACTCCCAAGCGGCGCCCCTACATCTCTGCCCCAAGCGTGTCGCATCTCCTTCGCACAGAACCGGCTTCCATCTTCCTCTGAAGGCGGCGGTTTTTGATTTAACGGGTTCCCGCAAGGGGGAACCCTAAGGTGGGGGCACGTTCTCTTCGAGGGATCAAAGTGGGCCCGATGGCCATTATTGATGTTGGGCCCAAGTGGGCCGTTAGAATTTTTTTTTTAAAAAAAGGTGTCAAGGGATGTTTCCTTGTTTTCGGCCCAAGTGGGCCTTATGTAAAAAAAAAAAGGGGAAGAGGAGGAGGAGAAAGGGGGGAGGCTGCAACTTTCAAAAAAAAAAAAGAAAAAAAAAGAAAAAAAGGCGCGTACAAAATACAAAAAGCCGTACGCATAGTAAAAAAAAAATTTGCGAAAAAAAAAGAGAGCCGTAAAAAAAAATGATGAAACGGTCAGCGCTATTCATGATTTGAGAAGCCGAAAAATTTGTGAACGGCTTATTGGTATTGTGTTTACCCCTATTTATCTTGTCTTCTCCCAACTTTGTCGACGTCCATGTTTTTCCGACAAGTATGGGAGAAAGGGGGAGTATATGTAGAGTCACGGGTATTATTCAGATGATCCAGATCAGATGCAGATTTCCAGACCATCCAGATTTTCAGACTCTACATGTGTTCAGACTCGACGATCATTGTTTCCGAGTCTCCAGTTTCAGACACGCACGAGTGTGCGGTCATTGTCAGATGAGCATAAGTTGCCATCATCAGTTCATGGTCCCCATCATTCTTGTTGTTGTTCGGCCAGAGTTTTCATGTGAGCCATAGGGACTCCAGAGCAGAGGACCATTCCCTTGAGGGCAAGGGTTTTCATGTGGTATCATAGGTACACCAGAGCAGTGCACCATTCTTTGAGCCAGATGGGAGAGACCCAGTTCTCCGACGAGGAGACTTCAGGCGCAAGTTCAGACTCGATGGTCAGGTTCCGAGTCTTCAGTTGACTCACACTCTAGCCCGTTCGTCCTCCTCACTTGCACGGCATGAGAAGCAACGTCCTCGACTGCAGCAATGTGCGCGTTGGGTTGATATTGTCCGTAGTGTCTTGTAGAGTTGAGTTGAGTCTCTTTATGTTTGTCCAAGCTGAGCATTGCATGCTCCAGCTTGAGGGGGAGTGTTGGAGTATTAGTGGTATGCGCCTATTGAGTTGTAGCAGGGTAAATGGATCCTGGAGGAGATCCATTTACCCCATTCAGTGTTTAGTCCCACATCGTCTAACGGTGGGACTTGGAGGCTCTGGAGAGGCTATATAAAGAGCCCCAGACCTCCTGTACTCATTGAGAAAAAGAAATGCATAGCATGCCCCGTTGAGGGCTTCTCCCGTGGTTTCATCCCGCTCCTCACGGAGTAGGGTTCCACGTAAAAATCCCGATGTTCTTTTCTTTTATTATGTTTATTCCATGTTCGCTTCCGCTTCCGATTTTCTAACACATACAACCATCCTCATCTCTTATTGTAGGCTAGAGTCGGAAGTTGTGATTTATATGTTGAAAATCACGAGAAACCGAGCAAAATCTTATTGCAGGCTGCAGGCACGCAGGGGTAGCGGTGCACATGTACGCAAGTGTGTGGGGTACACGCGGGTGCAGGTACGCGGGGCACAGCAGTGCGGTGCACGTGGGCGTAGGGGCACGATGCGCGATACGCATGGGCGCAAGGGCACGAGTGCACGAGGGCACGAGTTCTTGTTATGACCCCATAAACAAGAAATATTTTGTCAGTCTTGACGTTACATTTTTGAGTCTGTTATGTACTTCTCCCCTACAGGTGACAAGTTGGTCTCTTCCACATCTAATGATGATGTCTATGTTCCTCCTCCTCCTCCTAGTCTGAGTCCACCTGCGTCCAATCCAGTTTCAGTTGTCGCGACACCACTATCACCACCACCACCACCTCCACAACAACCTATCCCACCATTACCTAAATTCTATACACATCGGTCAGGTCCTGCTCAGACTACACGTCAAGCATCCATCACGTCTCAGGTATGTTCAGATGCTATTACTAATGATGGGTCAGATAATGTGCATGTGCAGGATTCTTCGTTGCAGGAGGAGGATACATCATCGAGTACAATGGCCGATGACCTTGATGTCCCTATTGCTATTCGGAAGCAGAAACAGACTTGCGCGTCTTAGCCATTTGCTTCCCTTGTTTCCTTTCACTGTCTCACAGGTGATTTTCAGAGGTTTGCTGCGGCTTTATCTTTCGTGGAGATACCACGGACTTATCAAGAGGCTATGAAAATTGACTGTTGGAGATTGGCTTTGGAGGAAGAAATGGATGATTTACAGTCCCGTGGTACATGGAGCCTGGCTACTGCTCCATCTGGCGCATCTATTGTTAGCTGCAAATGGGTATTCACAGTTAAATACCATGCAGATGTCTGTCTTGATCGGTACAAGGCAATACTTGTTGCGAGAGGTTTCATACAAACCTATGGTGTAGACTACTTGGATACATTCTCTCCAGTGGCTCGACACTCTACTCTTCGCATTCTTCTATCGTTGCTTTGGTACGTGACTAGTCCATATTTCAACTTGACATGAAGAATGCATTCTTGTACGGAGATCTGCACGAGGAAGTCTACATGCAACAACCACCGGGGTTCACTGCTGAGGGGGAGAATCATATGGTGTGTAGACTTCACAAGGCGATATATGGCCTTAAACAGAGTCCAAGGGCGTGGTTCCAGAAGCTTTCCCACCTAATTGAACGACATTCAAAAGATCAAATGCAGATCACTCATTGTTCATTCAGAAGACGTCTAGAGGTACTGTTGTCATCATGGTATATATTGATGATATTCTGGTTACAGGAGATGACGTTCAGGGAGTAGAGATGGCAAAAGCATTCTTGGGCCGTCAGTTTGTCACGAAGGATCTTGGTACCCTAAGATATTTTCTGGGGTTGGAATTTACAAGAAATGCGCAGGGTCTGGTGATGACCCAAAGAAAATATATTGCAGATTTTCTGGTTGAAACAAGCATGGTTGGATGTAAACCATCGAGCACTCCTATGGATCCAAGTATGAAACTGTATGACAATGATACTGAAGAAGTGGACAGGAGAAGATATAGAGAGATGATGGGTAAGCTTCTTTATATCACTATAACTCGACCTGACATTGCTTTTGCAGTAAGTCAGGTGAGTCAATTTATGGAGCAGCCATGACAAGTTCATATGGATGCCATATACATGATACTGAGATATCTAAAGTCTTCCCCAGGCTCACGGTTGCTGTTTAGAAAGAACACAGATTTATCTATTTCAGCTTGTGCAGACGCAGATTATGCAGGATGCCCTAAGGATCGTAAGTCTACTTCAGGCTTTGCCTTTTTTATGGGAAGTTTTCTGGTTTCTTGGAAAAGCAAGAAACAAACTGTTGTGGCGAGGTCTAGTGCTGAATCCGAATATAGGGCCATGGCGCAAGCGAGCACGGAGATAATGTGGGTTCGAGCCGTATTAGAAGACTTACTTATTGATGTACCTTTACCCATGCAGCTTCAGTGTGACAATCAAGCAACTTTGTTTATTGCCAACAATCCAACATTTCACGAAAGAACAAAGCATATCGAAGTAGACTGCCACTACACTAGAGATATGATCCATAAGGGCTTGATTTCTACTTCACACGTTAGTTCAGAGGATCAGACTGCCGACATATTTACCAAGCCATTGCTCAGAGGACCCTTTCAGAGATGTTATTCCAAGCTGAGCATGATTGACATCTATTCTCCATCTTGAGGGGGAGTGTAGAGATTTATGTTATGTTATTATGCACCGTTTCATATTTTCTATTTTTCTTCTGGACTATTATGTAATTTACCATGGGTTCTCTCTATATAAGGGAGCCTAGGATTTTATGGAATAATAGTTCACTCATTTCCACCAACACATCCTACTGACTTGGTCGACAAAGTTGTGTACCTCATATTGGCACCTGACACCCACTTCCATAAGCTTCGGCTCTCAACTTTTTATTCTTCCTAGTCACAATAAAACCTAATGGTCGAAGATGCAATAATCTTCCTAATCTCCTATAATCTATGGCAAGCTATTGGTCTACTCCTGGAAATGGTTATTACAAACTGATGCTCCATGTGATACTGTTAAAGACTGTAGGCACGCTAAATGTGTTCAGCATCTTTGGATAGAGCTTCCTTCAACAAGCTTCAAATGATTACATAAAATCCTTTGAAAAGGGAAAGAAATGAAGATAACAGAAACTCCTACGGCTTCATCCTCATGTCAGTTATGTTTAATCTATGTCCATGGTTAACTAGCCAATGGAAGTTATTGTGGGAACATTGTCCAAAACTTCCTCTACCTTGACCATCATCATCGGTAAATTAAGCTTTGTTGTTTGGTAACATTTAATCTATGTCCATGCTTAACTAGCCTTAACATTCAGAGTATTTTTTCTTTGAATTGCGGTTTTTGCTGTTTGCTAAATTATGCTTTGTTGGTATATCATTGCACAACTTGATTCTTGATTCCGCATGGCGTTTTCTTTTGGTTTGGGTAACTCATTTGACTTACCCTTGTTTTACACTACTTTCTAGCATAGCAACTTGATTCCTAATCTTGCACACCTACATCTTATACGCTTGGTTATTCATATCTATCAACTAAATCGGGACCCATCGACTCCAGTGGAATATTAGTTTAAACCAACAGCTTTTGTCCATAGTCTGACCTTATTATTATCCAAATGACCGCACTCTCCTCTAAGGACTTATTTGTCCCAACAACTTCCTCTACTATGTATCCAATGGGGGTATTTTATTTACACATGCATGTGTTCATATCTCTGATGGGTAAATCTCAAGCTAAAGCAAATCAATATCTGGGTATGGAATTCAATGTGTTTGTCTTTTGGTTGTGGTCAACTCTAAAACATGACATTGTCATCTTTTATTTTCAACTTTGGTTCTCTGTTATCATAAATTATTTATATAATAATAATAAATCCATTGAGAGCCCCATATATGTATAATTCTGTTTACATATACAACTCTTAATTCTAAAGCAATGTTTATAGCTAAATTTATTTATATATTTACGATAGTCTGTATATGAACTTTATGCATATTGGTATGATGGGGAACTTTGGATAATGAAAAAATTGCAATATAGATGATATCTCGTGCAAGTTTGGATGTGAATCATGCCATTAAAACATATATCCACATGCTTAATTGGATTCATATTCTCGAAAACTTGATCTATATTACCCAAAGATAGATCTGATCGAAAGTAAAGAATTCATATAGATGACCCAACCAAATGTTGTACTGGATCAAACAGGAAGTCTGGAGCGAGGGCGTCATATGATGATGCGTGAATTATAATTTTCAACTCCTCTTTTTACCTAAGCAAAGTGAATAACTTAAAAAGGACCTAAACCATCTATAAATTCATCTTGTACTCCAATTTCAGTAATATTGTCCTTACAAGAAAGTGGCAGCAAATAGCGAATGGTAAGTGGGAGCCTAATGGCCATTGATCATTAAGGTTGAAGCAATGCACAATATAAGTATCACTTTAGATTTAATAATTTTTAGTACTCATGCAAGTCATGTTGGATCTGCAAAGCTAACAACACTAGATGATGCATATGATTGGGAATCAACGATGAATGGTATTAATAGTGACGGTCATGGTAACCTTTACACTTGACCGTTCGAGGGTGTGGTGACCCTCAACTGGGCAGAGGAAAGGAAGCTCGATTTGGACAGCGAAGTGCACGGGTCTACGATCCCAGTCTTTTTTCACAGTTTTACGTGAGCTCACAGTGTTTTTACGCCTCATTGGGATTCCAACTTTTGACCTGTTTCGCTGACCCTCTGTTTCAGGATACCCATGCGGGGCATTCTCGGTTTTGAGTTTTTCGTACGACCTCGTCTACCCGTACTGATCAGGTCTGTCTAGAGTGACTTTTCTGGATAGTCTCTCTCACCCGTCTTAGTGGTGTGGTTTTGGAGTAGATCTATCCCACTATTGGACCCGCACTTCCAATTAAAGGGTGAGACGGAGAGTCTCTTAGGAGACTTCCTAATCGCTTGAGTTTTGGTTACTTTCCGCCAACAAGCTTGGCAATGTTACATCTGAATCATTTAGGGTTACATTGAATCAGTTACAGTTAAATTTGTAGGAGTTACAGTTAAACTCGAAAAATTTTGAGGAGTTACAAAGTGAGATTGGAATGAGTTACAATAGGATATGATTAAGAGTCAATTACGATGATACTGATTAGAGTTGACTGCAATCAATCCTAGCATATAATTATTAATTATTATCAACCAATTACTTCAATGAAATATATTAAGTTAGTGTACGTGTTGGGAACTTAGTTAGGAAGCACTACACCATCGCATGCCTACGGAGGCACCCCAACCCTAAGATGCTCTTCACACCTTAGAGTCATAGTGTGAGGTCATACACAGACCGAGACCATAGACTATCCCCTAAATTTGAGAATTTAGATAAAATCAAAAATCAGTTTAAAATCTCATCTTTCCCATTATCAAAATCCATATTTAAGATATATAAATAACAAGAGATTAATATATATATATATATATGAGTCATTAACCAACCATATAAGAATACGACATATGAAAGGTAGTGGGTAAAACTTGGGGCATTTCTTTAGGGTAGCTTGAAGACCTTGTTCATAGCAAGTAGTTAAATTTTTAGTTGTCTATGCCTTACTACTTACTTCTTTTGCAATTACCTTAAATGCCCGTTTGTTTTAATAAGTTTTGGGAAGTACTAACGCTCGTTGACGTCTCTTGTACCTTTCATGTGTAGCAGGCAAGCAGCCTGCAACTCAATAGCTGGTTGATGATTCCAGATATCTGCTACTATTCTAGATAGTACAATTATTTTGTCACAGTTTTTGTTTAGTTTATAATTTAAAATGCTTTCTTTCTCTTCTTTATATTATAGGATACATGTATGTTATGTCAGCACTTTTGTATATATTGTAGAAATATATGAAAATTAACGAAATGAAATATTGGTGGCGAAACGAAATGAATTCCCTTCTGTGTCAATTGTGTCAAGGGAAAGATAACTCAGAAAAAACTACTGATGAAGCATTTGTAATAGCCCGCTAGTTCAAGGAAGCTCTGAATCTGAATGGCTGTCTTGGACTGCTCTCAAGACATGACTGCCCCACTCTTCGTAGGATCAATTGGGATACTTGCTCCAGAAATGCGCAACGAATGAGACCTGGGATCACCAAAATTCATGGTTGTTCAGGTTGGCATACAACTTATGCTCTTGAAGTATGTCCAAGACTATCTTTAGATCATTACGTGATCCCATTCATTTCGAGAATATATCAACACATCATCAATGCACACAACCACAAATTTGTCCAAGTATGAATGGAAAGTCCTGTTCATCATGTCCATAAATGCTGCAGGGGCATTTGTGAGCCCAAACAACGTCACAACAATTTGTAGTTCCCATTATCGAGTCTTGAATGTTGTCTTCGGAATATGTGGCCTCTCGAATTCTTAGCAGATGATAGCCAGATCGAAGATCGATCTTTGAAAACATCGAAGATCCCTGTAGTTGATCAAATCATCAGTGCGTGGCAAAGGATAGCGGATCTTCACCGTTCTCTTGTTCAGCTGCTGGTAATCAATGCACAATCTCATCGATCTGTCCTTGTTCCTGACAAAAAAGAACGGGAGCACCCTAAGGTATAGCACTCGACCTTACGAAACCCAAGTCAAGTAACTCCTGCAACTGCACCTTCAGCTATCTCAACTCAGCCGGTGCCATGCGATAAGGAGCCATCGAGATCTGTTGTGTATCTGACAGTAATGTGCTCTCGAACTCAATCTCTCTCCTTCAGTGGCAAACCTGGCAAATTATTAGGAAACACATTAGGATAATCTGAAACTTCTCTTATGTCCTGAGCCATTGACTCTCCCTCAAATGTCTCTCGGACAAGCACTAGAATGCTTAACATCCCCGGTCAACCAGTCTCTGAGCTCTCGATATTGAAATGTACTTCATTTTGGAGTAATGTAATGTAACCTCAAAAGTAAACTCAAGCAAGTCCGGAATCCTTAAAACAACCGTCTTCCTAAAGCAATCAAATAGGACATGATGAGCTGACAACCAATCTATGCCCAAAATCAAGTCGAACTCGTCAAGTTGTAGCAGCAAACAGTCTGCGATCATCTCGTGACCACCACTCAACACCGGTATCCCTCTGACTACCAATCTTATTATGAACATATGAATACCTGACCCATGGATGTGACATGGAGGATTTAGGGACTCTGCAACTCTACCTACTGAAGCTAGAAATCTCGAAGCTCATTCATCGCTCCATAATCAATTAAACATAGAAAGGTCGTCTCTAGATGCCATGGTTCATGGTTCTGTATAAGAACCAATATTATTAATTACAATAGTCGGTGTTCTTAGATAACTCTAGTTTTGCTTTTCTCTTCTTGGAATACAATATGGAAATTAGTTGCAAATGAGGACATATGTGGTTATTGCATTTGAATGTCATATTTTCTCTTTCGGACTTGCGACAAGATGGAGGATTGTCGCTATCCGAGAATTAATGTGATAGGAGCTATAATACGAAGAATGTATGTAGTGGGGTACCACTGCTTTGATACCAATCTGTGACAACCGCGTATACGGGATACCCATTTACACATCAGTCATAGTATCATGTCCGCTAGAGATTACATTAGGTTACTGAAATTTAGGATAATTTTTCGCGATTGCAAAAGACATTCACAATTAACAAACAAGTCACAGAATTACAATGTATCACCAATTTACTTTGTATTAATTTCCACATGTAGCAAAAAAAACCGCATTATGTACATGAATCCCAAAAATGTAACAAAAGATATATAAAAGCATTTATCTAATCTTGAACATAAACTATAACATGTGTACCTGACAAGATTTACTGCGGAAGCTCAGGTTTAGCTATCATAATCCTGCGATGCATGTACTTATTATGCAATACATGCATTAGGGAGAAAAGAATATCAAAAATATTGAGCACATCTAATAAATTAAAAATAACAGGTAATTTAGTGGTTACAAAAGAATGCAAGTAGATAGGGTTTGATAATTAAATTTAACGAGTTTCTTGCATAAAAACTGGTTCTCAAGGTTGTTCTGTAATTGAGTCCTCTGACTTACTCATCCTACCTCAATTACCCATATTTAACATTTTCATATATTGAATATATGACCCATATATAAGCTATGAAATTTTTCTAAATTATAATTCATGTTTGATGGATCTTGATACTATGGATCACGAGTCTTGGATCTGATCTTTGTCTTTATCTAGTCTCTTAGGTTTAGTGGATAATATGTGATCTTGGTCTGGGTGTAACCTCACACTATGACTCTAAGGCATGTCTCCAGTATAAAACCGTATATGATTTCCTTTTTCCCTATCCTATTTCAAACTCTTTGATTTATTCAATGCTTAACTTGATTGAGGTGATCCAGATCTCTTGATTTATTAAATGATTATTATGATCGATGTAATCCACATATGTCTTGATATATTTAATGATTATTATGATCGACATGATCCCAATTTTTTTCCGATGTTTATGAGTCATGTGGATGGATCATACAAGTGTAGATGATGTGTCGCATGTTCTGATTCCTTTCTTGTTACATTTCTCAAGCTGAATGGATAGCTTGTGGTCTTGGTCTGGGGAGACTTCACACTATGACTCTATGGCAGTACGGAAGCCTTAGGGTTGGGGTGCCTCCATAGGCATACAGTGGGGTACAATGCATCCTAACTAAGTTCCCAACACGTTCACTAGCTTCTCTACTAACCGTGGTGATATCTCTTAAGGATGATTTTCATAATATGATCTTTTCTCTTCTCTAGGACCTACTGGCGGAACTGTAACTAGCTCAACTGAAACCAAGCTCAACTGTAACCAAACTCAACTTTACCAAGCTCAATCTGTAACCAACTCAACTATAACCAACTCAACTATAACCAACTCAACTATAACCAAGTCAACTATAACCAAGCTCAACTGTAACCAAGCTCTCTAGAGCAGTAACCAAAACTCAAGCGGTGAGGAAGCCTTTGAAGAGACCCTTCTGTCTCGCCCACCCAGTGGAAGTGTGGTCCTGCAGAGGGCTAGGCCTACTCCCAAACTACGTCCCTGAGATGGGAGAGAGACTTTCTAGAACAAGTCACTCCAGAAAAACTGGCCTGACCGGTACGGGCAAACAAGCTCGAAAATTAAAACTGGGGGCCCTCTAGCCTAGGCACCCTAAAGAACACAGGGTCAATAGAATTGGTCTAAAAGAAACCTGTGGATCCCAAAGAGGAGTAAAACTGCGAGTGCTTGTGAAAAATCGAGAAAAAGACTGGGATCCTAGACCTGTGCACTAAGAGGTCGCTGCCTTACTAGGCTTCCTATCTCCCACCAGCTGAGGGTCACCGCACTCTCGTATAGTCATGTGTAAGGGTCATCATGACTGGCGCTGAATCACCATCACTGACTAGATTCTTCATCCTTTCTCAATTTTTTTGTGGTTGACTGTACAGATCTAGGTCTTTTATCAATAATTTAGTCAATAGGGATCTATTGTCAGCATAACATACATAAAGGATTAATTCATGAAGTTGATCGGTCTTTGTGGTTATAATTTATCATTTCTAAAATTTTGAGAACATCAGATATTCATTGAATCTGGATCTAAATTTGATTCATTGTTGAAATTCCATTTTTTATTCATAATTTAGTGGCATGATTATTGATCTAAACTTTATAGGTTACTTGTATGAAAATACCCCAATGTTCACATATTTCAAATTATGAGCTTCATCGCTCTGCACCTTTTGCCTTAGTCCATTGTGGCATTTGAGGAGCTTCTTTATCCGTGGAAAGGAATAGCAAGTTAGCAACATGCTTATTGCATACAAGAATTGGCATAATCATTTCTCAGTCAATGGTGCAAATTGGTGATCTATAGTGTTGCCCCCTCTTAATTGAAGGAAGCATCTTCTGAAGGGGTTGATGATCTCATAATCTATAATAAAGATGTCTCTTTTTGCTATATATGACTTTGTCCAATTTTTATTATCCTTGGCATTTGAACCTAGATTGATTGAGATATGAATGTCCAAGGACCGTTAGTAACGAAGGTTTTATCCTTTTCATCTGATTTTTTTAAAGGATTGAAGTAACTGGTAATCTTTCTAGGGTTTATAAATCCCCCAGAAAATACAACTACCTTTCAAGGAAGTGGGGCGACAAAGGTGTCTAGTACTGTAGTCTATGATACAGGTTTCATCCAACTATTATGTGGACTTCTCAATTTAATGTTAAATGTGGCTTCAATTGGATGCATAATTCCATATGCACGTGTTTGCAGGTTTCATCCAACTATTATGTGAACTTCACAATTCAATGTTAAATGTGGCTTCAATTGGATGCATAATTCCTTGCTTTTCATTGGACGTCTGAATCCTTGGATTAATGCTGTATTAACGCTCAGGTTAAAAGGGTCTACAAATCCGATAATCTGTCCACACTATCCACTCCAACCTCTCCTTCAACCACCACCAGTAAGTGAAACACTGTTGTTGACATCCTGAGGTAAAACAAAGCCATTCTTTACCATCTGACATAGTTCTTTGTTCATATAATTATTGGACTATTTGTTTATATGCGTCACTTATGTGGGAGATGGGTAAATGGTTCTCTCCAGGATCCATTTACCACATCCATGATTTTAGTCCCACATCTACCAGTTGTGGGATGTGGAGACTCAGTAGGGGCTATATGTAGACCCCACACCCATTGTATGCAGATGAGAGAAAAGCAATAGACTATCAGTCCTTTGAGGTGTTCTCCCGTGGTTTTATCCCTCTCCTTAGGGAGTAGGGTTCCACGTAAAAATCTTGGTGTTCATGTTTATTTTTCTGTTCTTCATGCTCTGTTTATCATTTCACTTCCACATTCTTATTTTCTAACATGGTAACAGAGCACCTCGATTCTTGAGAATTCTAAGTTCCTTATTTTTTTGAGATTCGATGTTCGATTTCTTGTTCTTGAAGATCAGTTTGAAGATTATTTTATATCATTCATGTTCATATATGGTTTGAGATTTGAGTTCAGTTTTAGGGTTTTTTTTTTTCAAAACCCTACATCTTCCATGAGCAACCTTCATGCAAGACGGGGAAACATCTGATCGAGCAAGCATCAGATCTCCTGATAGCAGGAAAATGGAGCTGTTTCATTGGTTTCTAGGATATCGTTTAGAAACCCTAATTTCTCTTCATGTCGTTCCCCTAGCAGCATACTTCAAAAGGCAGCAACATACAGCGATCAGGAGCTTCTCCAGATCCATGCGAGCCCTCAGGAGCCCCTACTTGTCGAAGAAGTAGGCCCATTACGTACATTCTGGCCTCTGGACATGCCCTTGGAGGAGATCCAGCCAGGCGAGCTCTTGGCGTGAGCCCAAGCGAGCTCCAGGCGATGGCGAGCAACGCCATGCGCTCTTGGCGGCGCCCCGAGCGACGCTCCCTCCAAGCGGCTCCTCCTTCTTCGCGCCAGCTGTTGGCATGGCTCTCCAGGCAGTCGCATCTCTAGTGAAGCCCTGCAACTCCTCAGGCTGCGGCATGCGGAAGTAGAAAACCAATTGGGGGGCCGCACCTCTCCAAGGGAGACACTCCTCTGCCCGCAGCCCCATCCTCACTCGCGCCATGGCCATCCTCGATAATCCCAGGGCGGCAAAGGCGGCCCCAGCCCCGAGCGAAGAGTCCTTTCTTGCACAAGGGCATCGGAGGCAGCGACCTTTCAGGGGGAAGGGGTTCCTGGGAACCCTAGGGCCCAATCTCGATGGCCCTATTGTTGGAAGAAATGAGCAACTTATTTTTCAAGGGAACCCTAGGCTCTCTTATATAGGGAGAGACCTCACGCGTAAAATACATAGTAGTCCAGAGAACAATAAGAAAATACTAAAAGGTACATAACATATAATAATAATACTCTCTACACTCCCCCTCAAGGTGGAGCATAGATGTCAATCATGCTCAGCTTGGAAGAACATCTCTGGAAGGGTCCTCTGAGCAACGTCTTGGTGAGTATGTCAGCAGTCTGATCCCCTGAGCTCACATGAGATGTAGATATCAAGCCTCTTTGGATCAAAGTGTAGTGGCAGTCAACTTCAATATGCTTTGTTCTCTCGTGGAATGCTGGATTGTTAGCAATAAACAATGCTGCCTGATTGTCACACTGAAGCTGCATAGGTAAAGGTACGGCTACATGTAGATCCTCTAGCACAACTCGAACCCACATCATCTCCGTGCTTGCTTGCGCCATGGCCCTATATTCTAATTCTGCACTGGACCTTGCCACAACGGTTTGCTTCTTGCTTTTCCAAGAGACCAGAGAGCTCCCAACAAAAACGACAAATCCTAAGGTTGACTTTCTATCCTTAGGGCATCCTGCAGAATCGGCATCTGCACATGCTGAAATAAGTAGATCTGTGCCCTTTCGGAATAGCAACCCTGAACCTGGAGAAGCCTTTAGATACCTCAGTATCATGTATATGGCATCCATATGAACTTGTCTTGGCTGCTCCATAAATTGACTCACCCGGCTTACTACAAAGGCAATATCAGGTTGAGTTATGGTAATATAAAGGAGCTTACCCACCATTTCTCTATATCTCCTCTTGTCTACCTCAGTAGTGTCATCATCATACAGCTTCATGCTTGGATCCATGGGAATTCACGATGGTCTGCATCCAGCCATGCCTGTTTCAGTAAAGAAATCTGTAATGTACTTCCTTTGGGTCATCACTAGACCCTGTGCATTCCTGAAGGTCCTTCGTGACGAACTGATGGCCTAGGAACGCTTTTGCCCTCTCTATTCCCTGAACATCATCTCCTGTAACCAGAATATCATCAACATAGACCATGATGACAATCGTACCTGTAGAAGACTTCTGAATAAACAATGAGTGGTCTGCATTCGATCTCTTGAACCCCTGACGTTCAATCAGATGGGAAACTTTCTCGAACGACGTCCTTGGGCTCTGTTTAAGGCCATAAATTGCCTTCTGAAGTCTACACGTCATATGCTTCTCCCCCTCAGCAGTAAACCCTGGAGTCATATTCCTAAGCAGTACCTGGGGTTTACTTAAATACCCAGGTTCTACAAAATATTTTTTTTACTCAGAAACTACAACGGTGTCGCATGTTCAACATTCGACACATGAAAAGTTTTTTTTACTTAGAAACTATAGGAGTGTCGCATCTTTAATATGCGATATTTGTAGCACATATTTAATATGCGTTATCTGGGCTAAATAAAAGTCGCGCACGACATTCGGCCTCCCCACGCGAACTCCGAACTCCCCTCTCAAGCTGCTGCCGCCCGCGACCCCCCCTGTTGCGCCCGCCATCCTTGGCCTCCCCCACTCTGAGAAACATTATTTTTGATCACTCCTAGGTGCGCAAAGAACTCCTTTTCCGCATCTTCTTTGGTCGGTACCGTCCTATCCTCCATTACCTTCCACTAGAGCTTAGCCGATCTTCCATACATTGGATTTGGTAAAATTGTTTTCTTAAGATTATTGATTGCATAATATGTATATGAATATTCATTTCATGAATGTTTTTTTTTACTTGTATATCGTGTCACGTACTAGGTCGGAATGGAGGCGTTGTATTGTATGTTTCATTTGAAGGGTACACTTATTGGTGGTTCGACGACCAACCTACGGAGGTTTGGATTATGCCTAATACGACGTTCGACGAGATTTTGAACTTGGTTTACCGAAAGTTCAACCTGGATGTCAATAGTCAGAAAATCAGATTGTTACATCGCATCCCTTGAGGCCCAGGGGAAGATCCGTCATTTTCCTCTATCGTCGATGATGATGATGTGCAGGGAGTTTTTGTGTATGCTCGGACAATTGGGAAATCAATGCCTACTGACGTTATTGTTGAAGATGTCTGTGAGAGCGAAGTCCCCAATGTTGTCCCGAGTACACAACCAACAGTTGTCCGTAACACACCACCAACAATCTTCCCTAACATACAACCAACAGTTGTCCCTAACATGGAACCCTCCTTCGACACTGATGTGCCCATAACACAGCCATGTACGGATCGGGAATGGCGGATGAGTGACTCGTTGATGCGAGAGGTTAATCACGCTTTGGATGATTTCATCCTTTGGGGATCATATGATGAGCTGGAAGAAGGTAGTGATTGGAATGTCGACGATGATGCGGTCGACGAGGAGATCCCAACAAATGAACAAAGCACGCAACTTATCGTTCCCCGTATACCCTTTTTGGGGGTTAGAGGATCAAATACTCGATCAACCAATGAAGACGACATTCGAAAGAAGTCTCGACTTGATGGTGTCGTCGACGAAATACGTAAGGGTAGAACCTTCAAAAGTAGGGAAGATATGATTTACGCTGTAAAGAAGTATCACATTCTGGCACACTATGACTTCATTGTCAAGGAATCCACCAGCTTGATATGGTCGGCTTTTTGCACACAGAGATCGAATGGTTGTGTTTGGTATTTACGCGGACACTTTAGAAAATTCGATGCACTGTGGGTGATCTCCAAGGTTGTTGGGGCACACACTTGTATAAATCCAATAGTTAATCAGGATCACCCTCAGTTGGACTACAAATTCATGTCCAGGTCGTTGCTAACTCTTGTTAGGGATGACCCTAATGTCCGTGTTTCGAGTTGTAGAGCACACATCCACGAGATGTACAACTACTGGGTTACAAAGAAAAGGGCTTGGGATTCTCGGAGGAAGGCAATCGGAATTTGCGTTTGCGTTTGTTGTGACCTACGACACCACAACTGCCACATTTATTCTTATTCCTTCCCGTCGTCGGCGCATTAGACATGGATGCTTGAGAATCCATTTCGATTTTATTGGGACATCCACGGTGTGCGTGAGACCCAGTATCCCACGAAACGAACAAGTATTGTGGCGAATCACATCTCTAACATCCATTTTGTTATGAATTCTTGTTGTGTGTGGGCGACCTTTGCCGCGCTTACGATTTGGGTCAGGACGTAATTCTGGATAGTCAAGAGGAGCCCACGTTTCCCGATCACTGATGGGGAAAAATTTCCCTCCATAAACTTTCAGCTGCTGTTGCCACGTGTACCACTTTCCAACGTAGGAATCCACTTCCGCTCGACGTTTTGAAATGACCGCAATGGCGTGAGAACATGGGATACGAAAAATTTGCCACTTATTACATGTGCATTTCCGTTGGAGCAAATTCACCGTGTATTGTTTACGACCGCGAAGACCATTAGATGTCCGTCGAGCACTTCTAGAAACCTCGAACAATATATGCGGCTGTATTTGTATTTGAGTTACGGTGTGCCCGTTCGCAGCTGCACTCCAACGGTTCAACTCTGTGGATGCATAATGCGTAAATTTATGGCCAACAGCAATGGCAGCGCTTGCCTCTTCAGCATGTTGGTTAAAGTATAACACACAATTATAAAAAGTCTTCTCGATCAACGCAGAGATTGGCAAGCAATGGTCATATTTGAGAACTGCATTGTATCTTTCGCTCAAATTTGTGGTCATCTGACCAAACCTATAACCACTGTCGTAAGCCAATGTCCATTGCTCACAACGACAATCATGAGTCGAAAACCATCGACCTGCTTGATTATTCCACTCTTGCAACTTCCGCATGAAGTACACGAACTTTCTGGTAGTCGTTTGTAGTGATGTTGCTTGAACCAGGGCTTTCATTGAGCCGTTTTTCAAAACGCTATTGAAGTTGCTCGCGACGTGCCTTGTACAAAACCGCCAATATGCAAACGGTTCTAATAAGTCGACGTCAGCATTTTTCATAGCGGATTTTATTCCAGAATGCTGATGGAAATGATACATATTGGCCCAGCTTGCATGCCGATTACCCTGATACGTACTAACGATAGACGCCACTTCCATGAAAGATCGGATTCCTCGTCAACAATTCCGAATGCAAGGGGAACAACATGTTTATCTCCGTCAATCCCGCAAGCAATGAGCAATTTTTGTTTGTACTTCCCGTACAAATGGGTCCCATCAATACTAATCATAGGGCGACAATATTTGAATGCCTCAATTGAAGGTCCAAATACCCAAAAGCATCGTTCAAATCTACAGCAAAGCTATTTCCGAGGATTAGGGTGGTCGTTGTATTCAATAATAATTTCAGTCCTAGGAATAACAGCCTTCATTGCATGCAATAGATAAGGCATTTCAGCATATGACTTCTTCCAATCACCAAATACAATTCCGATTGCCTTCCTCCGAGCATTCGAAGCCCTTTTCTTTGTAACCCAGTAGTTGTATATCTCGTGGATGTGTGCTCTACAACTCGAAACACGGACATTAGGGTCATCCCTAACAAGAGTTAGCAACGACCTGGACATGAATTTGTAGTCCAACTGAGGGTGATCCTGATTAACTGTTGGGTTTATACAAGTGTGTGCCCCAACAACCTTGGAGATCACCCACAGTCCATCAAATTTTCTGAAGTGTCCGCGTAAATACCAAACACAACCATTCGATCTCTGTGTGCAAAAAGCCGACCATATCAAGCTGGTGGATTCCTTGACAATGAAGTCATAGTGTGCCAGAATGTGATACTTCTTTACAGCGTAAATCATATCTTCCCTACTTTTGATGGTTCTACCCTTACGTATTTCGTCGACGAAACCATCAAGTCGAGACTTCTTTCGAATGTCGTCTTCATAGGTTGATCGAGTATTTGATCCTCTAACCCCAAAAAAGGGTATACGGGGAACGATAGGCTGCGTGCTTTGTTCATCAGTTGGGATCTCCTCGTCGACCGCATTATCGTTGATATTCCAATCACTACCTTCTTCCAGCTCATCATATGATCCCCAAGGGATGAAATCATCCAAAGCGTGATTAACCTCTCGCATCAACGAGTCACTCATCCGCCATTCTTGATCCGTACATGGCTGTGTTATGGGCACATCAGTGTCGAAGGAGGGTTCCATGTTAAGGACAACTGTTGGTTGTATGCTAGGGAAGATTGTTGGTGGTGTGTTACGGACAACTATTGGTTGTGTACTCGGGACAACATTGGGGACTTCGCTCTTACAGACATCTTCAATAATAATGTCAGTAGGCATTGATTTCCCAATTGTCCGAGCATACACAAAAACTCCCTGCACATCATCATCATCGACGATAGAGGAAAATGACGGATCTTCCCCTAGGCATCGAGGTTTGCGATGTAACAATCTGATTTGCTGACTATTGGCATTCAGGTTGAACTTTCGGTAAACCAAGTTCAAAATCTCGTCGAACGTCGTATTAGGCATTAATCCAAACCACTGTACGTTGGTCGTCGAACCGCCAATAAGTGTACCCTTCAAATGAAACATACAATACAACGCCTCCATTCCGACCTAATACGTGACACGACATACAAGTAAAAAAAACATTCATGAAATGAAGAATCATATACATATTATGCAATCAACAATCTCAAGAAATTTTTTTACCAAATCCAATGTATGGAAGATCGGCTAAGCCCTAGTGGGAGGCAATGGAGCCTAGGACGGTACTGATCAAAGAAGATACGGAAAAGGAGTTCTTCGTGCACCTAGGAGTGATAAAAAATGATGTTTCTCGGAGTGGGGGAGACCAAGGACGGCGGGCGCCACAGGGGGGGGGTCACGGGCAGCAACAGCTTGAGAGGGGAGTTCGGAGTTCGCATGGGGGAGGCCGAATGTCGTGCGCGACTTTTATTTTGCCCAGATAACACATATTAAATATGCGCTACACATATCGCATATTAAAGATGCGACACTCCTATAGTTTCTAAGTAAAAAAAACTTTTCATGTGTCGCATGTTTAACATGCGACACCTTTGTAGTTTCTGAGTAAAAAAACATTTTGTAGAACCTGGGTATTTAAGTAAATCTTAGGTACTACTTAGGAATTTGACTCGTAAACCCTGATGGCTGCTGCATGTAGACTTCCTCCTACAAATCTCCATACAAGAATGCATTCTTGACGTCAAGTTGAGATATAGTCCAGTCACGTACCACTGCAACTGATAGTAGTATGCGAAGGGTAGAATGATGAGTCACCGGAGAAAATGTATCCAAATAGTCCACACCATAGGTTTGTGTGAAACCTCGAGCGACCAACCGAGCCTTGTTTCGATCTAGACTGCCTTCAACGTGGTATTTAACTGTGAATACCCATTTACAGCTAACAATGGATGCATCAGGAGGAGCATTAACCAAGCTCCATGTGCCACGAGACTGTAAGGCACGCATCTCGTCTTCCATAGCCATTCGCCAGAAATCAATCGTCATAGCTTCCTGATAGGTTCGTGGTATGTCCACGGAAGACAAAGCTGCAACAAATATCTGAAAGTCGCCTATGAGGCGATGAAAAGACACCTGGGAAGTAAAGGGATAAGATGCACACGTCCTCTTTTGCTTCCGGATAGCAATAGGAATATCAAGGTCATCGTCCACTGTACTGGATGGTGTAGTCTCCTCCTGCAATGAAGAATCCTGCACATGTACCATATCTGACCCGTCAGTAGTAATGTCATCAAAACATTCCTGAGGCGTGATGGATGTCTGACGTGTAGCCTGAGCAGGACCTGACCGACGCGTATAGAATTTTGGTAAAGGAGGAATAGGAGGTTGTGGAGGTGGTGGTGGCGGAGATGGTGGTGTTGAAGATGGCGTAGTAACTGGTGCAAGAGTAGACTCAGGTGAACTCCAACTAGGAGGAGGAGGAGGGACATAGACATCATCATTAGTAGTGGATGGTACCAGTCTGTCACCTGCAGGTGAAAAATACATAACAGACTCAAAGAACGTGACATCATCACTGACAAAGTATTTCTTGTTTATGGGGTCATAACAACGATAGCCCTTCTGAGTCCGAGAGTTTTGATAGCTCTAGGAGAGAGTTTGTCAAGTCCTGGAGTGAGAAGATGAACAAAGGAAATAGTACCGAAGACACGAGGATTAAGTGAGAATAATTCCTTATCAGGAAAAAGGATTGACATAGGAATTTTCTCACCTAGGACAAATGACGACATACGATTGTCCAGGTAACAAGCTGTAAGAACAACATCCCTCAAGAAAGAGATAGGAGCACAACTCTAAATACGAAGAGTTCGAGTAATGTCAAGAAGGTGACGATGCTTTCTTTCTGCCATGTCATTCTGCTGAGATGTGTAATCACAACTAGTTTGGTGAATAATGCCCTTTGACGAGGGAAACTGAGAGAGAGACCGTGTGTAGAATTCCAGAGCATTATCTGTACGAACATATTTGACAGTAGTGGACAAAACATTATGCACTTCATTAATCAAAATTTTAATCACATCTCCTGCTTCAGATTTATTCTTCAAAAGTAAGACCCAAGATACACGAGAGAAATCATCCACTACAAGCAGATAGAACCTGTGACCCTGATGATCGGGAACACGACTCGGACCCCAAATATCAATATGAAACAACTCGAACGGGGAACAACTGCTCCGACTCTGACGATTAGGAAAGCTAGACCTATGATGCTTTCCCAACTGACATGCTTCACAGCGAAAGGAAGAACTGGGAGAGATCTGAGGCAGAAGGTGTCGCATTTGCTGGAGCGGGTGATGACCAAAGCGAAGATGCCAGATGTACGGAGAACTGGTCCGGCGGAATAAGAAGAGACGCCCGCATAAAAATTCCGGACCAGCCGATACAGACCATTCTGCTCAGAGCCACAACCAATCACGCTTCCCGTTAGTATGTCCTAAAAAATAAGAGAAGAGGGGTCAAATATAACACGACTGTGTAAATCCTTCGTAATCTGACTAATAAACAACAGATTCATGGAGAACTCAGGAGCATGCGTAACATTTTGTAGATGCATGGAAGAAGATAGAACGAACTCCCCCTGTCCAACAAGGGGGGAATGGGTACCATCTGCAATCTGAACTGAACGACCATGGGGAATTTTCCTGTAGGACTCAAGTCTCTCGCGATCTCGGCAGATGTGATGTGTGGCACCAGAATCTATAATCCAATCAGATATATCATGACAAGGCGTAAATACAGTAGCACTACCGGAGGTACTAGCAACAACAAAGGAATTGGCAGAGGCAGTGGCAGCAACATCTGAAGGTCCATCAGAAGAATCAGCAGAAGATTGTGGCATAATATCACGTAGACGTGCCACAAGCTCCTCAAAACGGTTGTCTGCATTGGATGCTGACTGGGGCAGAACATGCTCAACTACACACACCGATGCTGGAAACCCATGCTTAGAGTAGCATGTATCCTCCGAGTTGCCTGTGCGGTGACAGTACGAACAAGGGTGACGAAAGCGACCACCCCTACCACCTCCACGTCCACGTCCACGACCAGAAGACTGACCATCTCTCCCACGCGATACTGCCATCGCCGATGGAGGTGGAGTAGATGAGCTGGAAGACACTGATATGCGACTGAGCCTCCGGTAAACATCCTCCATTGGAGGAATAACTGCATCGACCAAAATCTGAGAGCGGGCAGCCTCATACTCAGGGTCTAGGGCTGTAAGTAGAACGCCCACCATGGTGGCATTCCGAAACGTCTTCTATTGCTCAGGGATTGCTGTGAGTGAAATGGTACTGTATAGCTTCTCAAACATCCCTCTCAGAGACGTGTACGAAGAGTGAAGTGGTCTGCCGTTCTGCTTCATCGTAAATATATCATGCTGAAGCTGTAACATCTTACTCTCATTCCGCATTTGTGAATACGTTGCAGCCAGAATATCCCACATTGCCTTGGCAGTGGGTTGATGGAGGACATCATTGGCAATCTCCATCGACAGTGTGCTTGACAGCCAAACCTTGGCATACGAATCATCAGCCTCCCACGAGGCATATATCCTTGTCTTCTCTGCGGGCTCATCATCGGTAAGAATGTGCTTCTTAGCATTCGACTCCATGAGACTCATGAACTGCATCGCCCAGAACTCATAATTCGACCCGTCTATTTTGACTATTGGCGTGGGACCTTTGAACGCGCCTATGGAGGGCATATCAACTTTGGATTCTGACATATCACCGCTAGAGAAGAACTAGGGTTGGTAGACAGAATGACAGATGTCTACACAAACTGCATAGGATTCGAGTGCGTATGTAGACGTTACACACTCAAATCCATAGATATCAAGAAAGAGTACTAGGCGGGGACGGCTTGGGCACGGCCTGGAGGTTAGGGCGGAGGCCCCCCGGGCTGGCGGCTGCGACCGGGGGCCGACAAGGGGCTGGGGGCCGGCGAGGGGCTGGGGAGCGGCGGGACCTGGGGCCCGAACTGGGCTGGCGGCGGGACCGACGAATAGGGGCCGGCGAACAGTGGCCGACGATGAGGGCTGCGGGGAGGCGCCCGAGAGGGTGGCGGTGGCGGGGGGAAAAGTGGAGGGGGGGTGGAGAGCCCTAGGGTTGAGGCTCTGATACCATGTTGGAAGAAATGAGCAACTTGTTATTCAAGGGAACCCTAGGCTCTCTTAGATAGGGAGAGACCTCACGGGTAAAATACATAGTAGTCCAGAGAACAATAAGAAAATACTAAAATGTACATAACATATAATAATAATACTCGCTACACCTATTATTTAACAAAAAAAGAGGGAGGCTTCGTATTTGTCTAGGCCCGAGTAGGCTACGACCAACAAAAAAAAGGAGGGGCTAGTTGGCCGGTTTTTTTAAATTGCAGTGGAAAATAAAAAAAGAGAAAGCAATTCCAAAAAAAGAGGCCTAGGTTTCAAGACCAGTTGGCTGTGCGTATTTAAAAAAAATGTGTTTTTTGAAGAGGTGCGCTCAATAAAAAGGCTTATGCAAAAGATTTGCAAAAAATGATGAAAAGCCGAGAAACAAAATGAGTGAAGTCGACTTATTTGGATTCATGTTTTCCCCATTTACCATTTATCTTGTCTTCTCCCAACTTTGTCGATGTCATTTTCCTGCAAGTATGAGAGAAAGTGGGAGTATTGTGTGGAGTCACGGGTCTATTCTAGATTCAGATGACAGATTCCAGACCTGCCATTTATTCAGACTCTACAATTTCTCAGATGTTCAGACTCGTCGTCAGATGGTACCGAGTCTTCATTTCAGACATGCACATGTATGCGGTCCTTTCAGATATGTATACGTTTGCCATCATTTGTCGTGGTCCCCATCATTCTTGTTTTTTGGCCAGGGTTTTTATGTGGTCCATAGGGGACTCCAGAGTATAGTACCATTCCCTATGCCATGTTGGTTCGGGTTTTCATGTGGTTTCATAGGGTCTCCAGAGTAGAGTACCATTCTCTGTTCCAGATGGGAGAGACCCAGTTCCCCGACCAATAGACTTCTTCAGACTCCATTCTCCAGCGACCGTGGACTCCGACAAGGGTTGCACTCCACAACTTTTCAGTTTAGCCCATTTCAAAGATGGAGCAGTTGCCCACAGGTTGTGGCGGGCCAGAATTCTCCATGTAGAGACTCATTTTAGATGCAGTGATTCTGACAGGATATATACGTCACTTATGTGGGAGATGGGTAAAATTGATCTCTCCAGGATCCATTTACCACATCTACCAGTTGTGGGATGTGGAGACTCAATGGGGGCTATATATAGACCCCCACACCCATTGTATTCAGATGAGAGAAAAGCAATAGACTATCAACCCTTTGAGGCGTTCTCATGTGGTTTCATCCTGCTCCTTAGGGAGTAGTGTTCCACGTAAAAATCTTTATGTTCTTGTTTATTTTTCTGTTCTTCATGCTATGTTTATCATTTCTCTTCCACATTTCTATTTTCTGACAATAATCAAAAAAGGTTAACCAATAAGTATTAGGTGGATTCCTACAAGGTAACTCTCACGATTCATGATTTTGAAAGTAGCTAACTTTGAATAAGTTACGATTTCTTTCCATCTCTCAAGGAGTTGGATGTTCAATACACATGAAAATGAAAAAAAATATAATTTTGAATAACCCAATAGTAATAGAAGATGTTTATCTAAAAGAAAGAAAAAAATATATTACATTGCCTTCAAAATTTGAATAAAAGAAAATACATGGAAGACAGCAAGAGAGGGGGGAGATTGTACCTCTCTTGGGTCTTTAAATTAGAGAATTTGACTCGAATGAGTAGCATTAGCAGCTGCTACAACTGCTGGCTTCTTGGGGCAACAGATTGCAGTAGTTGTGGAGAAGAGAGAGAGAGAATGGGATATATATTCCATAGGGCTAGGGTCTCTTATATAGAGAGAACCCTAGAGTGTACAAAAGGAAAAATACATAAATACCCCTGAGGGGTTACGGGACCCGAAGGGTCAAGGGTTACGGAACCCGAAAGGTCAACGGTTACGCAACCCGAAAGGTTACAAATATAATTGTAATATAATAATTCTAACACTCCTCCTCAAGTTGGAGCATATCTGTCGATCATGCCCAACTTGGATACTAAGTACATTAGGCGCTTCCTTGGAAGAGCCTTTGTGAGGATGTATGCAAGTTGAAGTTCAGTGGAGATGTGTGGAGTGCTGATTCGTCCTTCTCGTACCGCATCACGAATAAAATAGCAATCAACTTTAATGTGTTTTGTCCGCTCATGGGAAACTGGATTGGTGGTGATGTATGTGGCAAACTTGTTGTCGCAGTATAAGGGTACAGGAGTGGCGACTGACATGCCAAGTTCTGTTAGGAGAGAAACAAGCCATGTGATCTCACATGTGGCCTGAGCCATTGCCCTGTATTCTGCTTCCGCACTAGATCTGGATACCACTGTCTGCTTCTTGCTTTGCCAAGTGACAAGGTTATCCCCAATAAACATGACGTATCCTGTAGTGGATTGGCTGTCCTCAGGAGAGCTAGCATAGTCAGAATCTGTATAGGCGGAGATATTAGTGTGTCCATTCACCCCATAGAAAAGTCCACGTCCGGGATATTCCTTCAAATATCGAAGGATCAAAAGAACATCCTGTCAATGACTGTAAAGAAGCTTATCCATATATTGACTGGCTCTGCTCACAGCATATGATATGTCTGGCCTAGTAATAGTGAGATAGAGTAATTTTCCCACTAAGCTTCTGTATCGTATTGCATCCTCAAATGTTGGATCTGCAGATGTTGAATATTTTCTCACTTCTGCAGGGATGCCAGATGGCTTGCATTCAAGAAGTCCTGCCTCAGTCAGAATATCGAGGCAATACTTTCTCTGTGAAAGATCGAGCCCTCTGTAGTGCGTAGATGCCAAGAAAATAACGAAGTTGGCCGAGATCTTTCGTGACAAAGTCCTTCTAGAGGAAGGCCTTGGTCTCCTGAATACCATCTACATCATCTCCTGTGATAACCATATCATCAACATAGATAGCAAGGATGATCGTGCCAGTAGACCGTCGTCTAATAAAGACAGAGTAGTCAGATGTTGTCCTCTGAAAACCAAGTGTGTTGATCTCCGTAGTGAGCCTGTCAAACCATGCCCTTGGGCTCTGCTTCAGGCCATAAAAGGCCTTGCGTAGTCGACATATATGCTCCCCTCGACTACATACCCCGGCGGTTGCATCATGTAGACCTCCTCCTCAAGATCACCATAAAGAAAGGCGTTCTTCACATCAAGTTGATAAATGGGCCAAGCCTTGTTGGCAGCAACAGAGAGAATGGTACGTATCGACCCCATTCTGGCGACAAGCGAGAAGGTCTCAAAATAATCAACTCCAAAAGTTTGTGTGAAACCTTTGGCAACAAGTCTGGCTTTCAACCTGTCAATAGAATCATCATGCGACTGTTTGGTCGTGAAGACCCATCGACAAGCCACAGGGCGAATTCCCGGGGGGCACGACACAAGATCCCACGTACCCCCGGGAGGTAAGTGCATCCATCTCCTCATCCATGGCCTGTCGCCAACCTTGATCTTGCATTGCACTGAAATGATCTTTTGGAATGGTAATAGCATTAAGAGCATCTGCAAATCTCTTATCACAGCTAGATAAACCATCTATAGAAGTAAAATGTGACATGGGGTGATGCGTACATTTCCTTTTTGCTTGCGTAGAACTACAGGAAGCTCCCCAGGTACATCCGGAACAGCAGTGGTGGGAGCACTCGAAGTGGTCATATCATCCTGCATGAAAGGGACATGCAAAGGTACAGACACTGGTGTAGAAGGTATAGTGGTACGTTGGCGAGTATAGACGATTGGTGGAGAGGGAGGTCCAGCGGAATGTTACATACAGTTTGTGTGAAATAACTTGTTTGCTCAAAGAAGATGACATCAACAGATACATAGTATCGACGTCCAACATGATCATAGCAGCGATAGCCTTTCTGGGTACGTGAGTACCCAAGAAAGACACATTTGATAGCACGAGATGATTATTTGTCAGCTGCATGAAAGTTATGGACAAAGGCAATGCAACCAAAAATTCGCAGAGGTATAGGAAAAAGGGACTCGGTTGGATAAAGTAAGGAAAATGGAGTTGCCCCTTTGAGAACTGACGAAGGAACACGGTTGATGAGATACACTGCAGTACGGATAGCATTTCCCCAATATTGTTTAGGAACACTCATTTGACCAAGAAGAGATCTGGCAACATTTAGCAAGTGTCGGAGTTTCCTCTCAGCTATACCATTCTGTTGTGAGGTATTTGGACATGATGTTTGGTGAACAGTTCCCTGGGATGCAAAGAAAGAGGTCAAGTCATGTTGGGTTAACTCAAGAGCATTGTAGGTACGAATGATCTTAACAATGCTAGAAAAGTAAGTTTTAATATATTGAAAGAAATTTCTGACAATTTGATTAATCTCTGAACGCTCCTTTATTAGATAGACCCATGAAGATCGACTATAATCATCAACAAAAACTATAAAGTAGCGATGACCACTTAATGTGCGGATCGGACAAGGTCCCCAAACATCACAGTGAACAAGATGAAAAGCAACAATACTATGAGACTCAGTACGAACAGGAAGCGAAGTTCGATGGTGTTTCCTGAACTCACATGCCTCACACTGAAAGGGCTTCAGAGCAGAGAGTTCAGGAAACATCATGGAGATGGCCTTGGCAGAGGGATGTCCAAGGCGCATATGCCATAGGAGCGGATCTTCGGATATAGATGCAACACCATTAAAATTGGAGTCTGAGGGTATGTCAAGGTAATATAGGCCGTTCTTCTCATGACCCCCACCAAAAATCTGCCTCGTCCGAATGTCCTGAAAATAACAACAAGACTCATCAAATATCATACGACAATGAAGCTCAACACAAAGCTTGTGAACTGACAACAAGCTAAGAGGAAAATCAGGAGCACAGTGAACCCCCGAAAGTCGGAGCTTGGAAGAGAATTCCATAGTTCCGACAGTAGTAATCTATGATTGAGTCCCATTAGCGACTCGAACTGACTTCACAGAGGTAGATGGGATGGAAGAGGTGAGCAAACTACCTTCTCCAGTGAGATGAGTAGAGGCGCCGGAATCAATAATCCAAGCTGGAGTAGGAGTGATAGCAGAGTTGGCTATTGTACCTGAAGGAGTGGCCAGAGCAGCAGTTGTAGTGTTACTAGTGGTGGTAGACCTTGAGTCTGAAGGATCTGCATTAGGCGGGAGTAATCTGCATTATTAAGATGAACAATCTTGCCACAGGAGGTACGCGATGCTTCTTCCACATCATAGGCATCCTCATAAGCATTATTGGCGTGATAAGAAGGTACGCCAAACTTCTACCAATATCGTTCAGTCGAGTGGTTCCACCTACCACAGTGAGTGCATGAGGCAGTAGAGTCTCGCCCACGACCACGACCAATGTTACGGCCTCGTCCATATTCTCGTCTACGACCACGACTTGGATCGCGACCGCGTCCTCCTCGCAAGCCGTATCTGGATCCTCGCCCAGATGAGACGATGTGTGCAAAGTTCTCCGTTGAAGGTAAGACAGGAGGCCGGGCAACGGATGTCTCGAGCTCCTCAAGTCGACCAAAGATGGCCTTTATTGTTGGCAGTGTGTCTGATATCAGAAATGGCTCCTTTGCTGCATGGTACCTAGAATGCAGGCCATCAAGGAAGCGGTATACCTGCCAGTCAGAATGCTCTTGTATCTGTTTGGTGCGACATGAGGGCTGGAATATTGCAAGCTCCTCATATAGACTGGATAGATGCATGTAGTACTCGATGAGGGTGGAATCACCCTGAGATGCCGACCAGATTCGCCTGTAAATATCTGCAAGGCATGACTTCGTCTTCTTCTGGGAGTATGTTTGCTCGAGATCCTCCCACATTTCTTTGGCCGTATTTTTGTAAAGAAGATTTGAGGCAATATGAGCCTCGACACTATTGGTCATCCAGTTGATAACCAAATAGTTGTCAGTCTGCCAGTTGCTGTACTCTTTGTCCTTTTCATGTAAAGGATCTTTAGTCAAAATGTAGAGTTTCCTCTGACCACCAATGGACACCATAAAAGATCGAGACCAGAACACGTAATTTTTTGTGCTCTTGAGTTTGATAGTAGTGCCTTGTGCCATAATATTCGTGGCCAAGGGCTTTGTCTCGGTAGAAGAAGGCACCATGGTGGTCTTAAAATAGAAAGACGATCCTGTGATCAACTAAGGATGCATATAAGAGCTAAAAAATACCCTAAAACTCACATTTGCCATTGAAGAAGGGCTGAAAACCCCCAATGGACATCATATCTGGATTCTTGGAAGCGATCCGTGATGAGTTTTGGATCTCCAAAGAGTCCTACGGTACCCGTGGAGGGTAGCTGTTGGGCTAACGACCTTCGTAGGAGGCCCTGAAAGCGCAGGGTAGCGCTAGCGGGAGGGCTGCTGCACTGGAGGCGATTGGAGGGCCTTGCGTGGGGCCCTAATTCAGGGAAGAGGGCCCGCGTATGCTTTTACGAGGCTTGAAGGTGGCGGTGGGGATTTTAGGTCGGAACCCCGGTCTAGAACCGTTGCTCTCATACCATGTGGAGAAGAGAGAATAGAATGTGATATATATTCCATAGGGCTAGAGTCTCTTATATAGAGAGAAAACTCTAGAGAGTACAAGAGGAAAAATACATAAATACCCCTGAGGGGTTACGGAACCCGAAGGGTTAAAAGTTACGGAACCCGAAGGGTTAAGGGTTACGGAACCCGAAAGGTCAAGGGTTACGGGGAAATGTTACAAATATAATTGTAATATAATAATTCTAATAAGTTCCAACTGAAAAATCTGCTGCAATTGGCTGCTTTATGCGGCAGTTATAATTAAATTAGTTGCTTTACAACAGCTTGCAGAGGGTTCCAGCAACAGGGGGGTCTTTTAGCACATGGAGGAGCTCCAGCCTCCAACAGAGTAAAGGAAAGGCAATAGCTGCTGCTCGGAGAGTAGCCTTGGCTGCTGAAATTGACGACAGTAGCAGTTGATGGATGCTCCAGCAACAGGAGGTGCACAACAGCAGATAAGAGGGCTGCAGCAGCTCCCTCGGTTGGGATATTGGAAGTAAATGGGGAAAAATTAGAGGGAAATGATTGGTTTGAGTAAACAAGGTAAACGGTTTTTTTAATTGCCAAGTGGAAAGGATATATGGCCAGATGAAAATAGAAAGCAAAGCCAAATGAAGGAAAAGAGAAGTAGCTAAGTTTTGGGCTGCTGCGAAAATTGAATTTTTTATTTTTATTTTTTTTCTTTAATTTTCTTCTTATATTTGGAATATTAAAGTCGTCCGCATTCGCACCTCGAATCACGGATTCTGATGTACAATAGCTCATTTTGACCATCTCTGAATGATGATCAAAATTAGTGTAATATTCATATACTTCAGATCGAAGATGACTTCCCGAAATTTCCGAGGTACGGTCTTTGTTTGCGACTAAATTTTGTGATTTTAAATTCTCAAACAACCTCCGATCGACGAACGGTCGATTGTTGGTTTTATTTTGTCGAGACCAATTTCTAATGTTCTCGGTTTGTTTTGCGGTTCGGATTTTGCGTCGCGGCTTTTCCGATGGCACGCATTACGATGCGACCGACTTTTAGTTGATTGCGCTCGAACAACATTTGATCTGCGATCTATGGATCGATCTGAGTTTATTCAAGACTAATTGAATATTATATTAATTTGCAAACTCTTAATCAGGTCAGATTTGAGTTATTCGGATCCGGATGTTACAAAACCTCATTCTTTACGCAATGCATTATTTGGTCTATCCTATGTATTCAGTTCGTATTCTACATATTAGGCCGCATGCATAGCATATTCAATTGACATTCTTGATAGTTGGTATATATAACTTATCCTTGAACATTATTTTTAAAAAAACTTGTAAACTTTAACATTTCTTTTTTTAAAAGTTGTTTAATTTTATGAAATAGTCTTAAGGATTTTTATCTAGGAGATAAATGTTTATGTAAATTCTATCTTTACAGATTTGCTATCGAAAGTTAAGTTATGCAAATTTACCTTATTTTTTATTATTGAATCTGGGAAGAACCTACTATTTTTTGAAATTAGAATATTAATAACGAATTACCTATTTATAGTTAATAAAAATACAAAACCACATACACCATCATATTTCCCTTATGCTTCCCCGCATGCAACATAATCTCTATGTTGTGACCTATCTGAATGAATCCGTATAACACATTATTGAACCTTTAAGAAAGCTAAGGATATAGGAGATTGGCGGTTGGTAGCACAAGCAATATGTGGAGATTGAAGAAGATGGTAGAACCCTCCATTTTCAATCATCACTTTGAGGCCCGCTCCTTCTCGGATCTGAGAAACCCGTTTACATATCAGACATAGTATCATGTTCGCTAAGGACCACATTAGAGTACTGAAAATTATGGGAATTTTTTTTAAATGGCATTCACAAATTAACCAATAAACCACAGAACTATAACATGTCACACTTATATTGCATAAATTCCATAACAGTTAACATGTAACAACAGAAATTGCATTATGTACATGCATCCCAATTTTATCAGAAGAGAAATAAAAGCATTTATAATATCCTTGAACAAAATTATAACATACATACCTGGTATGTTTTGCTTCAGAAACTGACATTCAACTCTCCCAATACAACGGTGCAGGTATTATGCCTGCAATCCATGGAATAGGGAGAAAAGAACATCAACAAATGTTGAGTAAATCTTAATTAATTAAAAATAACAGGAAATTTAGTGGCTCCAAAAGAAAGCAAGTAAAAGGGGCTTTGACAATTAAATTTTTAGAGCTACTTGTATTGAAACATGCTTTCAAGTTGTTTGGCATGTAAAACCCCATTCTACTCATCCTACATTAATTACCGATATTAATCATTTTTTATACAAAGATTATAAGATCCATATTTAAACTGTCACCTTTTAATTAATTATAAATCATGTTTAATGGATCTTGAGATGTGGACGTTGAGTCTTTGTTCTTGGTTTTTATCCAATCAATCAGATTTGGTGGACGATCTGGGATCTTGATCTGAGTGTGACCTCATATTATGATTCTAAGATGTGACTCTACTATAAAACTGTATATGATTTCCATTCTTCCCCATCAATTTCATGTTCCAATGATTTATTCAATGGCTATCATGATTGAATTGATCATGATATCTTGAGTATTTAATGATTGACATGGTCGAGATGATTCGGGTCTCTTTTGATGTTTGTGAGTCATGAGGATAGACCATAGTAAGTGTAGATGATGAGTCTGATGTTTTGATTCTTTTCATATTGAATTTCTCAAGC
The DNA here is from genome assembly GCA_037367405.1 of Ottelia alismoides. Lineage (NCBI taxonomy): Eukaryota > Viridiplantae > Streptophyta > Magnoliopsida > Alismatales > Hydrocharitaceae > Ottelia > Ottelia alismoides. The sequence continues at coordinate 181,118 of JAZKJV010004354.1, read as the reverse complement.
TTAGTGGATAGTCTGTGGTCTTGAACTAGATAATATCTCACACTATGACTCTAAGGCAGTAAAGAAGCCTTAGGGTTGGGGTGCCTCCGTAGGCATGCGGTGGAGTAAAATGCATCCTAACTAAGTTCCCAACACGTCCACTAGCTATTTCGAACGGCTGTGGTAGTAGATCAAAATCTGATAAGGATGATTTTTATAAACTGATCTTTTCTCTTCATCAAGAATTACTGGCGGAAAAGTAACTAGCACAACTACAACCAACTTAACTGTAACCAAGCTTCCATGAAACCAACTCAACTGTAATTCATCTCAACTTTAGCCAAACTCATTTGTGACTCAATCCAATCTCAAATGTAACTTTTCCAAATTCAACTGTAACTGATTCAGATGTAGCCATAGAGGATTCAGATGTATACATGGATGATTCGGATGTAGTATCGCCAAGTCTGCTGGCGAAAAATATACAAAACTCAAGCGGTGAAGTAGCCTACAAAAGGCTCTTCCGTCTCGCCCTCTAATTGGAAGGCGGTCCAATAGAGGGATAGGTCTACTTCAAAACTACGCCACTGAGACGGGTGAGAGAGACTTCCCGGAAAAGTCACTCTAAAAGAAAAACCGGCCCGACAGGTACGGGCTAACGAGCTCGAAAAACTAAAACCAAGGGTCCTCCAGCCTAGGTACCCTAAAGAACAAGGGTCAGCGGAACTGGTCTTTAAAAGAAAACCTATGGATCCCAGAGAGGCGTAAAAACTGCGAGCGCTCGCGAGAAAATCGAGAAAAAGACTGGGATCCTAGACCCGCGCACCAAGCGACCGCTGCCCTAACTGGGTTTCCTAATCTCCCGCCCAGCTGAGGGTCACCGCACCCTCGCATAGTCAGGCGTAAAGGTCACTATGACTGGCACTTTTAATTATCAGCCATCAATGACTTGATCCCTCATCCTTTCTTAATCCTTTATGTGGTTGATTGTACAGATCTAGGTCTTTTTGATCAACGATCTTATTGATATAATGATTCAGCATTGATTTCACTTATTCATCTACCCATCATTTCTCAATCTCTTCAATGGTCGACTTTACAATTCTAGGTATTTTGTCACTACCTATCTTTGATGATATGTATAATTAGTAGAGTATGCCTAAAAGATTAATTTATGAAGATGATTGGTCTTTGTGGTCACATCTTATTATTTCTAAATCATAAGATCATCATCTACGCTTTGGATATGGATCTAGCTAGTCTTTATCATTTTGTTTTATATGGTACCTAAACAAGAATCATGTCTCAATTGTACCAGTCCAGTTGAGACATCAAAAGAGGAGTGTTTTCTGATCATTTGCCATAACATCCTATATATATAATAGATTGTTCGAATAGTAAACTATACATAATGATCAATTGATTGATGATTTCTTATTCGTAAAGATCTTGAGAAATCATTTATTGACTTTGAGAGAAGAGTTCTAATATTTTAAAAGATGAATTCTCAGAAGATCATCATATTTGCTCCTATATAAGTAAGATATTAAATCCGATCAATGTTTGTACATGTGAAATTAACCAGTGGCATCAAGGAGATTGCCTATGATGATTAAGCCCTCTTATTCGAGCAGTGTCTCATAGGTAGATAGAAGTCGATTATAATAAGGCCGTCCATAGTCTTTTATAAAAAAATGTGGCAGCAGGGTCATATGTTGCAAGACTTACAATGTTCATTTGTGAAGCAAGAGTTTCACTAATTGAACAATCCTCAGCAAATTTTGATTTCGAGCGATTGTAGCCAATGGACATATGCATCTAATTTCGAACTTCTATCCAAAAATCTGTTTAGAAGGTATCACTCCCCCAACCTAGTTTACACAAAGTTAAAATGGTATAGATAAACGTGATTAAGATTTCTACATGTGGTGGGAATGTGAACTTTCAATAGTGCAGTATAATCATAATTCATAAACAATCCAAATCTAGCCCTTCATCAAACATTGCTTAAGATGCTTCTTTACCTCAGTTGGTTTCCCTATGTGAAGGGGTGAGATCATGTGTTCACCATTCTATCTCTAATTATTATGAGTAATGACTTATCTGATCCCGAATGCAATCCATTGATGTACTGTTAACTGTATTGATTCTAAGAGATTATATTATATATATTACAAAACTCTAAGTGAAGTCAGGTCATGAATGATAAGAAGAATGCTCCTCTAACCTCATGCCCTTTATTTTGAATGTCACTCTTGTTTCCTGTCGGTGGTTATTTCCTATAGAGCATACACTTGATGGTAAGCTTGATTGGCTTAAAGAGGGGCTTTCAATAAAAGAATTCTCTTATACGTATGGAGTTGATTACATCAAAGTCTTTTCTCTGTTAACCAGTATGAAGTCCAGGTGAACCAAAAGTTGGCTTATTTGTGATTTTGATATAATTCCAGTTAAGAGATTTTTATGTCCCAACCCCTGGTACCTAGAAGGCTTTTGTAATAAAAATTTTATAGGCTAAATCATGCATGGAAGGCAGCAAGAGGTGGGAGAAAGATTGTACCTTTGATCCTCTAAGTTTGGAAGGTATTCGTGGCTTTATCTAACATACAACAATAGATAAAATACCTGATGGACAGCAACATAAAAAAAACTGAATTAGAAACTTCAACATTAACTTTAATGAGAACAAAGAGGAGAGAGATATATACCTTTGAATATCTCCACTTTGGAGATCCAAACTTGCTTGCAACATCCTTTTCTTGACAGGAGCTTCAGTTCATTCGGATCCGGATGTTACAATCACCCTCTTATAATATCTGAAAATCAAAGACGCAATATCAAAAATAGCTTTGCAGTGCGTAGCCTTGCAAATGCGAGAATAAACAACTAGCTAATTTGGAACTCTGGAACCAATAGGACATTTAATAAGCTGAAAGAGAGTGGGGGTAACACTCGATTTAACGATAGAGGATAAATGACCATCTACCACCTAAACAATCCTCTCTAGGGGAATCTACTTGGTGGTAGCAAATCATCTCCCATCTCAACAAAGATGATGAGAATTTCCATAACCTACTAAATAGTCAAACTTAATACAATGAATAGAGTGAGTGTTTATGCCTGACATGGTAGTAGAAGATGATGCAGATATAGTAGCCATTGCAGCAAGTCTCAGATAATATGTCAATGAATGTGTAAGGTATCTAAGAAGAGCACCTAAACATATTATCTGGATTACCGTAGTATAATTTCACCATGTCACCATCTGTATCCATATGAGTATACGAGCAGTAAGGGCTTTTCAAGCTTCATTTGACAAGTTCTCAATATGGCATGTCCTGCCACATAAGGTGAAGTGGAATGTACCTCTGTCTATAGAGGAAATGGGTCCATTTTCACCAATGGGACCACTCTGTATCATAGTAGATCTTGCGACCTTGACCACAATCTCCTCGATGCGAACTACATCCTTTACAACCAAATGAGATTGCTCATACAAAAGTCTGGTACTCTGGTATCTTTAAATGCTGGGAGAAACTGAGGCTACTCAATTTGTTGTACGTCTCCTCCAAGGTGGTTTGCCTATCATCATCTGATCTCGAGCAACGTTACGTTAGTCTCAACTCACTAAGGAAAATCATCACTACCAATTCAATTTGAGCTGCCATCTACATCAGACATGTGTGACATGCCTCAAAGGAGATGTACTTCTTGCTAAACGCCTTCAGTTGTAGAAGGTGCGATAGGTAATAGTAGGATTATAACATATTCACACTCGTCATAGCGAATATAACTCCTTTAGGTTCTTCTAGATCGCTTATGCTGACTTAAAGTGAATCACCTTGTCTGGAATTCGAGGAATGAGCCTTCTCAGAAACAAACCATGCCATCTTCCTAATCCCATGTGGCATACTTGCCTGTTTTGCCCTGGACTTGGACATTTGAGATGTAGCTTCCTTAGTCCGTTAACTGAATCAAGAAGATCTATGACTACCAAACATATTTGGTTTTGACTAGCTTGACGATAATACCATAAAACTAGTTCTTCATACTAATATTTGTTGCCTACGTTGTTGCCTTGGATACCAGGCTTGATGAACTCTTGGACATCTCTTATGAAAGAATCTCACACCGAAGAAGAAAAATCAGGGCTCGCATCAGACACAAACACACAATGTAAGGATGCACAACAATGCGACAATGTTGAACGGGCGCAACACTCGGGGAGAACAAGCAATGGCAGCATGCGGGGCAAAGCTGCAATCTGGTGGTGAGGTTTTAGTGAGGAGGAGCTAGGTCAAAAAGGTACGGAGCTCTGGTTTAGAGTCGCCACTGTGGTACCATATGATATGGAATGGAATGTAATGCCATACTGTGAAAAGAGCCACAATTCTCTTTATGTACTGAGAGAGAGAGGATATGGTTTGTGCGTACATTATAGAAGGGGTAATATACTTAAGTACATCAAAAAGGGTATTGTTCCAACTTTAACTGTGGCAAGGAATGCTTTTGTAAATTGAGCAATATCTCAACTATGGACTTTTAATTTGTTTGACTTCCAAGTTGTACGTAATTTCTGTGCTATCGAACTTTTGTACATTTTAAACTTAATGCTAGTTTTTCACGTGTGGATCTTTCATTAAACTCACTTTTACACCTCAGGGAGCAAATGGCATAGTGGTTTTGGCTATCTCCAGTGCTGTCGTTATGGACATGCTTGAGCTACACAAGGTTGTTCGTACTTTTCGACAGATTACAAAATGCAACAAAAAGATTATTTTTTTTGGTCTACATGAAAGCGGTATTGAGCGGGAGGTAGTAATAACTACATTGCTTGCTCTGGGGTATGCATTTTCACTGTTTCTTTTGAATATCTGTTTTTTGGATGGTTTTTATTGGGATTGCTTTATTTTCATATTGACTTCATATCGATTTATGAATGTTGTTTACTTGATCCAAGTATATGAAGTAAATGGGACAGTGAATACCTCAAACTTCACAATGCATGCTAAAAAAGCCTTTGACAGTGAGGCATACGCCTTTCCTTTTTTTGGGGAATAAATTTTAAAAGGCAAAATCAGTCAATGTATGAGAACTGAGTTGTTTCATGCCTATGCTCTTATACTAGAAATTTTTATATGGAGGAAACTATGTGATGCCTTTATATATAAGATCCAGGGGAGTTGAAATTGGATGGGAGTTTCATGTATTTCCCTATGATAAGAAGACACCTTTGAATATAAAGGGAAAAACCTATATGGTTTCCATGGTAAATGCAATGTTTTATGGAATTGAGGGTTAGGTAGTCAATGATAGATATGTGCATGGAGTATTTGTAGAGATGTCCAACGAATGTGTGCCCACACTACGATTATATAATCCATAGTGAGTATCCGGGGAAAAGTTCATGTTACACCGACGGGGGAGTGATCTCGTTTAAGGTGGTTTGGATATGTGCACAGAAAGTTACCTACTATTCTGGTTTGAAGATGTGAGAAGTTGGAAGAACTGCCTTATTTTAGTGAAGGAGAAGTCCAAAGAAATGTTGAAAGTAAACTATTGTGAAGAATATAATTTTTCTAACTCTAATAATGGGAATGTCCCGAATCATTTCTATTAGGAGGCCACAGATCCATGTAGCAGTCCTCACATGAAATGGAAAAGATTTTATTCATTTTTTATTGACATTACCTTTTAAAAGAATACCTAATGTGTGTTGGTGAAAAACGGAATTAATTTGAAATATTGCATGTTTTATCTAGAAAGACTTGAGGACCCACAAAGAAATAAGAAAATGCATGGGAAAGTGCTTCACTTCGCTTTAGTGCTTTTTTCTTGAAAGAAGGGCACAAGCCATACATGCTATATTCAAACCATGAAAAAACTCCAAAGAGGTTACACGGTCTTTGCATCAAACGCCTTAGCAAGCACATTCTCAACACAATACCATGGACACCTGTACAGAACACGACCCTTCTGAGACAATGAAATGGCCCAAAGAACTGCAAGGGGACACGGACACCCATCTGAGACGAAGAACAGGCTGTACGCATGAAGCCCAGGAAACCGTCCGAGCATGTACAATCCAGCCATAAAAACTGGATCTCATCCCACACCTCTGCCGAGCATTGCATTAGAAGAGTAATTGGTCAATGTCCTCTGAGGCCACCTCACACCCAGAACATGAAATGCTATTCGACCATGACCACATGGATATCAGCAACTTCATCAGAGTGTGTGCCTTCTTCACATGCCAGAGAAAAAATCTCACTTGGGTTGGGATTTGGGAACACCAAATGATCTTGCAGTCCTCGGCCTCAAGACCCACTGTATAGGTCGTGCCACTGGTGAGACTCTTATATGCCTTTTTGACCGTGAACCAGTGATACTCCTATCACATGATTTCTACTTAAACTAATGTGAATATGATTCACAATAATTAGAATTAATGTGAATATGATTCACATTTATTATCAGGATTTATGTATACATGATTCACACACTATGTTAATAATAATGTGAATTGTGTTCACATTCTTCATTAATTAAATATAAATATAATTTACATTTAATCTTGGATTAATGAATTCGATTCATTTGTTTGAAGTAATCATTAATTGATTTACGATGGAGATAAATCCCCACCATAAATGAAAAGTAGATGTCCATGTCAATTTGGATAGTCTTCCTTGGAGGGATATCTATCTGACCATGTCAACATTTCTCTTGTCTCCACATAGATGGCAAGAAGTGCCAGAATCAACTACCAGTTAAATTAAACTAGTTGGGCACAATAAGGATATATAGCTCAAATAACTGTGGACGTTGGTATTTTTTTTTGAAGAAAGGTGAGGGTGAAGTCTGGAGATGGGACCCACTGCACTAATTGCATTAAAATGAAGCAAGTTACATCATAAGTGACTAAGCTGCAACAAGAGTCTTCACAAGCTTAGTTACATTATCAATGCAGTACTTTCGCCTGCGAAAAATAAGTTCATTTCTGATGCCCCAGATAGCCTATAGATGAGGAAAAGGCCATCCATAATCCTCTTGCGAGCTGTCGCAAATAGCCTTGACGAAATTCCAGAAGCTGGTCTAGCTTCCCGTTTGAAACCATGGTCTTTGCACTGTTGAGTAGGCACTATCGAAAAATAGGTGTTCAAGGTCCTCTTTATCATCATAGAATCATGGACAAAACGTGCCATCGTTCGCAAAATCTTATCCCGATTTATTTTGTTAAGACATGGTCATATATAACCATTGAAAGGAAAATCTTTATGCTCTGCGCCAAATCATTTTGCAGTCATGCTTGAGGGCATCATCAACCCCTTCCCGCATGGCGACGAAAGAGGCATACACCTTCTAGCGAAACTCAATGATCTCTTCCACTTGTTGGTGAGTGCATATCCTCGTGGATGCTAAGCATTTTCAAGAAGTCCAGCTAACATCTGCTCAGAGAATTCAGCCATAAAATCGGGTTCCCAAGTGCCATCTAACCAAGATCGTGCCACCGTAACTGCAGTGTTATTTGAGAGAGCATAAAGTCTGAGGTCATGATCGCACAAAGCACCCGAGTAAGTCCAACTATCCACCCATACTTTGAATAGATCTCCACACCTAATAAACGACATCATGAGGTTCTCCATCTCTCGGAAAATACCATCAATGCTCTAGCAAAGTAAGGAAGGAATTCGAATGTCTCTCCCATAAATCTTCCACATCAAGCGACAAGTCAAATCATCTCCATTCCCCTACAGTATAATCACCTATTTTGCAACAATGTCTTGTTCATGCACATAATTTCCAAGATGCAGAGATTACTTTCTTTTTTTGTCTTAGTCATTGTCATCCCACCCTTCTCGTGAATGGTGCCTGCCTAGAAGAAGCGTCGCATCAGCGGATTCATCTTGGACTAAATCCCAATGGGGATCACACTGGTGGAGCAGAAAATACTGGGAGGGCTGAAAAAAATGTTTGAGTAGAACTAATTGATCACCCCTAGATGGAACCGTTGCTTTCCAACCTGCCAATATCTTCTCCATCTTCTCCACCAAAGAACGCTAGTCAGAAGACGGGAACCTACTACTCACAAGAGGGAGATCTAAGTAGGTATATGGAGCATCACAAGCAGACAATGAAGAGTAACAACTATCTCCCTTGCCTCGTCCTATGAGTGTCTAGAGGGGACCAACACCGACTTCTATCGATTAACGTGGCTCGAGATATCACTGAAAAATCCAAAATGAGAGATGCACTTCTTGCCTGCGCAATACCGCCCTCAATAAAAAGATTGCGTTGTCTGCATTTCAAATAATCGAGATGGAGATATCATCATTCCTGTAACTCGGACAAAAGCCACCATCTGAAGACTAATTCATTATCACAACCAAGGCATCAACTGCAATCACGAAGAGAAGAGGGGCCAATGGGCATCTTTGGCCTATCCCATGATGCGGCTGGAAGTATCCACCTTATGGGTATCCATTAATCAACATATAGTAGGATGTTGTAATATATTATTTCATCAATGCCACCTAACATTCGTGAAACCTCTCCATAAAAGAGAATTCCAGAGAAAGGGCCAGTCTAAACAGTAATATGCCTTGGAAAATTCAATTATCCATAAAAATCATTTTTTTCTTCCTCCTGTCCATGACAATCTCAGAAGCTAGCCGTATGCTATTGCCATCCATCTGCTAGGAATGAATGTCGTATGCAAAGGAGAAACAATATCTTTCATCACCATACGAAGGTGATTGGCTAAAACCTTGGTGACAATAAGGCAGATTGAATGCACCGAGTGGAAATATCTCGCTTGGGCAAAAGGAACACAAGAGCTTAGTTGATTCGATGTAATCCAAAATTACCATTTCTCAATTTGTGGAGCATTGCCATCACATCTCTCTCCACCACCTCCCAAAGTTTTTTAAAGTAGGTGAGAAAGTTGTCTGGCTTCGGAGCCCCATCTACATTAAGTTGAAAAACCTCATCTTCACTCCAAATGCAACAATCAAGCTTCCCTCCTGTAACCGTGAGATAAAGGTAACCCCCTGCCATGCGAACCCTAACCACTTCATCTTATTCTTCTACTGAAGACATGGAAGTGGTTAGTAAGGGCATGTCCCACCTCCTCATCACCTTGAACACAACCTAGCTATGAGGATCAACTAGATATAGTATGTGGGGCATCTTCCATTAGCCATACTGTTGGAGCATAAGTTGTATGCGCCCATTGTGTTGTAGCAGGGTAAATGGATCCTGGAGGAGATCCATTTACCCCATCCAGTGTTTAGTCCCACATCGTCCAGTGGTGGGACTTGGAGGCTCTGGAGAGGCTATATAAGGAGCCTCAAACCTCCTGTACTCATTGAGAAAAAGGAATGCAATATCCGCCCTTTAGAGGGCTTCTCCCGTGGTTTCATCCCGCTCCTCACGAAGTAGGGTTCCACGTAAAAATCCCGCTGTTCTTCTAAGTTTTATTTCTTTTCCATGTTTTCGCTTCCGCTTCCGATTTTTCTAACATGGTATCAGAGCGGGTTCGGTTCTCGAGGATTTGTCTTTTATATTATCCGAGATTCAATTTCTTAAAAGTTGTGATACAAGTTCTTGAAATTTCTGTTCCTGAAGATTGTTCTGAGTTTTTTTAAGATCAAGATCCATGTTCTAGGGTTCATCTGGAACCCTAATCTATCGTCTTGTCCTGCCGCATCTTCAGCCGCAGGAGCAGCATTGAGGTTCCAACTGGGAACACTAGGCAACGACGATCTCCATTCTAGCCGCATCCAAGCACCATCATCAGGCCATCTTCGAGTTTGTCATGAAGAAGCTACCATCAAGCCATATTCGAGTGCATCAAGATCCCGACGGCGAAGATCCAAGTTCTAGGCGCCTCTCCTGCATCACGAGGCCTCCTTGTCAGGCGCATCAGGCGACCCATCTCGCGCGAGATCCTCCTTCTCGCACATCCCTCCAGGCATGCTTGCCTCCTTCTCCAAGATCTGCACCTCCACGCCATGTGCACAAGCGCATCCTTCAGCCCTTTGGCGGCAACAAGTCTCATGTTACCCAGGCCGCAGGCGAATGGCGACGCCCTATCGACTTCGGCCACCTCTCCCCATCGACCTCGCGCGCGACTTCAAGGCGCTTAGGCGGTCCCAGGCGATGCTCCCTGTGCCCTCTGGCGCGACACCCAGGAAATCCCCAGGCGAACCCACCGGGCACCCTCGATCCTTGGCGGTGTCCTCCTCCAGCCTCATACGGCGGCGCGAGGCGAGCGATCGTTCCTGCCCTAGCTCCGCAGAGCACCGCCGCACAGCGCATCTCGACCTCCACTCGTGCTGGCAACACGAGAACTTGTCCATTAGGTGGCGCTCACTGCTTCGACGGCGCGAGCCTCTCTTCTCCAGCAGGTGCTAGGCGGCGGCATCAACACAAGCGGCGAGATTCCGCCTTGACTACAGGCAACGGCGCGCGACAAGGCCCCTGCGGGGGGCGGCAGATACTTGTGGTTTGATGGGTTCCCGCAAGGGGAACCCTAAGACCGTGTTTTATTTTTTTTTTCTTTTAAAAAAAAAGCCCTGCATAAAAAAAGGGGAGGGGCGGCGCCTGTTTAAAAAAAAACCCAAGTGGGCTGACGGTTATCTGGGGAAAATAGGAGGAGGGCGTATTTTTGGGCCCATGTGGGCTGATTTTTAAAAAAAAGAAAAAAAGGTCGCGTACAAAAAAAACCGTACGCATTTCAAAAAAAGGCGCTTACATGGAAAAAGCCGTACGCATTTTAAAAAAAAATGTGCGAAGCAGAAGCCGGAAAAAAAATGAACGACTTAAAAAAATTGCAAAAAAAAAGAGACAGCTTAAAAAAAATGAAAAGCCGCAAGTGATGTTTGTTTTCCCCATTATGTTTGTCTTCTCCCAACTTTGTCAATTTGTCCATTTTCCGACAAATATGGGAGAAAGGGGGAGTATATATGTAGAGTCACAGGTCTTGTATTCCAGATGCAGATTCAGATTTCCAGACCGATCAGATTCCAGACTCTACGGTTCAGATCCAGGTTCAGACTCGACGATTATCTTCCGAGTCTCCAGTTTCAGACACGCACGAGTGTGCGGTCTTATTGTCAGATGAGCATATGTTGCCATTATTGTCAGAGGTCCACATTATCCTTGTTGTTGTTCGGCCAGAGTTTTCATGTGAGCCATAGGGACTCCAGAGCAGAGGACCATTCCCTTGAGGGCAAGGGTTTTCATGAGGTATCATAGGTACACCAGAGTAGTGCACCATTCTCTGAGCCAGATGGGAGAGACCCAGTTCTCCAATGAGGAGACTTGTTCAGACTCCATTCTCCAGCGACCGTGGACTCCGACGAGGATTGCACAGCCACGGCCTATTCAGTTCGCCCCTTTTCAGAGATGGAGCAGTTGTCCACATTATTGTGGCGGGCCAGAGTTCTCCGACGAGGAGACTCATTTCCAGTTGCAGCGACTCTGACAGGCGCAGTTCAGAGCGCATGCTCTCCGACGAGGAGATTCAGAAGACTCACACTCCAGCCCGTTCGTCCTCCTCACCTGCACGGCATGAGAAGCAACGTCCTCGACTGCAGCCATGTGCGCGTTGGGTTGATATTGTCCGTAGTGTCATGTAGCGTTGAGTTGAGTTTCTTTATGTTTGTCCAAGCTGAGCATTGCATGCTCCAGCTTGAGGGGGAGTGTTGGAGCATAAGTTGTATGCGCCCATTGTGTTGTAGCAGGGTAAATGGATCCTGGAGGAGATCCATTTACCCCATCCAGTGTTTAGTCCCACATCGTCCAGTGGTGGGACTTGGAGGCTCTGGAGAGGCTATATAAGGAGCCTCAGACCTCCTGTACTCATTGAGAAAAAGGAATGCAATATCCGCTCTTTAGAGGGCTTCTCCCATGGTTTCATCCCGCTCCTCACGAAGTAGGGTTCCACGTAAAAATCCCGCTGTTCTTCTAAGTTTTATTTCTTTTCCATGTTTTCGCTTCCGCTTCTGATTTTCTAACACATACTATGAAAGAAAATAGTGTCCACATTTCCCTTTTTGAGCTCTCACTGCCTTGATCTTTGCATCCATTCGACTTCTATTCATCTTGGATGATTTGAAGCTCCATCTTCCGATCCTATAGTTCTTCTAATCTGCTCACTTCTTCCTGTGCATTAGTCCTTGTAAGAGCTTGCTGGACCCACTTATCTTTCCTACGAGAAATTACTCTCTTTATTAGCTCACCCAGTTTGAATGCAAGTTAGGCAGTCACGGAGCTGGAGCTGTGACATTCCCTCCAGAATTCTGCCACTAAATATTTGAATCCCTCTTCCATTAGCCAAGAACATTCAAACCCGAAGTAAGGTCTAGACCGTACTCCACCCCCAATCCCACAACAATGGTATGTGATCTGAGTGAGAACTCGATAGGGCTTCCACAGAGGCCACGTGAAAAAACTGTTAGATTTCCACCTAGACCAAAAAACGATTGATGCAGGATCTAGATCAGGAGCTCCTTTACATATATCGGCAACCACATTATCCTGGCATGTCCTCAAAGCGTAATGTAAGGTTCAAATCCGCATCTATAGTCCATGACATCCCACTTAATTTCCCATGAACATTGCATAATTCCTCCCATAAATCAACTCAAATGGAGGTGTTGGATGACTCATAGACATAGGTGATGACACAATGCATATCATTAGAGATCCTCAACAAAAGCACATAAATAGAGAATCTTCTTCCAATTTAGAAATTTTCCAACCGTGGTCATTGTTCCATGTTGGAGTATTTGGTTGTGCTCAGGTTGAGTTGTAGATGGGTAAATGGATACCTCCAGGATCCATTTACCCCATCCATATGTTTAGTCCCACATCTACCAATGGTGGGACTTGGAGGCTCTGTGGAGACTATATAAGGAGCTCCAAACCTCCTGTATCCTTTGAGAAAATGCAATGAAGCATATGGCCCTTTGAGGCCTTTTCCTGTGGTTTCATCCCGCTCCTTAGGGAGTAGGGTTCCACGTAAAATCTCGGTGTTCCACAAACTTTTATTGTTTTCTCTTATTTGCTTCCGCATTCCATATTTTCTAACATGATATCAGAGCGGGTCGATTCTCGAGGATTTCAAGTTCTTTATTCTTGTTCTTTCGAGATTTGATTGTAATGTTATTATTGTTGAAGACTATTCATGTCCAATTTGGTCCTAGGGTTCAAAACCATGTTAATTGTATTTTATTTCTGGATATCTCGTCACAAAATTTCTATTGTTCTATGTACCCTAATCTCAGAAAATGCGCCAGCAACATCTCATCGTCCAGGCGCAAGGTGGGACAACAGCTGTATGCACGATCTTCAGGCATCTATAGGCGCAAGCCGCAGTCCTAGTGCAAGTGGTGCAGAAACGCGAAGCCCCTCCCCGCAGATCTTGAACTTTGCTTTCTCCACATGGTCCCTCGTCTTGCGTAGGCTGCGCGAGACAACTCCTTGCGACGGCGCTTCGGAAGCCCACTCCTGGTGGCGTCATGAATCTGCATTTCATCATCTTTATTCATTTATTTTAGCTTAAAATCCCTTATATAATACCTGTATATAATACTTACTCCTTATTCTTACTAACTTGCATCTGTGTGTAAATATTGTATACTTATTACCATTTTAACCTAAAATAAATAAAGAAAGAAAGAAAGGAAAAATAAAGAAAAGAAAAAAAGAAGATTGTATATATGTAATAGATATAGGCTGACCCGAACCCTGGGAGAAGGTCAAGACTTGACCTGATCGATCAAGAATTAATTAAGGGGAGATAGGATACTTAATCAAAAAAATCCAAAAAATTAGCGTTGTGTATATTTGTATACTACACTATTTTATTTGTACATAAATTGACCTCAAATTAAATAATTTTCAAAACAAAAGTTGTAAATAAACATGTTTCCTAATTAATAAAAATGTTTGTAAAATAAATCATGAACAGAATAAAAGCAACCACACTTGGAAAAAGCCACTAAGAGATAACTCAAAGATCAATTTTGGCTCCATATGAACGCAAATTGAACCAAACTCACTTCCACTGTATTCTAAATGAAATTATCTTTAAAATGGTTGTGATTTCATAATTTTTGGAGTTACAGTTGAAAAGTCAGTTTTCTGGGTTGGTTTGTGCAATTTTATCATTTATTTGTACATATTGTATTTGTAAATATTTGTAAATCTTTTTACTAATTATTTAGAATAAAAAAAAAAAAAACAAAAACTAATTCCTAATTTAACTATGTATATAATGTACCATATGTATATAGTATATGTATATAGTTGCTATTCTTAAATAACCACCACAAAAAAATTAAAAAAAATTAACATTTTTTATTCCATTTCATTAAGTGACGAAAATACAAAAACAATTAATTTTTGTAAATAATTTGAACTTTATCTCATTTCAAATTTTCTTGTGAGGCCCGCTCCTTCTCGGATCTGGGAAACCCGTTTACATATCAGACGTAGTATCATGTTCGCTAAGGACCACATTAGATTACTGAAAATTAGGGAAATTTTTTTTAATGGCATTCACAAATTAACCAATAAACCACAGAACTATAACATGTCGCACTTATATTGCATAATTCCATAGCAGTTAACATATAACAACAGAAATTGCATTACATACATGCATCCCAATTTTATCAGAAGAGAAATAAAAGCATTTATAATATCCTTGAACAAAATTATAACATACATACCTGTTATGTTTTGCTTCAGAAACTGACATTCAACTCTCCCAATACAACGGTGCAGGTATTATGCCTGCAATCCATGGAATAGGGAGAAAAGAACATCAACAAATGTTGAGTAAATCTTAATTAATTAAAAATAACAGGAAATTTAGTGGCTCCAAAAGAAAGCAAGTAAAAGGGGCTTTGACAATTAAATTTTTAGAGCTACTTGCATTGAAACATGCTTTCAAGTTTGTTTGATATGTAAAACCCCATTCTACTCATCCTACATTAATTACCCATATTAATCATTTTTATACAAAGATTATAAGATCCATATTTAAACTGTCACCTTTTAATTAATTATAAATCATGTTTAATGGATCTTGAGATGTGGATGTTGAGTCTTTGTTCTTGGTTTTTATCCAATCAATCAGATTTGGTGGACAATCTGGGATCTTGATCTGAGTGTGACCTCATATTATGATTCTAACATGTGACTCCAAAATAAAACTGTATATGATTTCCATTCTTCCCCATCAATTTCATGTTCCAATGATTTATTCAATGGCTATCATGATTGAATTGATCATGATATCTTGGGTATTTAATGATTGACATGGTCGAGATGATTCGGGTCTCTTTTGATGTTTGTGAGTCATGGGGATAGACCATAGTAAGTGTAGACGATGAGTCTGATGTTTTGGTTCTTTTCATATTGAATTTCTCAAGTTTAGTTGATAGTCTGTGGTCTTGGTCTAGATAAGACCTCACACTATGACTCTAAGGCAGTAAAGAAGCCTTAGGGTTGGGGTGCCTCCGTAGGCATGCGGTGGAGTAAAATGCATCCTAACTAAGTTCCCAACACATCCACTAGCTATTTCGAACGGCTGTGGTAGTAGATCGAAATCTGATAAGGATGATTTTCATAAACTAATCTTTTCTCTTCATCAAGAATTACTGGCGGAAAAGTAACTAGCACAACTACAACCAACTTAACTGTAACCAAGCTTCCATGAAACCAACTCAACTGCAATTCGTCTCAACTTTAGCCAAACTCATTTGTGACTCAATCCAATCTCAAATGTAACTTTTCCCAATTCAACTGTAACTGATTCAGATGTAGCCATAGAGGATTCAGATGTATACATGGATGATTCAGATGTAGCATCGCCAAGTCTGCTGGTGAAAAATAAACAAAACTCAAGCGGTGAAGTAGCCTACAAAAGGCTCTTCCGTCTCGCCCTCTAATTGGAAGGTGGTCCAATAGAGGGATAGGTCTACTCTAAAACTACGCCACTAAGACGGGTGAGAGAGACTTTCCGGAAAGGTCGCTCTAAAAGAAAAACCGGCCCGACCGGTACGGGCTAACGAGCTCGAAAAACTAAAACCAAGGGTCCTCCAGCCTAGGTACCTTAAAGAACAAGGGTCAGCGAACTGATCTTTAAAAGAAAACCTGTGGATCCCAGAGAGGCGTAAAAACTGCGAGCGCTCGCGAAAAAACCGAGAAAAAGACTGGGATCCTAGACCCGCGCACCAAGCGGCCGCTGCCCTAACTGGCCTTCCTAATCTCCTGCCCAGCTGAGGGTCACCGCACCCTCGCACAGTCAGGCGTAAAGGTCAGCATGACTGGCACTCTTAATTATCAGTCATCAATGACTTGATCCATCATCCTTTCTTAATCCTTTATGTGGTTGATTGTACAGATCTAGGTCTTTTTGATCAACGATCTTATTGATATAATGATTCAGCATTGATTTCACTTATTCATCTACCCCATCATTTCTCAATCTCTTCAATGGTCGACTTTACAATTCTATGTATTTTGTCACTACCTATCTTTGATGATATGTATAAATAATAGAGTATACCTAAAAGATTAATTTATGAAGATGATCGGTCTTTGTGGTCACATCTTATTATTTCTTAATCATAAGATCACCATCTACGCTTTGGATATGGATCTAGCTAGTCTTTATCATTTTGTTTTATATGGTACCTAAACAAGAATCATGTCTCAATTGTACCAGTTCCAGTTGAGACATCAAAAGAGGAGTGTTTTCTGATCATTTGCCATAACATCCTATATATATAATAGATTGTATGAATAGTAGACTATACATAATGGTTAATTGATTGATGATTTCTTATTCGTAAAGATCTTGAGAAATCATTTATTGACTTTGAGAGAAGAGTTCTAATATTTTAAAAGATGAATTCTCAGAAGATCATCATATTTGCTCCTATATAAGTAAGATATTAAATCCGATCAATGTTTATACATGTGAAATTAACCTGTGGCATCAAGGAGATTGCCTATGATGATTAAGCCCTCTTATTTGAGCAGTGTCTCATAGGTAGATAGAAGTCGATCATAATAAGGCCATCCATAGTCTTTTATAAAAAAATGTGGCAGCAGGGTCATATGTTGCAAGGCTTACAATGTTCATTTGTGAAGCAAGAGTTTTACTAATTGAACAATCCTCAGCAGATTTTGATTTCGAGCGATTGTAGCCAATGGACATATGCATCTAATTTCGAACTTCTATCCAAAAATCTATTCAGAAGGTATCACTCCCCCAACCTAGTTTACAAAAAGTTACAATGGTATAGATAAACGTGATTAAGATTTCTACATGTGGTGGGAATGTGAACTTTCAATAGTGCAACATAATCATAATTCATAAACAATCCAAATCTAGTCCTTCATCAAACATTGCTCAAGATGCTTCTTTACCTGAGTTGGTTTCCCTATGTGAAGGGGTGAGATCATGTGTTCACCATTCTATCTCTAATTATTACGAGTAATGACTTATCTGATCCCGAATGCAATCCATTGATGTACTGTTAACTGTATTGATTTTAAGAGATTATATTGATATATTACAAAACTCTAACTTAAGTCATGTCATGAATGATAAGAAGAATGCTCCTCTAACCTCATGCCCTTTTATTTTGAATGTCACTCTTATTTCCTGTCGGTGGTTATTTTCCTATAGAGCATACACTTGATGATAAGCTTGATTGGCTTAAAGAGGGGCTTTCAGTAAAAGAATTTTCTTATACGTATGGAGTTGATTACATCAAAGCCTTTTCTCTATTAACCAGTATGAAGTCAAGGTGAACCAAAAGTTGGCTTATTTGTGAGTTTGATATGACCAATACTTTCTTATAATATAATTTCTGTTAGGAGATTTTTATGTCCCAACCCTTGGTACCTAGAAGGCTTTTGTAATAAAAATTTTATAGGCTAAATCATGCATGGAAGGCAGCAAGAGGAGGGAGGAAGATTGTACCTTTGATCCTCTAAGTTTGGAGGGATTTGTGGCTTTATCTAACATACAACAATAGATAAAATACCTGATGGATAGGAACAAAAAAAATTGAATTAGAAACTTCAGCATTGACTTTAATGAGAACAAAGAGGAGAGAGATATGTACCTTTAAATATCTCCACTTTGGAGATCCAAACTTGCTTGCAACATCCTTTTCTTGATAGGAGCTTCAGTTCATTCGGATCCGGATGTTACAAATATAAAAACCTCAAAGGGAGTCTCGTCCTCGGGTCAAGGTCACTTTGTGTCTTGTTTGGATCTTATCTGGCCATAAAAACCTCAAAGGGTTTTGAACCCATAATAACCTCAAAGGGAAAACAAGCCGTGTTCTTTCAATATATATAATTAAATGGGCCTGTTTTGACAATTACCTGAAAGAGTTGTGGGTATCGTGTCCACATATTTACTTTTGTCTTCCATGTTGCCTCTTTGACATCATGTCGGTGCCATAGCCCCTTTATTAGGAGAATTTCTTTGTTGTGAAGCTTTTTTTTTCACAACACCATCGAGTATTTGTACTGACCTTCTCTTTGTAAATCAAATTTGACTCCACGTCAAGGTTCTCGTAGCTGATGACGTGGTGAAGGTCGTACTCGTAATTCCTTAAATTGATAGGTGTGGAGAAAGGGTTACTCAATAGACCATCTTACACATACAACTAAAAATTTCAAATAATCCAACGTATCGTAGTGTCAACTTGCTATGGGCACCAAATCTCTGTACTCCCTTCAAGGAAGATACTCGTAAAAACACTCAATCTCCTTCTTGTGTTTTCAGGAATTTCCATCAATATGAAGGATTAAGTTAAATATTGATAAGTTACAATTTGAATCGATTAAGAGAAGAGGATCGGATTACATGAAACTCCAAATTTCTTTTCTGACGGTCTGCATAGCTCTTCTAGCAGCTTTGAGTCATCAGAAGCATTTCCTTTACAAGATCGATCAACAGTCCTCGTAGTCCCTTCCCGAAGAGATCTACAGAGTAAAGAGTGTGTTCGCCTATTTCATGCTATCTGAGAGATGCGAGACATCTCTGCCCCTATAGGGCTTCGGATGATGTCATACCAATACTGGAATAATGGTTGTTGTTGTACGTGAGTTCTACCAATGCCAGATGGTCCTTACAGGACCCTTTCCTATCTAGAGCACATGTACGTAGCAAATAAGTGTCTAAATAATGTGTCCGCTTTGTCCGTCGGTCTGAGGACGGTATGCGGAACTCGTCTTCATCTCTGTCTGAAGTGTTGACATAAATTGGTGCCAGTATAGAGATGTAATCATCGAGTCTCTGTCAATTTGTCAGATACTACCTCGCGTGGTATATTATGAAGTCTGATAATGTTCTGCACATAAAATCTTACCGTCCTAGATGTTGTGTAGGTCATGCTGACATGTATGAAATGGGTTGATTTGGTCAATTTATCAACAACGACCTGATAGAATTGTGGCCACCCGGTGTCTTCAGCAATCCGATGATGAAATCCATAGAGATACTTTCCCGCTTTCATTTGGGAATGGGAGAGACCATAACAACCATGGTAGTCTCATATGCTAAGCCCTGACCATCTGATAAGTCATGTACTTGTCAACATAACATGCTACCACTGGCTTCATTCCATCCCGCCAGATTGTTGGCCTAGATCCCGGTACATCTTTGTACTGTCAGGAATAATAGACAATCGTGAACTATGTGCCTTATCAAGAATATCTCTACACAATTGCTCATTGTTGGGCACAATAACCCAACCATCCTTTCGTAAAGTAGACTTCGTCTCCACAAAATTATCACTTTTGTCCTTGTTGGCACGCATGTATTTGTCTCAAATTCAAGAATCCATCCTTTTATTATGCAATCCTAAAGACCGTTGAATCGTGGAGATATGCCAGTATATATGAATGCACTTTCTTGATGCCAATTAGTCAAACTTATGAGTATATCTTACGTATATAGCTAGTTTCCGCATGTGCATGAACTTTCCTGCTAAGCGCATCTGCCACCAACTCCAAACCATGGATGAGGTAATTCCGCTCATGCGACTTTAATTGTGGTGATGCATAATCAATTACGTGACTGGTTGCATCAGAACCGCTCCTAAACCTTCTCTTGAAGCATCTGTATATACAACATAATCCTGAGTGCCTGAAGGAAGCGTAAAGATAGGCACAGTCGTCAATCTTTCCCTCAATGTCCTGATGCCTGCTCGCATGAACAATTTCAAATGAAAGGAACTCTCTTCTCGTGTCAGGATAAGAATGACCAAGGAAAAATTACTGAAGAAACATCTGTAATAACCCGCTAGTCCAGGGAAACTATGAATATGAATGATTGTTTTGGGTTGTTCTCAAGACATGACTATCTCAATTTTCGCAAGGTCAACTGCGATACCTGCTCCAGAAATGGCATGCTCAAGTAATGAGACATGGGATAATTAGAACTCGCATTTGCTCAACTTGATATACAACTTGTACTCTTGAAGTATGTCAACGATTATCTTTAGATCATTTACATGATTCCATTTATTTCAAGAATATATCGGAACATCATCGATGTGATCCCTATTCATTTCGGGAATATATCAACACATCATCAATGCATACAATCACAAACTCGTCCAAGTTTGGAGGGAAATCATGTTCATCATGTTTGCGTATGATGCATGTGTATTTGTGAGCCCAAACAGCATTACAATAAACTCATAATGTCCATATCGAGTCCTAAATGTTATTTTCGGAATATTTGACTCCTGAATCTTCAGCTAATGGTAGATAGACCAGAGATCGATCTTTGAAAACATCGAAGATCCATGTAGCTGATCAAACAGATCATCAATGTTTGGCATAGGATATTGGTTCTTCACGATTTTCTTGTTCAGTTGTCTGTAATCTATGCATAATCTCATCGATCTGTCCTTCTTTCTGACGGAAGAACTTGAGCACCCAAAGGTGACGTGTCCGGTCTTATGAAACCTAAATCAAGTGACTCATGCAATCGCATCTTCAACTTTTTCAACTCAACCAGTGACATGAGATACGGAGCCATCGAGACTGGTTGTCTATCTGGTTGTAATATGATCTTGAACTCAATCTCTCTCAGACAGTAAACCTAGCAAATCATTTGAAAACACATCAGGGTAATCTGACACTATCATGATGTCTCGAGCCATCGGCTCTTCCTCAGACGTCTCTCGGACAATTGCTAGATATGAATCACATTCCTCATCAACAAGTCCTCGACGTTTCAACACTGAGATATACTCCATTTTGGAGTCATGTAATGTACCCTTATAGGTAATCTCGGATAAGTCCGGAATCCTGAAAACAATCGTCTTCATGAAATAATTACCCATGGCATGGTGATCTGGCATTCAATCCATACCAAAAGTTAGGTCAAACTTGTTAAGCTGTAGTAGCAGACAGTCCGCTATCATCTCAAGTCCACCAATCAACATTGGTAGCTATCTGACTATTACTCTTATGATGATCAATTAGCCACATGACCCATAATGTGACATGGATGATCTAGGGCATCTGCACCTCTACCTACTGAAGTTAGAAATTCAAAGTTCATTCATCGCTCCAGAATCAATTAAAAAGATAGAAAGGTCGGCACTAGACGCCATGGTTCTATATAAGAACCGATAACCTTAATTACAATAGTTGATGTTCGCGAATATTTCTATTATGCTTTTTCTCTTCTTGGGATACATATGGAAAGTTAGTTGCAATAGTGACATCTGTGGTCATAAATTTTGAATGTCATATTTCCCTTTCAGACTCGCGATAAGTCAAAGGACTGTCGCAATCCGAGGATTTAATGTGATCAGAACTATAATACTACGAATGTATGTAGCGGGGTACCACTGCTCTGATACCAAACTGTGAGGCCCGCTCCTTCTCGGATCTGGGAAACCTGTTTACATATCAGACGTAGTATCATGTTCACTAAGGACCACATTAGAGTACTGAAAATTAGGGATTTTTTTTTAATGGCATTCACAAATTAACCAATAAACCACAGAACTATAACATGTCGCACTTATATTGCATAAATTCCATAGCAGTTAACATATAACAACAGAAATTGCATTACATACATGCATCCCAATTTTATCAGAAGAGAAATAAAAGCATTTATAATATCCTTGAACAAAATTATAACATACATACCTGTTATGTTTTGCTTCAGAAACTGACATTCAACTCTCCCAATACAACGGTGCAGGTATTATGCCTGCAATCCATGGAATAGGGAGAAAAGAACATCAACAAATGTTGAGTAAATCTTAATTAATTAAAAATAACAGGAAATTTAGTGGCTCCAAAAGAAAGCAAGTAAAAGGGGCTTTGACAATTAAATTTTTAGAGCTACTTGCATTGAAACATGCTTTCAAGTTGTTTGATATGTAAAACACCATTCTACTCATCCTACATTAATTACCCATATTAATTATTTTTATACGAAGATTATAATATCCATATTTAAACTGTCACCTTTTAATTAATTATAAATCATGTTTAATGGATCTTGAGATGTGGATGTTGAGTCTTTGTTCGTGGTTTTTATCCAATCAATCAGATTTGGTGGACAATCTGGGATCTTGATCTGAGTGTGACCTCATATTATGATTCTAAGATGTGACTCCAAAATAAAACTGTATATGATTTCCATTCTTCCCCATCAATTTCATGTTCCAATGATTTATTCATTGGCTATCATGATTGAATTGATCATGATATCTTGGGTATTTAATGATTGACATGGTCGAGATGATTCGGGTCTCTTTTGATGTTTGTGAGTCATGAGGATAGACCATAGTAAGTGTAGATGATGAGTCTGATGTTTTGATTCTTTTCATATTGAATTTCTCAAGCTTAGTTGATAGTCTGTGGTCTTGGTCTAGATAAGACCTCACACTATGACTTTAAGGCAGTAAAGAAGCCTTAGGGTTGGAGTGCCTCCGTAGGCATGCAGTGGAGTAAAATGCATCCTAACTAAGTTCCCAACACGTCCACTAGCTATTTCGAACGGCTGTGGTAGTAGATCGAAATCTGATAAGGATGATTTTCATAAACTGATCTTTTCTCTTCATCAAGAATTACTGGCGAAAAAGTAACTAGCACAACTACAACCAACTTAACTGTAACCAAGCTTCCATGAAACCAACTCAACTGCAATCATCTCAACTTTAGCCAAACTCATTTGTGACTCAATCCAATCTCAAATGTAACTTTTCCCAATTCAACTGTAACTGATTCAGATGTAGCCATAGAGGATTCAGATGTATATATGGATGATTCAGATGTAGCATCGCCAAGTCTGCTGGCGAAAAATAAACAAAACTCAAGCGGTGAAGTAGCCTACAAAAGGCTCTTCCGTCTCGCCCTCTAATTGGAAGGTGCTCCAATAGAGGGATAGGTCTACTCCAAAACTACGCCACTAAGACGGGTGAGAGAGACTTTCCGGAAAAGTCGCTCTAAAAGAAAAACCGGCCTGACCGGTACGGGCTAACGAGCTCGAAAAACTAAAACCAAAGGCCTCCAGCCTAGGTACCTTAAAGAACAAGGGTCAGCGGAACTGATCTTTAAAAGAAAACTTGTGGATCCCAGAGAGGCGTAAAAACTGCGAGCACTCACGAAAAAACCGAGAAAAAGACTGGGATCCTAGACCCGCGCACCAAGCGGCCGCTGCCCTAACTGGGCTTCCTAATCTCCCGCCCAGCTGAGAGTCACCGCACCCTCGCACAGTCAGGCGTAAAGGTCACCATGACTGACACTCTTAATTATCAGTCATCAATGACTTGATCCATCATCCTTTCTTAATCCTTTATGTGGTTGATTGTACAGATCTAGGTCTTTTTGATCAACGATCTTATTGATATAATGATTCAGCATTGATTTCACTTATTCATCTACCCCATCATTTCTCAATCTCTTCAATGGTCGACTTTACAATTCTATGTATTTTGTCACTACCTATCTTTGATGATATGTATAAATAGTAGAGTATACCTAAAAGATTAATTTATGAAGATGATCGGTCTTTGTGGTCACATCTTATTATTTCTAAATCATAAGATCACCATCTACGCTTTGGATATGGATCTAGCTAGTCTCTATCATTTTGTTTTATATGGTACCTAAACAAGAATCATGTCTCAATTCTACCAGTTACAGTTGAGACATCAAAAGAGGAGTGTTTTCTGATCGTTTGCCATAACATCCTATATATATAATAGATTGTATGAATAGTAGACTATACATAATGATCAATTGATTGATGATTTCTTATTCGTAAAGATCTTGAGAAATCATTTATTGACTTTGAGAGAAGAGTTCTAATATTTTAAAAGATGAATTCTCAGATGATCTTCATATTACTCCGATACTAGTAAGATATTAAATCCGATCAATGTTTGTACATGTGAAATTAACCAGTGGCATCAAGGAGATTGCCTATGATGATTAAGCCCTCTTATTTGAGCAGTGTCTCATAGGTAGATAGAAGTCGATCATAATAAGGCCATCCATAGTCTTTTATAAAAAAATGTGGCAGCAGGGTCATATGTTGCAAGGCTTACAATGTTCATTTGTGAAGCAAGAGTTTCACTAATTGAACAATCCTCAGCAGATTTTGATTTCGAGCGATTGTAGCCAATGGACATATGCATCTAATTTCGAACTTCTATCCAAAAATCTGTTCAGAAGGTATCACTCCCCCAACCTAGTTTACAAAAAGTTACAATGGTATAGATAAACGTGATTAAGATTTCTACATGTGGTGGGAATGTGAACTTTCAATAGTGCAGCATAATCATAATTCATAAACAATCCAAATCTAGCCCTTCATCAAACATTGCTCAAGATGCTTCTTTACCTCAGTTGGTGCTTTGCTTAGTTGATTAAAAGACCGCTTCTTTGCTTTCTCCCGGTCCGGAGTGGGGGGTCACAGGGGTCTCTTCTATCCGACAAGAGAAAGTGACAGTGAATGTCATTATCCTCCCAGACTAGAGGATGCTTAGCGCTCTGAGAACTTCGAAAGCTAGGATCTGACA
Organism: Ottelia alismoides; assembly: GCA_037367405.1. NCBI lineage: Eukaryota > Viridiplantae > Streptophyta > Magnoliopsida > Alismatales > Hydrocharitaceae > Ottelia > Ottelia alismoides. The sequence goes on along the minus strand of JAZKJV010004354.1, from coordinate 156,036 downwards.
CTGCCTAGAATGACCGGCAGGTCCCGCACAAAGCCGTCCGTAAGACGGAAGCCGCAGGGGGGCCTTTCGCGTCTGCCTTTATATATATAGATAGCCGAGGGAAATGCCCTCTTCCTTTGCTACTGGTTAGCTATTTTATCAACCCGGACTTAATTGACTCCAGAGTTGTTGATGTAATATTAATACTAGAGTTTGTTTTCATGCTCCAAAGTGCAATATGATTCCTCAGAGCTGGCTTGCGGCGGGATTGAGGTCTCCCCGCTTGCTCACTCAGTAAGCCTCTTTCTCGTCTCATCAGGTGGTATCTTGTGCTTGGTCTGTCTGCTGCCACAGGTTGATTGAGTCTCATAGCAGCCAACGGATCTGAACTCTTCCACCCGCTTAGGGAAGAAGGGTAGGAATAGAGGCGGGCGTACTATTGCACAGATAGGCTTATTGATCCATCTGACTCCAACTTCAGAAAAGACCTAGTACATTGAGAGAACCGGGGAACAGACTACGAAAGTCCCCCGAAGACCTAGTCAACCTCCCGTAATGAAATCGCGATATCTAGAGCGAGTCCTCCTCAGGTGATGTAGTCCGTTTTCCTATTCATCACATAATTCCGGGAGGAATGCACCCAATTTCTAGCTGTTGAGGAAGAACTTTCAAAAAGGCTTATAGGGTGCTAGTATGTGTGAATGTAAGTGAGAGTGGATAGGCCCTCGAAGGGGCAAGTCCACCCTCTATAAGTCGCGAGGAGTAGGGAAGAAGCCGCCAGAAAGAGCTTCCCGACTTTGGAGATCAATGCTGTCAAGTAGCTATATGCAAAAAAGTCCCTATGTGAAGGGGTGAGATTATGTGTTCACCATTCTATCTCTAATTATTACGAGTAATGACTTATCCGATCCCGGATGCAATCCATTGATGTACTGTTAACTGTATTGATTCTAAGAGATTATATTGATATATTACAAAACTTTAACTTAAGTCAGGTCATGAATGATAAGAAGAATGCTCCTCTAACCTCATGCCCTTTTATTTTGAATGTCACTCTTGTTTCCTGTCGGTGGTTATTTTCCTATAGAGCATACACTTGATGGTAAGCTTGATTGGCTTAAAGAGGGGCTTTCAGTAAAAGAATTCTCTTATACGTATGGAGTTGATTACATCAAAGCCTTTTCTCTATTAACCAGTATGAAGTCCAGGTGAACCAAAAGTTGGTTTATTTGTGAGTTTGATATGACCAATACTTTCTTATAATATAATTTCAGTTAGGAGATTTTTATGTCCCAACCCTAGGTACCTAGAAGGCTTTTGTAATAAAAATTTTATAGGCTAAATCATGCATGGAAGGCAGCAAGAGGAGGGAGAAAGATTGTACCTTTGATCCTCTAAGTTTGGAGGGATTTGTGGCTTTATCTAACATACAACAATAGATAAAATACCTGATGGATAGCAACAAAAAAAATTGAATTAGAAACTTCAGCATTGACTTTAATGAGAACAAAGAGGAGAGAGATATGTACCTTTGAATATCTCCACTTTGGAGATCCAAACTTGCTTGCAACATCCTTTTCTTGACAGGAGCTTCAGTTCATTCGGATCCGGATGTTACAAATATAAAAACCTCAAAGGGAGTCTCGTCCTCGAGACTCGAGTCAAGGTCACTTTGTGTCTTGTTTGGATCTTATCTGGCCATAAAAACCTCAAAGGGTTTTGAACCCATAATAACCTCAAAGGAAAAACAAGCCGTGTTCTTTCAATATATATAATTAAATGGGCTTATTTTGACAATTACCTGAAAGAGTTGTGGGTATCGTGCCCGCATATCCATTTTTGTCTTCCATGTTGCCTCTTTGACATCATGTCGATGCCATAGCACCTTTATTAGGAGAATTTCTTTGTTGTGAAGCTTTTTTTTTCACAACACCATCGAGTATTTGTACTGACCTTCTCTTTGTAAATCATATTTGACTCCACGTCAAGGTTCTCGTAGCTGATGACGTGGTGAAGGTCGTACTCGTAATTCCTTAAATTGATAGGTGTGGAGAAAGGGTTACTCAATAGACCACCTTACACATACGACTAAAAATTTCAAATAATCCAACGTATCGTGGTGTCAACTTGCTATGAGCACCAAATCTCTGTACTCCCTTCAAGGAAGATACTCGTAGAAACACTCAATCTCCTTCTTGTGTTTTCAGGAATTTCCATCAATATGAAGGATTAAGTTAAATATTGATAAGTTACAATTTGAATTGATTAAGAGAAGAGGATCGGATTACATGAAACTCCAAATTTCTTTTCTGACGGTCTGCATAGCTCTTCTAGCAGCTTTGAGTCATCAGAAGCATTTCCTTTACAAGATCGATCAACAGTCCTCGTAGTCCCTTCCCGAAGAGATCTACAGAGTAAAGAGTGTGTTCGCCTATTTCATGCTATCTGAGAGATGCGAGACATCTCTGCCCATATAGGGCTTCGGATGATGTCATACCAATACTGGAATAATGATTGTTGTTGTACGTGAGTTCTACCAATGCCAGATGGTCCTTACAGGACCCTTTCCTATCTAGAGCACATGCACGTAGCAAATAAGTGTCTAAATAATGTGTCCGCTTTGTCCGTCGGTCTGAGGACGGTATGTGGAACTCGTCTTCATCTCTATCTGAAGTGTTGACATAAACTGGTGCCACTATAGAGATGTAATCATCGAGTCTCTGTCATCTGTCAGATACTACCTCGCGTGGTATATTATGAAGTCTGATAATGTTCTGCACATAAAATCTTGCCGTCCTAGATGTTGTGTAGGTCATGCTGACATGTATGAAATGGGTTGATTTGGTCAATTTATCAACAACGACCTGATAGAATTGTGGCCACCCGGTGTCTTCAGCAATCCGATGATGAAATCCATAGAGATACTTTCCCGCTTTCATTTGGGAATGGGAGAGACCATAACAACCATGGTGGTCTCATATGCTAAGCCCTGACCATCTGACAAGTCATGTACTTGTTAACATAACATGCTACCACTGGCTTCATTCCATCCCGCCAGATTGTTGGCCTAGATCCCGGTACATCTTTGTATAGTCAGGAATAATAGACAATCGTGAACTATGTGCCTTATCAAGAATATCTCTACACAATTGCCCATTGTTGGGCACAATAACCCAACCATCCTTTCGTAAAGTAGACTTAGTCTCCACAAAATTATCACTTTTGTCCTTGTTGGCACGCATGTATTTGTCTCAAATTCAAGAATCCATCCTTTTATTATGCAATCCTAAAGACCATTGAATCGTGAAGATATGACAGTATATATGAATGCACTTTCTTGATGCCAATTAGTCAAACTTATGAGCATATCTTACGTATATAGCTAGTTTCCGCATGTGCATGAACTTTCCTGCTAAGCGCATCTGCCACCAACTCCAAACCATGGATGAGGTAATTCCGCTCATGCGACTTTAGTTGTGGTGATGCATAATCAATTACGTGACTGGTTGCATCAGAACCGCTCCTGAACCTTCTCTTGAAGCATCTGTATATACAACATAATCCTGAGTGCCTGAAGGAAGCGTAAAGATAGGCACAATCGTCAATCTTTCCTTCAATGTCCTGATGCCTGCTCGCATGAATAATTTCAAATGAAAGGAACTCTCTTCTCGTGTCAGGATAAGAATGACCAAGGAAAAATTACTGAAGAAACATCTGTAATAACCCGCTAGTCCAGGGAAGCTATGAATATGAATGATTGTCTTGGGTTGTTCTCAAGACATGACTATCTCAATTTTCGCAGAGTTGTCCAGGGAAAAATCACTAAAAATTTGATAATCAGAAAATAAAAAATAGAAATAAAAAAATTTAAAAAAAATAAAAAGACAAAAAAATCACAAAAAACCAAGATAGTTTGCATTTGAGATTCCCTTTTTCTTTTAATTGATTTTCGATTATTTGAATAACCATCGGGAATGGTAGCCTCCCTATGTTCGATCCTATAACTATATAGGTAAATAAGTAGCAAAAATTTCTCTTGCTTCATTATTCTTGTAATTAATTTTGTATCTCGAGAAGAAAAAAATTTGTTTGTTTGTTGCGGGATATTGGGTTGCAACGACCACCGTGCATTGATTTTCATATCAATAATTCAAAACCCCGAAAATCCTGTCTCAACACGGCCCAAGATCTCATTCGTGCGCGAGCCCTCCATGTGTGAAGCACCTTGCATAGGCAGCGCGACTAGGCATGCAAGACTAGCGTGACTCCCCCTCTAGTTGGGGGCACTGCGCCTTCCTAGAGGTATCCATTTACCCCAAGAAAATGGATAACTGCAAAGCATCCCAACACGAGGATCTACCTCGCACTTCAGCAAAGCATCCCAACGACTACTAACTCCAGAGGCGGAGCTCCGTCGCCCCTCCTTCGCTCCTGGGAGAGCCTATATCGCTGCAGGCAGCGACGCCCCCCTCCCCCTTCACGCAACTCATGCACGCAGGCAACTCCAGGCAGAGGACCCCACTTTCTAGCAACGGCGCCCTCTCCGGTGTCGATCCTCGCCAAGACCCTGGCGAAGGTCTCCCAACGCCGCTCCCAGCGACACTGCTTAGGGAAGATCGAGGGGCTCTTCTCTGAACTCGAGGGCACGAACTCATCTCCCATCAAGCGGCATCGACGACATCAAAAGAAGAAACTCTAGAAGAGGGCGATGGTCCATCGTAAGATGGGTTCCCGTGATTGGGAACCCTAAATAAGGGACATGTCGATTTAAGAAAAAAAGGAGCAGGGGCTTGAAATTCCAGTCCCAATAGCTAAATGGGCCACGGCTTTAAAAAAGGAGGGGGAGGGCGGATCAAGAAAAAAAAGGAAAGGCCCAACTTGTACAGTAAAAAACGATGGCTGCTTAGGTTTCGTGTTTAAAAGAAGCATCAGTCAGGTTTTGAGAAAAAAGAAGAAAAGGTGCATACATAAAAAAAACGGTACGCGTAAAATGGAATTGTACAAAAAAAAATCCGTATGATAAAAATGAATGTTAAAAAAGAGAGAGAGAAAAGCCGTAAAAAATTCATTTGAAATGGCTACAAAAAAATCATTTGTGATCCTTTATTTTTCCCCATTTCTTCATTTCGACCAGTATGAGCGATGTTTGTCATTCCGACCAGTCTGGGAGAAAGAGGGAGTATTGTGTAGAGTCACATGTCTTCTTCAGATTTTGATTCTCCATACCAGCTAGTTTCCAGACTCTACTGTTCAGATTTAATGATTGATTCTGAGTCCTAAGTTTCAGACACGCACAAGTATGTGGTCTTTTCAGATGTGCATATATATGCCATCATTTGTCGTGGTCCCCATCATTTTTGTTATTGTCGGTCAGAGTTTTCATGTGAGCTGTAGGGACTCTAGAGTAAAGGACCATTCCCTATGCCATATAGGCAAGGGTTCTCATGTGATTTCATAGGGACTCCATAGTAGAGTACTATTCTCTATGCCAAATCGGAGAGACCCAGTTTTCCAACGAGGAGACTTCTTCAGACTCCATTCTCCAGCGACCGTGGACTTCGACGAGGATTGCTTTCCACAGCTCTTTTTCAGTTTGACCCTTTCAGAGATGGAACAGTTGTCCACATTGTTGTGGCGGGTCAGAGTTCTCGAGGTGGAGACTTATTTCCAGTTGCAGTGACTCTGACAGGCACAGTAGATAGCACATGCTCTCCGACGAGGAGATTTGATTGACTCACACTCCTGTCCGTTTGTCTTCCTCACCTGCACGACATGAGAAGCAATGTCCTCGATAGCAACTGACAGTTGTGTGCGTTGAGTTGATATTGTCTGTAGTGTCATGTAACGTGATTTGAGTTTCTTTCTGTTTGTCCAAGCTGAGCATTGCATGCTCCAGCTTGAGGGGGAGTGCTGGAGTATTTGGTTGTGCGCAAGTTGGGTTATAGTTGGGTAAATGGATACCTCCAGGATCCATTTACCCCATCCATGTCTTTAGTCCCACATCTACCAATGGTGGGACTTGGAGGCTCTGTGGAGGCTATATAAGGAGCCCCAGACCTTCTGTATCCTTTGAGAAAACACAATGAAGCATATGGCCCTTTGAGGCCTTCTCCCGTGATTTCATCCTACTCGTTAGGGAGTAGGGTTACACGTAAAATCCCGGTGTTCAACAAAGTTTTATTCTTTTCTCTGATTTGCTTCCGCATTCTATATTTTCTAACATTCCATACCAACACCAAACTGCAACATGACCAATTGAATCAATGAGCTTGAAGCTATCAAGACGAGTGCACCCCAAGGTATGGGACAAATTATTTGTCTAGGATACTTTTGTTTCTTGGAGCATGGCCTCGTCGACTTTCCATTGGTGTATAAAGTCTTGTACTGACCTTCTTTTCGGGCTTTCATAAGTCCCTTACGTTCCAAGTAAGCACTCTCATTTGGAAAGCAGTTCAACCCTTTGTGGTGGAATCACCCTCACACATTACGCCACCGCCTTACAAGGAGCCTCATGCTGCACACCACTGATTATGTCTTCCAATGAACCTAAATCTTTCCGTTGTCTCATTAGTTGCATTGATCTAGCTATCTTATATATCTGAGCGGTCAGGGACTAAGTTACGTACAACCTATATGACTCTAGGTTCTGTAAACACAACATTCGAAATAAGTGGTGATCCTTGATTATCAGCTACGAGCTGCAAGTTCTTTTATGCCGATCGTTTGACGTGAATACATTCGTATAGAAAGATCCCCATCAGTAATAGATGAGCTACTAGATATTTGCATCGGCATCAACCTTCCCATGCAACCATATCCCCATTGTTATAAAATACCAGTTCTTCTGCGAGTAGCCTTTCTTCTTCTCCTTAGAGCATTTTGTTATGAGGCTCAATGCGTCTATCCGCAATGCATCTTTTTCCCAGACTCCCGCTTTGAAAGGGGATGACATTCCACACATGAGCAAGCGGCCACAACCTAACATAGGTCTTAGGGTAAGGAAGCAGGGTTCTGGTGGGTTAACACCTTCTTCGGGGACAAGAACATTGCATCATCCTCATTTAGCAGCCGACTCTTGGCTATCATTTTGCGTGCATTAGCTCCATCGAGGATAAGATCGGTTTGTGCTCGAACGCTTCCTCGGGAGGTATTGGTCTCAACCAGTTGTAATCACCGCCAGTCTCCGGGATGTATGCATCCTCCATTGCTTCTTGGTCCATGTTCCTAGCTGCTTGAAGCTGTACTAGCTATGTCTTAAGGAGCTCATTGTGTTTCTCGGTCGCTGCTAATCTCACCAGAGTAGCTCGCATATGGTGATTGAAGTCCTCCTCATCATCGGAATTCTTTGGAGGCATCTCTGAAGATAACTGAATCAAATAATGGTAGCAAAGGTCGGTGGGTCCTACCAAGGATAAGGGTTTCCTTGAAAGGAGGAGAATTGAAGTGGTGGCTAGTCCAGGATCGACTAAACCTTGATAATGACTTATTAGTCATGTCCTTAGGAAGAGGATCATCCCAAGACCAGGTAGGTTCGAGAAGAGGATCATCTCAAACCTGGGAGACATGGGATCTAAGGGCTTATGTGAAATGTTCGCAAAATCGAACTAAATTTCTCAGAGATATCCATCTTCGATGTCAAGAAGAAAGGGAGAATAGCACGTAAACAAAATAAAAAAGGATAGAATAAACATAGAGTACAAATGTACAATCATTGTACGTACACAAAGCAAACACAAATCAAACGCGTTGATTCACCAACTGGATACTTGTGATGGCATGTGAGAGTTTGGCCGCTTATCTTTTCCATTGTAGGATTATTTCAAACAATATTGTTAACTATAACACTCAATTGGCCTATAGTGACAAGTGGTCGAGGTATACTTGGAGAGACCCGGAGATTCCTCACTTGAGTAACAACATATCAATCCTCCTATACCATCTACCACTCTAAATCATTGTTTAATTTGAGGATGAGTACGCATAATACCAAAACTATCGCCCGACAGACTCAAGTGTGCACACAGGTTTCTTACAGTCAGGGATTTGGGTACTAATCCATAAATGTGGCATGCCTCGCTCAGTCTCGAAGCTACATGTGTCCAATGATGGATGTTGTTCTCCCGGATTCAAGGGTTGATTTTATTCTAATTTTTTTAGTCGGTTTTGTTAGCACTCTCAATTTTAGTTAAGGCTATCACTTAAGTCTTAGTGAGCACAGATACACGCATACCGATCAGTCCCGATTCCCTTAAATTAAGTGAGAAAAAAAGAGGAAGGAGTTGAGAAAACTTGATGCACGATTGAATACTGTGATGTATGCTCAGTGAGAGGACTTACAATACTTCCCCACGATCTCCATGTGGGATGCATAACAGAATTGAATTTTACACTAAATGTTATGCACAAAAGAAACCACCCTAAGCAGATAATTTTATTTCATGTAGAAGTTGAGTTCAAGTTGGCTAAGTCTGAATGATTTATTAGTGCGTCTTGTTAGTGAGAAGTGTGCATATAATTACGAGCACAAGCAAGAAAATAAATCTAAGCTATCGAAAGTGTACTTAATTTTACGCCGCTCAAGTCGGGCCCCAACCATACAGAAGGAGTTGAAACAGGCCCGACACACCACAAATAATGTCCAATGTTTGGTTACAGCCGTGGGATCCCAAACGAGAGTCACTATAAATTTAGCGAATAATTATAATTAATTACAAAAATTATTGTAGAAAATAAAAATGTAGAAAAGAAACCTAGAATCTACACTCTCTTACAAGGCTGGCTCGATCTTAAACTATTCGTGGTTACTTCATGGCTATCGGCTGCAAATCGATCGCCTCCAAGTTCTCAGAAAAAGTTAAAGCTAAAACAGTACCCGAGAAACAATTAAGTGGTTAGATACATTTGAGAGAGAAAGAGAAAATAAAAAATGCAAGAAAATAAAGACAAAATAATTAAAGATGGGAGAAATGCAGAAAATAAACAAATAACAATGCCAATTAATCTACTTGCACAAAAAAATCCAAAAATCAATAATTTAAACTAAAAGAAAAATCAAACTAAAGTCATGTCTTCGGCAACGATGCCAACTGTTAATCATCAAATTCGCTTATTTAATTCGTGTCTTGTTATAGTACGGGCGAAGCGACGGATCTATACAGAACCATACTTCTTAAATTTATTTTGTTGAAGAGTTACAACTAATGTTTCTTTAGCTTGGCCAAGTCCCACGACACAGGGACACGGGCTAAGTTGATTTTTCCTTATGTTCTAATTATCAATTTATCAATAAAGAGAGCACTTGTAGATTAATTCTATACATGCAATTTTCAATCAATGCATGTTACAAATCTTTTTCTTTTCTTTTTATTTTATGATTTTTTTTGTTTTTGCTTAGTTAGTGCATAACTTAAAGAAGATAATCGACGAAGAAATAAGATAACATACTCAGTATTTGTACATAAAACAATAAGTTCAAGATTAGACAGAATTAGGGTTCATTAATAAACATATTTTAGCCCTAATTTCTAACACTATTAAAAGAGTTAATTGATATAAGTTAGAGGGTTTAATTAGTGGATTATTAAAAGAATTTTGCTAAGGTCTATATACAATGTAGATGAATCAATGTTTCATCGAGCACCAGCTTCAGGGGGTGTAAAGTATAAGGGATGTATCCATTTCTTGAGTGACCTGGGTCCTAGGCCGGAAAATGGCTGCCTCTGATTGAGGTCCCGCCGGCAGGTAAATCGGCTGAACTCCACTTGGCGCATTCGAGGCGGTAGGAGAGTAAAAGATTCGATAGTCTAAAGCGAGATAAAGGCAGAGAGAAAATCAAAGAGAAAGATACAGAGTAAGTCTGGAGCCCTACTATATATTTCCCTGAGATCTGGGGCAGGGCAGCTAGAGTTCGAAAGTAGGGCCGGGTGGGAGGTTTTTTTTTAATTTTTTTAATTACATACCCTAATTCTTTGTTCTTGTAAAGAGGTATCACAATGCTTCTCCTCCAATGTTCAATCATTTTCTTGCTTCGTTTAATAACATTGAATAAATTTATAAGTCAAATCAAATCACATTCATCAAAAACTCTCCAAACTTCCATATGAATGTTATCTGGCTCTACAACTTTCCTAGGTCTAATAGCCTTCAACGCTTCCTCTACTTCCTTCCTTTGTATACGTTTATAGCTCGCACGATTCAAGTAACATTCACTACTAGCTAGATCTCCCAAAGTGATTTCTCTATTTCATTCTCCAATGAAAATCTAATGAAAGCGTTGCTTCCATGTAGTCTCTATATCCTTCTGAGTAACAAGCACATGACCTTCATCATCCTTAATGCATCTCACTTGAGAAAGTCCTTTGATCTTTCTTTCTCTTGCTTTAGCCAACATGGATGTTGTTGGGAAAAATAAGAGTTGTGTTTATTCCTTTAGCCCTAGACTCTCTTACATAGGGAGAGGCCTATGGGCAAATTACATATGATAGACAAACAAAAAGAAAAATAGATAAAAGATACAAGAATATAAAATAAACTTCTACACTCCCCCCTCAAGATGGAGCATGGATATCTATCATGCTCATCTTACATAAACACTTCTGGAAGGGACCTCGAAGTAAAGCTTTGGTAAGAATGTTTGCGTTTGGTCTCCTGAGCTAAGATGGGTTGTAGAAATGAAGCCTTTCTGGATAATATCACGGATATAATGACAATCAACCTCAATATGCTTTGTCCTCTCATGAAATGCAGGGTTATTAGCAATGAATAATGCAGCATGATTGTCAAACTTTAGTGACATGGGAAGAGGAACATCTATATGTAGATCTGCCAGAACTGTGCGAACCCACATCACTCTGCACATGCTTGGGCCATAGCTCTATACTCCGATTCAACACTGGATCTCGCAAACACAATTTGCTTTTTACTGTTACATGATACAAGTGACTCCCCGACAAATATGGCAAAGCCTGATGTAGACTTTCTATCCTGTGGGCACCCTACATAGTCTGCATCTGCGTTTGCTGAGATAGTAATAGTGCCCTTCTTCCTAAACATCAATCCTGCTCCTGGAGATGACTTAAGATACCTTAGTATCATATGTATAGCATCCATGTGTACCTGACGAGGTTGCTCCATGAACTGGTGCACTTTATTTACTGCAAATGAAATATCTGGTCTGGTAGTAGTAACATAAATGAGCCTCCCTACCAGTTCCATGTATCTCCTCCTGTCAACCTCCTCAGTATCGTCATCATGTATCTTCATGCTTGGGTCCATGGGTGTAGAAGCAGGTCGACATCCAATCATACCTGGGTCACTTAACAAGTCAGTGACATATTTCCTCTGATTCGTTACAAGTCCTTGTTCATTTCTAGCGAACTCTAATCCTAGGAAATATCTAAGAACTCCTAGATCCTTGGTAATGAATTCCTGGCCCAAGAATTGCTTTGCTCTTTTTATCCCCTGCATATCATCTCCTGTAATAAGTATATCGTCAACATACACTATAATAACAGTCGTACCTCTGGATGTCTTGTGTACAAAGAGAGAATGGTCTGCATTCGACCTTTTGAACCCTTGCTTCTCAAATAAATCTGAGAGCTTCTGCAACCAAGCTCTCGGGCTCTGCTTTAGGCCATAGATTGCCTTATGAAGCCTGCATACCTGTACATACTCCCCCTTCGCAGTAAACCCAGGTGGCTGCTGCATGTACACTTCCTCCTGAAGACCACCATATAAAAAAGCATTTTTGACATCCAGTTGAAAAATGGGCCAATCTCGAATCACAACAATAGATAAAAGAATCGGTAAGCTAGATTGACGAGCAACATGAGTAAACGTGTCAAGATAATCTACCCTGTACGTCTACGTAAAGCTCTGAGCAACCGGTCGAGTCTTGTACCTATCAATACTGCCATCTGTATTTGGCTTCTCTGTAAAAACTCATTCACAAATCACAATAGATGCCCTAGTAGGAGCTAGAACAAGGCTTGAAGTGCCTTTCGACTGAAGAGCAACCATCTCTTCCTCCATAGCCAGAGGCCATCTACTATCAGCTAATGCCTCCTGGTGAGTCCGTGGAATGTTCAAAGGTAACATGAGAGGCAATTGGATATGACGCACATGACCTCTTATGCTTTCTCAGCGCAATAGGCAAATCAAGTTCTGCATTGGTTGTGCCACCATCTGCGTCATCCCCTACCTGCTCCTGCTGAGAAATACCATCAGTCCCATCATTAGAATTAATGTTATCAGAACAAACTTGAGGCATGCTTGATGATTGACCATGATCATGAGCAGGAGCTTGCAGTCGACTATAATGGAGTGGTAGAGGAGGAACCAAAGACATGAAAGGTGGTGGAGGTGGTGGAGATGGTAGTGGAGGTGTAGGAGCTTGTTGTGGTGCATACAATGGTGGAGGAGGGATATAGATCTCATTAGTTATGTTTGATTGCGCCAACCTATCACCTGTAGGAGAGAAAAACATGATTGACTCAAAGTAAATGACATCTTCACTGACATAATATCTTCGACGTAACGGCTCATAGCAACGATACCCCTTTTGAGTCCTGGAATACCCGACAAAAACACATTTGACAACACCGAGAGAGAGCTTGTCAATCCCTGGAGACAATTGGTGAACAAAAGCAACGGACCTAAAGACATGAGGAGTAAGGGAGAACAACTCCTTGTCGGAAAAGACAATAGAGAAAGGTATCTTCTCTGCCTGTACAAACGAGGGCATGCGGTTAATGAGGTAACAAGCAGTGAGAACTGCATCACCCTAGAACGAGTGCGGAGCACAACTCTGGATAAGAAGAGTACGAGCGACATCAAGAAGGTGGCGGTGTTTTCGTTCCGCAACACCATTCTGTTGGGACGTGTTGATACAGGACGCTTGATGAAGAATGACATGAGACGAAAGAAATTTAGATAATGTTTGAGTACAGAACGTGGCATTATCAGTTCGCACAATTTTGACAGAAACATTAAAAACATCCTGCACTTCTTTAATAAAATTCATAATCGTACTGCCGCTTTAAATTTATTCTTTAACAGGAAAACCTAAGATAAACGACTAAAATCATCCACATCAACTAATAAATAGAACATGTGTCCCTGATGATCGGGAACACGACTTGGACCCCAAATATCAATATGAAAAAACTCAAATGGAGAGCTACTGCTCCGACTCTAACGACTACGGAAGACAGTCCGATGATGCTTCCCTAACTGACAAGCTTCACAGTTGAACAACGAGCGAGGTGAAATTTGAGGAAGGACTTGACGCAGTTTCTGAAACTTAAGATGACCGAAGCGCATATGCCATAGATAAGGAGAGACATGTCCATTGGAATGAGATGATGCTCCAACATAAGGTGTATGGACCAGTCCATACAACCCGCTTTGCTTACAGCCATGTCCAATCACGTTTCCCGTGAAAATGTCCTGAAACACAAGAGATGCTGGGTCATATATCGCTCGACAATGTAAATCCTTAGTAAGCTGACTAATAGACAGTAGAGTCGTTGAGAAATTAGGAGCATGGAGCACATTCTGCAACTGCATAGAAGGTGTTAGGGCAATCTGTCTTTGTCTTGTGATGGGAGAACGAGTCCCTTCTGCTATGACCATTGTCCTTCCTGGGGAAACATGCTTGTAGGATGTGAGTTGATGTCTGTCTCCACACAAACGATGTGTGACACATGAATCTACAATCCATTCTGAGGTACCTGAACCTTGGCAGAAAGTAGAAGTATGAGCACTACCTGAGGAACTAGCTTCTGCAGTTGCAGCAACGTCCAAGATGCTCTCTGAAACAGGTGGAGGAGTACTAGCTGGAGGCATGATATCACGCAGTCGAGACACAAGGTCTTCATATTGTGGATCCGACGCAGATGTAGCACCATGATGCTGAATCTGTTCTGCTGCACGGGCAGAGGCTGAGAAACCATGCTTGGAGTAGCATGTATCTTCTGTATGACCAGTCCGATGACAGTAAGTGCACTGTGAACCATGACTACGGCCAACCCTACCACGTGATCCGCATCCACGAAAATGAGATGGGTTGCCTCTTTCGCGAGAGGCCGCCGTAGCAGAAGAATTGTGCACAATAGTAGGGCTTGAGATGTTGATTCGGCTCAATCCCTGAAACGCCTCCTCCATGGGAGGAATGGTAGCATCTGCCAAAATTCGAGAAGAAGCAGCCTCATATTGTGAGTCAAGAGAGGCTAGAAAGACTTCCACCATCGTAGCATTCCGATATGTCTTCAACTGCTCTGGAGTAGCTGTGAGAGGCATGAAACTATGAAGTCTCTCAAACATTCCCCGCAATGTAGTATAGTGAGCATGCAGGGGTCGACCATTTGCTTTATCGTGAATATGTCATGGTGGAGCTGTAGGATTTTTGTCTCATTCTTGGCTTGGGAATACGTAGCAGCAAGGATATCCCACATGGCTTTAGCAATAGATTGGTGCAGAACATCATTAGCAATGTCTGGAATCAAAGTACCAGACAACCAGACTTGAGCATATGCATCATCAGCCTCCCATGAGGCATACAACCCTATCTTCTTCATTGGTTCGTCCTCGGTAAGAATATGTTTCTTACCCATCGATTTCATTAGGCTCATGAACTGCATGGCCCAGAACTCGTAGTTGGACCCATCCCTTCACAACAGGCACAAGACCTCTGAAGGCACCTGTGGTGGGGATCTCTACTTTGCTTTCTGACATGATGACTGGAGACAGCAAGGGTTGTAGACATGATAAACTTTGTCTACGCTGACATGGCGAGGTTTGGTTGCATGTATAGACTTACACAACAAACCCATCAACCTGGATGGCAGGCAGAGGGCCCCTTTGACAGGCAACGGTTGAACCCTAGGGATGGCAACGACACACGGGTGCACCTAGGGCACAGGAGTACGACATGACCCTAGACGACAGGGGAAGGCTCACGGGCGGTGGGGCGGCTCCGAGTCACGGTGGAAGGGCCAAGGCGCACGGGGAGGGGGGTAGGGGGCTGAGCCTTACGGTAGGGCCGATCCCTAGGCGGCTTGAAGGTGGAGGGCTAGGTTTAGGGTTCGGTACGAGAGCTCTAGTCTAGGATCGCCGCTCTGATACCATGTTGGGAAAAATAAGAGTTGTGTTTATTCCTTGAGCCCTAGACTCTCTTATATAGGGAGGAGGCCTATGGGTAAATTACATACGATAGACAAACAAAAGGAAAAATAGATAAAAGATACAAGAACATAAAATAAACTTCTACAGATGTATCTTCTGGCCCTTCTTAGATTCGACATTTTTGTATAAAATTGTTCAAATTATAGAGGTATCAAGATGATAAGTCACAATATGAAAATTTGAGAACGTGTGATCGAAAGAAGGTTGAAGCAAGTTTCCAAAGTAAAAGAAAACCAATTCGGGTTCATGCCAGATTGCTCAAATATTAAAGCCATCCACTTGCTTGGGAGAACAATGGAAATTTATAGAACTAAAAGGAAACACCTCATATGATTTTCTATTGATTTGGAGAAGGCTTATAAAACTGTCCCACGGGAGATATTATGGAGAGTTTTGGAGAAGAGACAAGTACATGTCCTATACATTAACCTCATAAAAGATATGTATGACAGGACTTCTTTTTGGCCCTCCTTAGAGTCGAGATTTGTTCAAAATTGTTCAAATTATAGAGGTATCAAGCTGATGAGTCACAATATGAAAATTTGAGAACGTGTGATTGAAAGAAGATTAAGGTAAATTTCAAAGTAAAAGAAAACCAATTCATATTCATGACAGATCGCTCAACTATTGAAACCATCCCCATGCTGATGAGAACAATGGAGATTTATGGAGCTAAAAGGAAGAACCTCCCTATGATTTTTATTGATTTGAAGAAGGCTTATGATTTTGTCCTACGGGAGATATTGTGGAGCGTTTTGGAGAAGAGACAAGTACCTGTTATATACATTAATCTCATAAAAGATATGTATGATAGGGCTTCATCTTGTGTAAGAGTACAATCTGGGAGGATTGACTATTTTGACATCAACATTGGTCTGCATCAATGTTCAGCTTTGAGTCCGTTCCTTTTTACTTTGATTATGGACGAGTTGACAAGTCACATTCACGATGTGATACCTTGGTGTATGTTATTCGTTGATGATATTGTGTTGATTGATGAGACAAAAGATGGAGTAAATGAGAAGCTTGATGTCTGGAGACATGCATTGGGGACTAAAGGATTTCGTATAAGTAGGACCAAGGGAGTGTACTTTTGATGGAAGCATTGATGATGGAATTGAGGTGAAGATGGTGACGATAACATTCAGAAGAAAGATTCTTTTACATACTTGGGATCTATTTGCAACATGATGGGGAAATTGATGGAGATGTTACAAATAGAATAAATGGGGGTTGGCTAAAGTGGGGAGGAGCCTCTACTATTCTCTGTGATAAGAAAATTCCTTTGAAAACCAAAGAAAGTTTTACAAAGCAGCCATTAGACCTGCTATGATTTATCGATCTTAATATTTTTTTGAGTAATAAACGGGTGAGCCCCCCTTGAGGGGGTCACCGCTTCAGAATTTCATTTATAAAAACACAATTACAAGCGTTAATGCGAACTCCAAAAAGAATTGAGCGCAATGCCGTGAGAAACGACATTTTCGGGATAAAACCTCTGATTGTTGAAAATCAAATCACTCCTTGCCAACCATATAGCCCAGAGTGCTGCAAATCCCCTCGAGCAGTCATCCGTCGAATTGCCCCCGATCGTACGGACCGAGCTCCGGAACTCCATGGCTCCCTCACTCCGGATCCATTGAACGTCCGGAGTCCTCCAAATCTTTTCTGATTCCGGGCATCTGAAAAAGATATGTTCTGAGTCCTCTTCCAGCCCAAAACATCTTTCGCATCGGGTATCCTTGATGCCCATCAACCTTCCCCTCCGTGCCTTATCGCAGAGATGTCCCTTTCTTAAGCGCCACAGAAATATTTTAACTCTGTTCGGGACCTTTGAGGCCCAAATTATTTTGACGTCCGAGCAGAATTCACCATCCCGTTCCTCCGTTTCTGTCTTCAGTTCTTCATATGCTTTTCTAACTGTGAATCTTGACTCCGCCCAGACAAAGTGATCAGCATCTGACCCCCACTCCCTTGGTTCTGATAATTCTTCCTGCAGCCTTAAAAAATCCTCAGTGTACTGGTCCGACAACGCCGATCTGAACTGCAGAGCCCACGTACCGTCCACCGCCAAATGACATAAAGTGCACTCGTTATCCGTAGCCATAGCGAAAAGGTGAGGATACCTCCCCTCCAACGGTCCATTCGCCCGTCCAATCGTCCCTCCAAAATCTGAATCGAGGTCCATCCCCCACCACGGGCCTAAACTTGTGCGATAAAAGCGGCAACACCTGACGAATCCCAGCCCAGAGCGGAGATTCGAAATGACATCTCCTAGCCACCAACTCACCTTCCACACCATATATTTCCCTCAACAATCTGTCTGCCAGTGAATCCGATGGTCCCCAAATACGGACGACCCACTTTGCGAGGAGCGCTATGTTCATGATTTCTACATCCTGCACTCCCAGGCCACCATCGTTGCGCATTTTAGTAATGTCTTCCCATTTTACCAGGTGCAAACCGGCCCCCTGTTGCTTACCATCCGACCAGAAAAACCTCCTCATAAGGACCTCCACACGGTTTCTAACTCCCACTGGCATTAACCGAGTGGAGTAGAAGAAGATCGGTATAGCTGAAAGCACTTGCTTTAACAGGACCAATTTTCCCCCCTGGAGAGGGTGACATCCTTCCACCCGGCTAACCCTGTTCAATCTTCTGTATCAGTCCGTCCCAGTCTGCCTTCCTCAGTTTTCCTGCTACCAGCGACAGACCCAGCTAGGTAATAGGGAGGTCCCCCAAGGGGCGTTCAGTCAGGTCGGCAAGAGCACGCCTCTCGACCTCAGACATCTGAAAAGTGATCACAGAGGACTTACGTTTGTTGATTTTGAGACCGGACAGTGATCCAAAAATCTCAACCAAGTGCACTGCGTTTGCATTTTGGACCTTCGTCCCTCCCAATAGCAGGATCGTGTCGTCAGCAAACTGCAACAGGGGGATCGAGATGTCCCCCCTCCTGTTGCCCTCACTCCACCCCAAATCGACTGCCTGCTTAAATAAAACTCCCAGTGCATCCGCAAGTAAAACAAATAGCATTGGTGCCAACGGGCATCCCTGCCTCACTCCTCTTTTGACTGAAAAAATCCCCCTTCGGGCCTGCCATTAACTAAAACAGAGCAGGAGGAGGTGGTTACACATCGCTTCATCCAACCAATCCAGGTCTCAGGGAACCCTCTCATTCTCAAAGACATCCAAAGGAAATTCCAATCCACGCAGTCATAGGCCTTAGCAAAGTCAATTTTCCATATCACCCTCTCGTCTTCGTCCGCTTCTAGTCCAGGCAGATCTCCGATGCCATGACCAAACCATCTGCCATCTGTCTCCCTGGAATGAATGCTATCTACCCCTGAAGTATCACCGAACCTATCACCACCCTCAGTTTGTTCGCCAGTACCTTCGCGACTTTGAGATATACGGTATTGGAGAGTGCGATGGGCCTGTAGTCATCGATCCTCCCCGGTGTTTCCTTCTTCAGAAGAAGGAAAAGCAGCTCCCTGTTGATCTTCTCGAATTCGTTGTTCCCCTCTCTGAACTCGTTCATCATCTCCAAGAGTTCTCCCTTTAACATCTCCCAAAACTCACGGTAAAAGCAAACCGGAAAATCGTCCGAGTTGGGGGCTCCATCCGAGTTCAGATCCCAAACTGCACTTCTTAACTCCTCCGAAAATGGGGTTAGTAGGCCATCCGCATGTTCCGACGACAAGGAGGACACACCCGTCCCCGTCCATCCCCAGCCAGCACCTCTCCCTCTCCTTGAAGCTTGCACGAAATGGCCCCTCAACGCACCCCCAATCGCAACCTTTCTCGAAACCCGAACTCCATTAACATCCAGATCATGGATGTAGTTTCTTCTCCGACGTCCAGAGGCCACGCGGTGAAAAAATGCCGTGTTGGCGTACCCCTCTCTGAGCCCTCTCTGTCTGGATCTTTGTCTCCATTCAATTTCATCCTTTTTATCTTCCCTCAAAAGCTCTTCCAGTAGCTCTTACCTTCTTTTGAACTCCTCCTGCTGCAGCCCTTTGTTGTCATCTACTCCGTCCAACCTTGTTACCTCCGCCTGTACCTCTGCCCGTTTAGCCCGCCGCTTTGTCTTCAGCTCCCTACCAAAGTTTGAAAGGAACTCCTTCAAGGATCGGAGCTTTGCTGCCATTCTCGCCACAGCCAACCCCTCCGACGTGCACCCTCTCCAGTGGATCTTCGCTGCCTACCTGAAACCTTCCTCCAAGAGCCAGCTCTTCTTAAAGCGGAAGAAAAATCTAGAACTCACTTTTTCCTCAGACGACCACAGAATTGGCGTGTGGTCCGAATGCGACCGCGGCAGCGCCCACGATCTCGAGAGCGAAAATGTTTCAGCCCCCTCCACAGACAGGAGGAACCGGTCCAACCTAGATCGTGATCTAACATTCCGCCACGTGTACGTACAGCTAGCCGCGCCAATTAAACTCATGCCCAGCGAGTGCAGAACCCCCCGCAGTTCCCCCGAGCCCGGGTCGCCGCCTCCACCCCCTGCGGGCGATCATCAGGCAGTAAAGTCACATTCAAATCGCCTCCCACTAGCCAAATCGCTCCTGCAAAGTCTTCACCCAACTGTTCTAGATCTACTGCCAGGGACCCCCTCTCCATGCCATGTAGACGTTTGTGATCCAAACATGAAGGTCATCCATCTTCCGTCTCAGCAAAATTGATAGACAAAAGAGCGACCTCTTCTCGTCGAGGATGTCAAAGGCGTCATTGTTCCAGGCGAACAACAAACCTCCCGCCGCACCTTGAGAATCCAGCGACGCCATCGCTAACTTCCTGCCCCCATCTAGCTCCCTACGAACCTCCCCCAACCCCGAAGAGAGTTTAGTCTTCTGGAGGATGAAAATTTCTGCGGTCGACTCCGCGACAAGATTTCTCACTCTCCGTCTTTTCTCAGCTTGTCCTAATCCCCTGACGTTCGATGATAGTACCTTCAAAGACATGAGGTACCGAATACCTTCTTGGGCGGGATGAGGCCGAGGCGGTGAGCCACAAAACGATCCAACGTTTGGAAGCGGTTTGAGCCCAGCTGCACCAGAATCGGCTCCTGTTGAAGTTGCCCCTGAGCCGCATCCTCCTGCCCTGACGATTCAAGCAACGCTGCTCTTCGTTGCCTCCTTCGTTCTTTCCCATTTGATCTTCTGACATAGCACACACCAAATTTGCCTAACCCTCCTTCCGCACTCGAGGGAAAAGGATCGACATCCTGCAGACGAACACTCCCACCAGCCTCCTCCCCGCCAACCCTCACACCCCCTACCCCTCAGCTTCTTCTTGCATGTCCTCCCGATGCGCTTGCTCACCTTGATCTCTTCTATCTTTTTCCTCCGACTTCCTCCTCCTATCCAGCTCCCCAGCCCCAAGCCGCACCTCCTCACCCGTAGCCCCAATCGACATAAACCCCTACGACTCCCTCCCTTCTCCACTGATTGCGGTCGAACCGCCTACTCCGAGTGCCTCCTATTCGAGTTGAATACCGAATCGTCGATGGAGATCGTGCCAGCAGTAGCCTCGATCCCCACTCGAAAGCCAGTGGACCGAGGGGCCTCAGGTATGTCCTCCCAGACACGCACTCGGGTCGACCAAGATTCCACCCCTGCCTGAGCGCGCCGCTCCAAAACACAACCGGCAACTGCTTCCTTTCCCCGCAGATCCGCGTGGTTCGGACCCGGGTCCGAAAAAGTCATATGCGATTCATCCGCTCGACACGCCAGAACGGATTTCCCAGCTCCAGCATTACGAGGTGGTAGACGAACCGACCTAGGGATGCAAACACCAAGAGGCTGACCGAAGCGGATATTCTCGAAGCGGATTTCCCCTGGGAAACGAGGGGTCCCCCGAACCACGTGCGCCGCTCCACCTTCTTGCGTGAGCGTCTTTCTGCCTTCTGCCCCTATCAACGCTCCACCTTCCACAGGGGTGCCCGCTTTGCCTTCTACCGAGCTTGGCCGCCCTTCCGGAGGAGCTACCGCCCCTCTCGCCAGCATTACCACCAGGGCCTCCCGCTCCCGCTGATCCCTCCTAAAGCGCTCCTTCCTAGCAAAGTCGCTTTGCTCCGCAATGATGTCCACGTGCAACACCGTCCCTGCAACCACTAACTTTTTTTGGCCTAGCCCTGCCGAGGGAAAGTTCCGCACTCTAAAAATGGGGTCGGGTGGCTCCCCCAGACGCAACCCCGTAGACTCCACCTCCACAACATTCAATAGCTTGCTCAACATGATGCACAGTCCCCGCGGCTCCCGATGAGAAAATGGGATACCTCTGACGATCACACATTCCAGCCGAGTTGTGAAACGAACACCGTCCGCCGTCTCTGGCCTGCGCCAAAGAAGTTGTGTCTACCCTTCATGCGACCACCTCAGCAACTCCTTTTCGTCCATTCCTTTCTATCATCTAGCTATCACCCTCCCGGGGGCTATTTGCATCATGTCACCTCGGAACAACGCTGCCGAAACGAGGCCCACGTTCGACCTACCCTTGAACAGCGCGTCCTGCCCGCAGCCTTCCCCCACCAGCACCAGCGGCCCATTTGACTGCAGCCTTTCCGGACATGCTCCGCTCCTGTGAGAGAAACCTCGACAATGGAAGCAACGGATTGGCTCGCGGCATTGCCGAGCCCAGTGCCTCAAATATCTGCAATGGTAGCATCATCTACTGAAAGGATTGGCGAAGCTCTGTCTCCGACACACCCTCGATCTCCCGCCGACTTCGCCCGGCCATCCCACTCTCTCTGCACCTCCCCTTCTGAAGTTTTGGTTGCAGATTCTGACCCAGCCCCCAGCCTCCACAACCAAACACTTCCTCATCCCACTCCATCGATCTGAATGTTGGCCTGTGAACCATAGACATGTGCAGAAAATGACAGTAGCAGAAATGAAAATGTTAAGGTGGATTTGTGGACACGTAAAGATCAGATTTGGAAATAATGCAATCGAAAGGAAAGTTGGTTCAGCTTCGATCGAGGATAAGATGCGAGAAAATCCCTTATGGTGGTTTGGCCATTTGCAAAGGAGATCAGCTAATACATCGGTGCGGAGATGCGAGTTTTGCGATGATGAGTCGGCTAAGAGAGGGCGAGGAAGGCCCAAGAAGTGTTGGAATGAGACTATATGAAGGGATCTTAGTTTTTTGGATCTAAGACTGATAATGATCCAAGATTGATCTGAATGGAGGCAAAGAATCCATGTACCCAACTCTACTTAATGTGGGAAAAGGATTTGTTTGTTGTACACACCCTGATTTCAGTCACTTTTTTATGTAAAAGGGGATAGGGTATGCTTCTAAATATACATCCTTCTCTCATTTCATCTTTCACACGGATGGTCAATGGCATGGCATAAGGCATACTGAGAAATCAAGAGGAGATGGGAGCTTAGGTAGAGGATGGGAAGGTGAAGAAGAGGATAATACATGAGCAGCGTGAACACTTGATTTGATGGCGCTAGAAAAGAGGTGTGTCTTATGACAATGATACTTTTGTCTTAAAGAGTGAGATTTATCATTAGACATTATCAACAGAGGTAGAATGAAGTACCTAACAATGCAACATGCTAGTTTTCAAAATGTCACCTTTTTCGTACCCTGTTGAGTTTCATCATAAATTTAACCAAATTTTTATAATTTACTCAAATTATTTCAAGCTATAACTATGAAAATCACCTTTTCTTTGCAACAATTTATTTTACTGTATCAGTTGCAGTGTGCAAAATTCTACTCCGGAGAAGGGGTTTCTTTCTAATTTGATTGAAGCTTTCCCTTTTCTGCTGGCCTTTTCCTGGAGAAAGTCCAATGGAAATGATATATCAGTTACCGGTATGAGTCCATTGAATTACTTATCCTACAATGAAAGCATTTCATGTGTGAAAGTCAATACTGACTTCTTTAATGATTTTGGTTGGCATTTTGAAGAAGCAGGAACTGTGACTGACAACGGGTATGATAAGTTCTACTTTTTACAATCTTGATTTTCCATCTGGTTATCTTCTCATGTTCCATCATCTGCAGAATTTATGGAACTGAAAGAACACTTAAAGCGGGTTTTCTAGAGGCAAATAACACGGCGGTTGTAGAAGGTAGTTATCTAATTTTGTCCATCTTTGCTGAAATTCCTGTCAAAAAAGGAATTATTTATAAGTTGATTGGTATCTTGCAATTGATACTTGTGAATTAGGGCAATCATCCTTTTTCCTTGTGCAAGTAAACTGATAGCTTGCAACACTGAAATAGAGCTTTACAAGATTAGATGAAGTTCTTTAAATAGAGGTGCCTCCTAAATCACTTTTCCCAGTGGATTTGTCTACTTTAATACATGTACATATGCATATGCAGAAGAAGAGTGTCCGCAGGAGGATCAACCTGATAGCTGGATTTTGGGTCCTGCTTTTGACTTTGCTAAAGAATGGGCTAAGGAACGAGCATCTATATCAGGGACCATTGTGAAACCAGAAGGACTGGAGATTTTTACACTTCCTGTTGGTATTAAGTTTCCTCAAATGTCTGATGAAGGTAAAAAAATGCTAGAAACTGCTGAATCAGTAACATTAGATGGTGCAAAAGGTGAATCCCTGGATGCTTTATATTTTTCTACCAACGAGATGATGGGTAGGGCAGGTCTTGAGGTCTTAATGGACATGTATAATTCTGCATTATCTGTATTAAGAAGAAAAAATGCATTGTCTACGAAGCCGGGAGTATTATCTGTTCGTGCAGCAACAATGCTGGTAAGATTTAGTATTAAAAAAAGAAACTTCTCCACATTCTTGTATTTTTGTCTTATACAGACTCATGAAAATGTGTTATATCTTCTACATTAATTCAATCTGGTTGTGGTACGAGCCAAGCAGGCCACCTGGAATCAATTTGCTGTTAGATTGGCTTATTGCAACAGTTGTGAATAAAAACTGAACTTGAAGCATTATGGGACATTGTGCCTTTTTATGCCGAAGAAAGAAAGGGAAAATCACGCAATTGATCCCATATTACATGAAATAAGAAGTATAATTTAGTTCTTTCTAAAAGAAGTATAATTTAGAAAAACTAACAATTGGAGAAAGACTCACTCAATGCTCCTTAAGTTAGAGTGTCTACAACATGCTAAGCTTGAAGACAAGTTAATCAAATGCTAGTCTTGTGATAACCCTGGTGAGCACACCAACAATATGATCTTCGGATGAGATAGTAGATGTGCAACTATACCCATTTTGTGCTATATACATGTTTGTCATCTCCAGCATTTTTCTGCTGTTACCTAAAAACTAAGATTATGGTCTATATTTAAGGTAGCAGTGTTATCCCACTTCTTATTCAGATCAGATATAGTGATATGTAGATCTTCAAAGACTATGTTTAACCATTAATTCAGCAATGGCGTGTGCCATGACTATTTAATCTGATTATGTGTATGCATGCCACTGAGACTATCCTTAAATTGGCAACAATGCTCAAAATACATGACCACCACTCCTGACGGAGGTGTTGGATACACATGATATCCGCTAAATGTGGCACAATTCTGGGTCGCGCTCGCGTCTGGACCGTTTCTTGGCTTCGTCCAAGCTCCTAGAGAGGTTTTCCTTATCTTCAGCTTCGTCAAGACCACGGTCCAGATCCGATCATACTCCGTTGATCTAGGATTCGTGGACAGATCTCAGGCTACGAGCTTTCTTCAGAATTGAGAGATCTTGGCTTTTGGAGGA
This sequence comes from Ottelia alismoides, assembly GCA_037367405.1. NCBI lineage: Eukaryota > Viridiplantae > Streptophyta > Magnoliopsida > Alismatales > Hydrocharitaceae > Ottelia > Ottelia alismoides. Next base: position 131,158 of record JAZKJV010004354.1, on the reverse strand, counting down.
GAATTTTTGGGAACTGGTGTCTGAGCATTGGGCAAGTGTTGAGTGCACTGGCTCAGGTACGTCCAGGATTTCCCAAAAATTATGCTCCTTGTGTATAAGGCTTTACTATTATAAAAGGGAGCTTCGTGGGGCCTGCCACTAGGTTGCTCATAAAATATCATTGCCGAGGAAGATAAGAAGTTGGTGATGGAATGTATATAGAGATCCAAGGTTAGATGGATCAAGGAGGCAATTGGTATTCGATATTCAGTCGGATGGGTCACTGAATAAAAAATAATCATTATTCGAGCAACTATTCTGGATTATTTGATTTTGCATTTTTTTTATTATTTGAATATAAAAATATCTCTAATACATGTATTCTTATATTTTTATAGATATATTGTTGGAGTATTATATTGTGCACCTCTTATGTTGTAGATGGGTGAACGGATACCTCCAGGATCCATTTACCCCATCCATTTGTTTAGTCCCACATCTACCAGTGGTGGGACTTGGAGGCTATATAAGGAGCCCTAGACCTCCTGTATCCATTGAGAAAATTCAGTAGAATATCCGGCCCTTTGAGAGCTTCTCCCGTTGTTTCATGCCGCTCCTTAGGAAGTAGGGTTCCACGTAAAATCCTGTGTTCAGTGATGTTTATTCTTTATTTCTAATACTCGCCCCGGCTATATATGTAGAGTCACAAGTCTATTCAGATTCTCCAGATACAGATATTCTAGACCAGCCAGATATCCAGCTCTACAGTTCAGAAATCCAGACTCGACGTCAGATATTTTCCGAGTCTACAGTTCAAGACGTACATGTATGCGATCTTCAGTTTCGTGGTCCCCATCATTCTTTTTGTTTCGACCAGAGTTTTCATGTGAGCCATAGGGACTTCATAGTAGAGGACTATTCCTTATGCAATGTGGGCAAGGGTTTTCATGTGGTATCATAGGGACTCCAGAGTAGAGTACCATTCTCTGTACCAGATGGGAGAAACCCAGTTCTACGACGAGGAGACGTCTTTCAGACTCCATTCTCCTGCGATCGTGGACTCTTACGAGGATTTTACTCCCGACCCTTTCAGCTCGGCTCTTTTCAGAGATAGAGCAGTTGTCCACATGTGATGGCGAGCCAGAGTACTCTGACAAGGGGACTCATTTTCAGTTACGGTGACTCTGACAGGCGCAGTTTGGAGTACATGCTCTCCGACGAGGAGATTCAGTTGACTCACACTCCAGCCCGTTCATCCTTCTCACATACACGGCATGAGAAGCAACGTCCTCGACAGTAGTAGACAGTTGTGCGCGTTGAGTTGATATTGTCTGTAATGTCATGTAGCATGAGTTGAGTTTCTTTCTGTTTTTATAAGCTGAGCATTGCATGCTTCAGCTTGAGGGGGAATGTAGGGGTATTATATTGTGCGCCTCTTATGTTGCAGATGGGTAAATGGGTACCTCCAGAATTCATTTACCACATCCATGTGTTTAGTCCCACATCTACCAGTGGTGGGACTTGGAGGCTCTGTGGGGGCTATATAAGGAGCCCCAGATCTTTTGTATCCATTAAGAAAGTTCAATAGAATATCCACCCCTTTGAGGGCTTCTCCCGTGGTTTCATCCCTCTTCTTAGGGAGTAGGGTTCCACGTAAAATCTCCATGTTTATTCTTCTTTTATCTTTATTTCTTTGATACGCTTTCGCTTTCCCATTTTCTAACATGGTATCCAAGCGTGTCGTTCTCGAGGATTTTCTATCTGTTATTTATTTTTTGTATTTGAGATTCGAAAGATTTTTGTTTGGGTTTTCTGGAAACCTAGCATTCCTGTAACTCATAAGAGATTATTCGAGATTTTTGTTCCATGAAGATCAGTTCTCCATCCCTGCCGATTAATGTTGCAGCATCTCTTGTGTTCCCAGGCGTTGTGCTCCACCTGTCTACAAGAACTCCATTGCGAGATCAGTCCCTCTCCCTCCCATCGAGGCGACCTCCCCCAGGCGACACTTCCAGTCGGCGATCCACGCCTGCGCGCAACTCCTCCCCACGCGATTTAACTCCCCTGCACGTAACTTCGACGAGGGCACTCTCCAGGTTCGCAATCCCACTCTCCAGTTCTCCCATCGCGCATGCGCGCAACCCCCAGTCGTGCCTAGGCGACGCCCTCCAGTTCTGCTGCGGCGGGAGATCCCTATTCCAGGCGGTGCGGTGTCGACTTCTCCTTCATTGGTAGCCCCACGCGAGCTCCCGTCCCACATGATCTTTCCTTCATGATCTCCTGCTCAGGCGACACAGGAGGCATGAGATGAGAGAGCGCCCATCGCGGCGGCATCATATCATGAAGAGAGAGGGTTCCCATCGTGGTAACCCTATGGTCCGAGGTGAAGGTCTTGGAGTAGGACTGAAAGGTTTGTAAGAAAAAAAGAGAGCCCAAGCAGTTCATGCCATAAAAAAAAAGGGAAAGAGAGATTGGGTTCCTGTTTGGGCCGATGTTCAAGTTCAAAAAAAACGAGGCCCAGTTAAAAAAAGAGGGAGAGAGAATTGCAAGTTTTTTGGCCCATTGGGCTGCATTAAAAAAAAGAGAAGGCTCGTACAATAAAATGTCCTACACAAAAGAATTGCAAAAAAAATATTGCAAAAAAAGAGAAGAGGAAAAGCCGTAAAAAAATGTTGCAGTGATACAACTTAAAAAAATGTTTTCAAAAAAATTGTATGTGTTGACGCATATGACGCATATAGAGTACCTGTACCCTTTCGTTATTTTATTTTTCAGTTGTCTTCTTTATGTAATTTACCCATAGGCTTCTCTCCTATATAAGAGAGCCTAGGGCTTATGGCATAGAATATGTTATTCATTTTTCCCAACATGGTATCAGAGCGACGGTCCTAGACCGGAGTTCTCAAAACCCTAACCCTAGCCCACCCCACCCGCCGGCCTCTTCTTCCTCTCTCTCCATCTCATCGGTGCCGAAGGAGATCTCCATCGCCGCTGCTCCAGCGCCGCTGCTCTCTCCATCGCTGCTGCTCTTGCGCCTCTGCGCGTTGTGCGCAAACGTGCGCTCGTGGACGCTGTCGCACCCCTGCACTGTGTGCTACTGTGCGATAGTGTTTGCACGCGGTAGCACCTAGCACGCGGTGCCTCTCCTTCCTGCCGGTGCTGCTTCTCTGCGCGATCGCGCGCCACAGCACCCAGCAACGCCAGTGCGCCTTCCTGCGCCAGTGCGCAAGCCAACCCTGACGCCTGCTTGATCTCCTGTGTATCGCCAGAGCATCGCCTGCGCCTGGACAGATTCTCGTGCACATCTTTGTCTATCTCCAGTTGCGTGTGCGCGTGCCTCTTGCACGCGTGTACGTGTGCTAAGCCCTAAGTCCTAGGGCACACACATCGTGATCTACATGGGGTTAGTTGCTTGAGGTCTACACATGCAACTAATCCCATCCATGTCATTGTAGACAAATCACATATTTTGTCAGACGTTCCAGTCTTCAGTATCCAGTATGTCAGAAGGCAAGGCAGATATCCCATCGATTGGCGCATTCCGTGGTCCAGCGCCTATTGTAAAGATGGATGGTACTAACTATGAACTGTAGGCAATGCAGTTCATGAGCATGATGAAGTCTACGGGTAAGAAGCACATTCTTACCGAACCGGAGCCTGTTGAGAAGACTAGAACCAATGCCTCCTGGGAGGCTGATGACGCTGTTGAGTCAGAATTCAAGGGACTTTTTGATTTTCTTTTTTATCTCCGGCAACGGCAAAATTTTGTTGAGCAAGGAATTTATTGCCGGAGGTTGGAAAATTATTAGTAAAAAGGTGTCGTTGTTCTTATCCCCAAAACCCGCGTCAACAAAAGATTATTTTTTTATTTTTGCTACTTATTAACCTGTATAGCGGACAGGGTCGAACTCAGGGAGGCTACAATTCCCGAGGGTTATTCAATTAATCAGAAACTAATTAAAAGAAAACAAACATCTCAAAGGACAACTATCCTTGGTTTTTGTGATTTTTTTATTTTTTTATTTTTTTATTTTTTTATTTTTTTATTTTTTTATTTCTATTTTTTTTATATTTTCTGATTTTCAAATTTTTAGTGATTTTGATTTTGCATTTTTTTTTAATTTTCAAAAATAATGCGAAGCAATAGGAATAAAAATCAAGAATATACACACACCAACTCTTTTTGCAATTTTCAATTCTACCAAAAATGCTCAGAAAAATTCAAAGAAAAATATTTTTGGGTTTTAAAAGTTTTGAAATGTTTTTGAGAATTTTTGTGGAATTTTCAGATGTTTTTATATTTTTCTAAAAATCAAACAATGAGGAAACAAGAAAATGTGGACAGCCTGGAGTAATTTGCAATTTAAAACACTTTAAATGCCCAAAACTCCAGGCTACTATTTTTAAGATAAACTAGAAACAATTATCTACAAACAGAAACTGAAATCACAATTTTTGGATTTTTGTAGAATTTTTTATGATTTTTAGAAGATTTTTGATTTTTTTCAATTTTTTTGGGTTTTATAAATAATTAATGCGTGAAAATTGGTCAGAAATTAAAAGACCATGAAATACAACTACTCTAATTTTTTTGGAATTTTTAGAGGTATTTTCGAATTTTTATGAATTTTGGAATTTCAAGCAAGGCAAAATGACATGTTTTTGATTTTTTTAATGATAATAAATGAAAGAGAAATGAAATGGAAAATTTATGCTAATAAAATAATAACCTCAGGAGCATAGCACAATTTTCTCAAATTTTTTTGGATCACAAATAACTTGCAATTCAATTAAAGAGAGCACCCAAATTAATGTTCTGCAGTTCAGGGACTAGAACGTAAATAATGTGAAAGTCTTGGACTGAACTGTAAAGATTCAAAGTTTTGCCTCAAATAGATAATAAAAATGGATGACAGGAGAGAACGCGCAAATTTACCAATATACCATGTGCAATGCATGTGTCTTGGAGCTCTGGAGGGGCTTCATTGTAGATTTGAGAACTTTAGAGGGCGTGGATGTAATTTCCCCCCCTTTTTTTATTGAATCCAAAAGGAGCCCTAGGCCCTAGGCTTCGTATCTTGCTACAGGGCTAACCAAAGGGGCGATGGTGCCGCCGCCGCCTATTTCTCTTCCTCTTCACGCGGGTGGCGGGCGGCGGTCACAGCTGGGGATCTCGGGTGGCAGCGCGGCTTTGAAGGCGGAAGCTACTGCGCGGAGGACGGCAGCTGGAGAGGAGGTTGCCGCGGGCTGCGCGGGCTGAGGGTGGCGCGCTGCCGCCTGTACGTTGGTCGCGGGCGGCGTGGAGCACGGCTCGCGGGCGGCGCGTCGAGGGAGGAGCGGCGCCGCCACGCAGTGCTGGAGGCAGAGAGGCGCGGAAGGGATGCACGCGGCTGCGCGGAGAGGAGGAGATGCGGGCGGCGCCGCCGCCGCGAGCTGATGGCGGTTGCGGTCTGGAGGGCTGCGCCGCCGCCGCAGTTAGGCGGGCTTCCCCCGCGGAGGTCGGCGATGGCAGGGGGTGGCGGGGTTGGCAACCCCGCTGCTGTAGCGATTTTTTTTATTTTTATTTTTTTGATTTTTTATTTTGTTTATGGAATGTAAACAGTAAATAAATGATAATAAATTTTTTTTTTGTAATTTTTTTTGTAAATCCGAAAACAGGAAATAAAAAGATAAAGAAATTCCCCCTTTTTTATTTTTTTTTATATGATCCTGCAAAACAAACGTTAGAGAATAAGGAAATAAAATTTTTTTTGTGCGTTTTTTTTTATCCTGCAAACAAACGTTAGAAGAAAAGCAAACAAATGGTTTTTTTTTATTTACAAATCGGAAAATGAACGGGGATTCATTGGAGATGAGGGATTCGAATCCGATCTCCGGCCACCGTATGTGGCCGGAGTTGAGAGATCGTGGGAGATAGAAATAGAAGGCGGAGAGATCACGATGATGAGGTGAAAAATCGAGTCGGTGGCGGATAAAATCGAGATGGATTTTTTTTAAGATCTAGAGAAATAAAAATGCCAACGAGATAAAAAAAAAAACGATGAACTGAACTACGATTAAACTAAGGTAAAAAAATACGAAAAAATGCGGATCTCACCTTAGGAGTGGAAAATGGACCGTGATCGCCTCGACAAGGCCGACTCGCTGTCACCGGACGGCTTGGAGGCTAGGCAACTTCCTCGACGAAATTTCTCTCGGAGATCGGGCTCCTCTCTCTAAAGATTGATCAAGTTGGAATGGGGGAGAAGGAGCCATATAAATAGAAGAGAGATGAAATTTGAATTTTTGAAGAGATAATGGAGATGAAAAATTAAAATGAATTTTTGAATTTTTTTGGTGGGAGGGAGATGAAATTTGAAAAAGAAAATAAAAGAGAGATAAAACTAATTACAAAATTATCTAATTTTTTTTGAATTTTCGTCACTTATTTAATTTGAATTAAAAAATGTTATTTTTTTATTTTTTTATGAAGGTTAATTAAAAATAGGAACTATATACATATACTATATACATATGTGACACTATATACATGGGTGAATGACGAATTAGCCCTTTTTTTGTGTTTTAAAAAATTTATTATTTTTTTTAATTTTTATTTTTTTAAAAAATCAGTGGGATTAATTTACAATATATTACAAATACAATATGCACAAAATACATGGGAAAATTGCACAAACCACCCCAGAAAATCGACTTTTCATCTGTAACTCCAAAAATTATGAAAATACAGCCATTTTGAAGAAAATTTAATTTCGAGTTCAATGGAACTGAGATTGATTCGATTTGAGCTCATATGGAGCCGGAATTGGTCTTTCAATTAGTGCTTAGTGGCTTTTTCCAAGTGTGGCTACTTTTATTCTGTACAAGATTTCATTGTGCAATCAATTTTAGTAATTAGAACACATTTTAATTTACAACTTTGATTTTGTATGTTATTTGATTTGAAGTCAATTAAGATACACATAAATTAGTGTCAGTTTTATACAGATATACACAAAATAAGTGAGAAACACATTTTTTTTATAATCTGGTTGAGGACCCTATCTCCCCCTACTTTATTCCTGGTCGATCAGGTCACGTCTTGACCTTCTCTCGGGGTTCGGGTCAGCCTGTACACAGTCTTCCTTTTTTTATTTTCTTTTCTTTATTTTTCCTTTCTTTCTTTATTTATTTATTTTAGGTTAAAATTAGTTAGAAATGTACAATATTTATACACAAATGCAAGTTAGTAAGAATATGGAGTTAGCGTTATATGCAGGTGTTTTATAAGGGATTTTAAGCTAAAATAAATGAATAAAGATGACGAATCGCAGATTCATCATCCCCCTATGCTTTACCTTTGCTAGTCCCTTAGCAAACACTTATTTGAAAAAATAAGTGAAAAGAAAAAGAAAAAGAAAAAGAAAGGGAAAATAAAGAAAGTAGGACAACATTGAGTATTAAACTTATCTTTATAAAATTGTAGTTTGGAGCTCTATCGGACCTTTGGATTATTTGTGTGTCGGAACTTCTGTGAGACTTAGAATTTTAAAATCAACAGCCTTCAAGTTTTACACATCATTGTCACAGTTTCGGCTCAGAAGTCATCTTAGATCAATCCTCTTCCTAAAGCACACCCTATGAACATTGAACAATCGACTCATGTGTGTGAAAGGTTTTAGCTCTTCCCATCCAGAATGCCGGACTACCATGCAAATCTCCTCTCCAGTAACTCGTCCTCAGGGAGTCAGGTATTTCCTTCTAAGGTCTGTCGTGCTGTGTTCACAATCGAATTGGGGGAGAAGTTAGAAGAAGGAGAAAAGAACTGGAGGGTGGCCAGTGTAGTCACCTCTCCTTGTGAAGCTGGCCAGTGTAGCCGAGTCTCCACCAAGATCTGCAGGTTTCTTGAAGCTTGGACTTTTTTGGTCAGATATTTATTTGGTAGTGGCTTCTTTGTATTTGAATTTTTGGTGGTTCTGCTTGGATCTTGTTGTGCCCCTACGGATATAGAATCTTTTGCTTCCGTACAATTTTTGGGGTCTTAGAAAAAATTGTGCCCAGCCGTCCATCCCTTTTCCGAAGCTTTATTTCAACCCGTACTCCGGTCTTTAGATTTCCACGCTACCAGAAAAGAAACTCACACAGTCTTCCAACATCCCATCTGAGTTGAGCTAAGTGCATAGTGCGAGAGTACAAATTGATTCCCTATTCCAGAGTTATACCCAGAATGAAGAGAACAGGTTAGACACTAAGAGTCAAACGCTGCACATTGTCATGTGGAACTCAAAGAATTAAGTCAAAGACCTGAAGCTTCTAAAATCCTATTTCTCGGTGAAGTTCCTCTAAGAATTAGGTGGATTAAGATCCATCTAAGCTCCATTCTTCAATTTTATTCCAGACATAGTTTAAATGTCAATACTATCCTGAAAAATGCACATGCAAATGCAACATATGAAAAATGCAAGGTTTTTTTTTGAAAAAGGAATGATGCACATATGAAAAGAACGCACTTTTTTTTTGAACAATTTTTTAATTTTGAACTTTTTATGGCTTTTTTTTGAAGGAAAATGCAAATGTGAAAGAAAGTTTTTTTTTGAATTTTGCAATTTTTATAGATTTTTGGTTTTGTATTTTTTTGTTGTTTTTTGTTGTTTTTTTTTGAAAAGGGTTAGTAAAATATACAAGTATATACAATGTTTTTTTTTGTGTTTTTGTTGATTTGATTTTTTTGTTTTGATATTTTTTGTGTTTTGTTTTTTTTTGATTTTTTTTCATTTGTTTTTTTTACGCACGTGGATTTTACAAACTATACACGCATAACCCCCCAAATAAACGTATTTAAAAGTACGAGTTATGTCTAAAGTATATATATAATATATACGACACCCCCCTATACTTAGCTCGAACTATGTCCTCATAGTGATCAGAGATCGAAAAAGGAAGACATAACTCGTGCTAAGTATAGAAAAGTGAAAAGAAGAGTAGATGGTGATCCCCCCTATACTTAGGATCAAGTAATCCTAAGTATAGTAGAGTGTACAAAAGGGGAAAACCGATGACGAGAATGTACAGACTCAAAAAAATAAAAAGACATGATATGAACAACATCACCCCCCTATACTTAGGGTAGAGTATCCCTAAGTATAGGCAACAACAAGAGTGATGAACATGACGAAAATGAACAATACAAATCATTCACCCCCCCTATACTTAGGATAAAGCACATCCTAAGTATAGCATATACACACACACAGAAAAGGGGTGAATGATAAAATCGGAGAAGACAGAGTAAAACGAAAGGATATAAAAGAGGAGTGGATGTACAAAGGTCAAGAAGGTCGAAAGCGAACCTTCTTGCGGGACCGCTGAGGTATGGATTTGACAAGGTGTAGGTCGATATTGGGATCATCATTAGATATAAACTGAGTAGAATCGACCAAGAATGTATCCTCAGCGGTTTCAGATTGTGCAGGCCTAAACCGGTTATTGGAAGTAGTATGGTCATTTCTGGCCTGGGAAGTTTCGCAAACATCAAAGTAAAATGGCTCGAAATCATTATCCGAAAAAGTAGGATCATTTTCAGCCTGGCGAGCCTCTATTGGATCATCATCTTTATCAAAAGGTCCAAATTCCTTTATAAAAGCAATCAAATCAAATTTGGCCTGATCGGTCTCATCTGAATCAAGGTGAATAGGAACAGACTCATCAGTGGAAGTAATCAAATCATGTCCGTCCTATCTAGTCTCAGAGTCTGCCTTCCGCTCTAGGGTGTCTATCGTGTAAATCCCGCGAATGTCATCAATGCATCTCCACATTCCAGAAGGGGGAACTCCAAGGTCTATGCTTTCCGAGTCTTTCTCCTTCAAGAGGAATTCTTGGGTTTCATTATCATCCAACATATAACAAGAATCTCTGATATTATCATCGATGTCAAATTCCTTGGGGTTGGCTAACACGGGCGGGTTCTCATGAGGTGCAGGTTTCTGGGCAGTGGTGGGTGTAGTGATCAACACATCGCTCCCTACATCAGAATGGAAACGAATCTCTCCTGAACCATAGTCAATAACGGCTCCTGCAGAGGCGAAGAAAGGCCGTCCCAGGATGATTGGAGGGTGCTCCACAGGGGTGGAGGTTTCCATGGGCATTACAACAAAATCCGAAGTGAAATTCAGGCCCTGAATAGAAATGACAGCGTTTTCTAGAATACCCTTCGGCCTCTTGATAGATCCATCAGCAAATTGAACTATCATCCTGTTTTCTTGAGAGGCCCAAGATGAAGAGACTGTACCATAGAGAAGGGTATTACATTAATTGATGAACCGCCATCAAGGAGAGCGTTATCACAAGAATAGTCAGATATGGAGCAACTCACAAGAGGTGTGGCAGCGTTCCCTTTCTTAAAATATGGACGGTGAGAGATGGCGTAGGCAGTGGCCATGGTCAAGATGTGACGCTCAGTTATTCTCCTTCGCTTTCTCTTCTTCTGTTGAGGAGTAGATATATCAGTCATGGCCTGTTGAAGTGGGGCTTTAATTATCTCATGAAGGGTGGCCACCACTTCGGGTTCAGTCAACATTTTTTTGAACTTTTGGACCTCATCCATACAAGAGAGGAGGTCGGAATCAGCATTTACATGAGGATTGCCAAGAGCAGTCTGTACAGTGGAATCCTCGGGGTCAAGATTGGGACATGTGGTGGATGATTGTGTGGGTAAATGATTGGACATTTGGGTCCTCTCCTCGCAAAATGAATGGATAATGTGTCTCTCAGAATCTTTTTGGATTTTTAAATTTTTCTCATTTTTTTGTATTTTGGACGATTGCAAGCTCTCATGATTATCCTCAAATGAATCCATATCCTGAAAAAGTGGAGCAGCGTTCTGGCTCGTATTTATGTTAAAGAGATTGTTAATCCTCGAATTCATATGCTCCACCATCTGGTTCAGTGTCTCAAGTGTAGAAATCATGAAAGGTGACTCCAAAATCTCAGGACTGGGTGGGCTGAATGAGGGTGGGTGAAAATCAACGTCCTCCGTTTCCTGAAATAATGGGTTAGGCGGATATGCACAAACATCAGGAGGAAGATCCTCCTGGAAAAAGGAAGGTGGATCGTCTGGAGAGTACGAGGTATCTTCAAAGATCAGATTAAAATAACTCCAGTCGGCCATCTTCGAAACAAAAGATGAGAGAGCACGAGGGTCAAGCCAAAAGATATGGAGAAGAAGGCGCAAATGCACAGAAGGATGAAGGATCTAGCAAGCACACAAGCAATCAAACACAATACAAACCCTCAGTTCACCAACTCAACTCAATGTGAAGACCGTGAAGGTTCGGTCTCTTAATCTTGTCTGTTTTAGAGTTAGGTGATAATCACAGAAGTTGTACAAACACTTAGGCTGAATTATGGGATTTGGGCACTAACCTTAGTGTGTACGCGAGCAAGTTAAAACGAATACAATGAGAGGGTTACTCTCCCCAAAACAATGATTTTTCCTTATGTTTATTTTAGGGTCGAGTGTTTTTTAGCAGTCCCAAATTTTAGGCAGTTATCACTTGGTTTAAGTATATTCAACGAATCGTCTACCGAGTGTCCAATTTCCTTTTAATTTATGTGAGTGAAAATAAGGAAGGAGATCGGAAATGCCAATGCGCGATTAAAAATGATGATGCATGCAGGGGTTAGAGATGCGTACCTTATCGCCAGCACTCTACATGCAAGTGATCCGCGCAGAATTTAAATACAGAAAATAAACTAACCTATATGATGCAAGTGAACCGTCCTAGATGATAACTTCTATTAACGGGCAAGAACAAGTTAATTTGACTAAGTCCAAATTACGATCTACTCTATAGGCACAAAAATTCTTGTTTAGGGTGTTTGGACCTAATTAATTAACTGGCTCAAGCAAATTAATTAAAGCAATCAATAGGTGGCTTTCGAAATCCGTGGGAAACAAAGAAAAATAAAGGCGATGAAAACAAAACCGGTGAGGTCCCCCAAGTGCACCGGCACTTGGGGAAACAGACCCCGCAACAAACGAATGTCCTTTTACAAAGTTTAAATGGAAACGAAAAATCTCTCTCTCTCTCTCTCTTCGTCTCCTTTCACTCTTCTTCTCTTTTTCTCACGCTATCCTGCGGCTTGGTGAATAATCAAGCCGCCTCCACGTCGCTTGGGTGCTTCGGCTCTCCTATAATCGCCTCCTTCGCTCCGCGGGCCCTCGCAAGAAAAAGAAAGGAAAATGTGTAAGAAATACAATTATCAAAGAAGAGAGAAGAAAAAAATGAAAGGAAATGAATGCAGTGATATGAACAATGGAATGAATGCAAATATTTACAACCAAGAATAGCAGGTCAAAAGAGAAACCTAACTACCCTCGCCGTGCCTCCCCGGCAACGGCGCCATTTTGTTGAGCGCGAAATTCGGAGGACTTTTGATTTTTTCTTTTTATCTCCGGCGACGACAAAATTTTGTTGAGCAAGGAATTTATTGTCGGAAATTAATTGATGAATAGGTCGTTGCTTTTCCCCCAAAACCCGCGTCAACAAAAGATTATTTTTTTATTTTTGCTACTTATTAACCTGTATAGCGGACAGGGTCGAACTCAGGGAGGCTACAATTCCCGAGGGTTATTCAATTAATCAGAAACTAATTAAAAAAAACAAACATCTCAAAGGACAACTATCCTTGATTTTTGTGATTTTGTGATTTTTTTTATTTTTTTATTTTTTTATTTCTAATTTTTTATATTTTCTGATTTTCAAATTTTTAGTGATTTTGATTTTGCATTTTTTTTTAATTTTCAAAAATAATGCGAAGCAATAGGAATAAAAATCTAGAATATATACACACACCAACTCTTTTTGCAATTTTCAATTATACCAAAAATGCTCAGAAAAATTCAAAGAAAATATTTTTGGGTTTTAAAAGTTTTGAAATGTTTTTGAGAATTTTTGTGGAATTTTCAGATGTTTTTGTATTTTTCTAAAAATCAAACAATGAGGAAACAAGAAAATGTGGACAGCCTGGAGTAATTTGCAATTTAAAACACTTTTAAATGCCCAAAACTCCAGGCTACTATTTTTAAGATAAACTAGAAACAATTATCTACAAACAGAAACTGAAATCACAATTTTTGGATTTTTATAGAATTTTTTATGATTTTTAGAAGATTTTTGATTTTTTTTCAATTTTTTTGGGTTTTATACATAATTAATGCGTGAAAATTGGTCAGAAATTAAAAGACCATGAAATACAACTACTCTAATTTTTTTGGAATTTTTAGAGGTATTTTCGAATTTTTATGAATTTTGGAATTTCAAGCAAAGCAAAATGACATGTTTTTGGTTTTTTTAATGATAATAAATGAAAGAGAAATGAAATGGAAAATTTATGCTAATAAAATAATCACATCAGGAGCATAGCACGATTTTCTCAAATTTTTTTGGATCACAAATAACATGCAATTCAATTAAAGAGAGCACCCAAATTAATGTTCTGCAGTTCAGGGACTAGAACGTAAATAATGTGAAAGTCTTGGACTGAACTGTAAAGATTCAAAGTTTTGCCTCAAATAGATAATAAAAATGGATGACAGGAGAGAACGTGCAAATTTACCAATATACCATGTGCAATGCATGTGTCTTGGAGCTCTGGAGGGGCTTCTTTGTAGATTTGAGAACTTTAGAGGGCGTGGATGTAATTTCCCCCCCTTTTTTATTGAATCCAAACGGAGCCCTAGGCTTCGTATCTTGCAACAGGGATAACCAATGGGGCGATGGTGCCGCCGCCGCCTATTTCTCTTCCTCTTCACGCGGGTGGCGGGCGGCGGTCACAGCTGGGGATCTCGGGTGGCAGCGCGGCTTTGAAGGCGGAGGCTACTGCGCGGAGGACGGCAGCTGGAGAGGAGGTTGCCGCGGGCTGCGCGGGCTGAGGGCGGCGCGCTGCCGCCTATACGTTGGTCGCGGGCGGCGTGGAGTACGGCTCGCGGGCGGCGCGTCGAGGGAGGAGCGGCGCCGCCACGCAGTGCTGGAGGCGGAGAGGCGCGGAAGGGCTGCACGCGGCTGCGCGGAGAGGAGGAGATGCGGGCGGCGCTGCCGCCGCGAGCTGATGGCGGTTGCGGTCTGGAGGGCTGCGCCGCCGCCGCAGTTAGGCGGGCTGCCCCCGCGGAGGTCGGCGATGGCAGGGGGTGGCGGGGGTTGGCAACCCCGCTGCTGTGGCGATTTTTTTATTTTTATTTTTTTGATTTTTTATTTTGTTTATGGAATGTAAACAGTAAATAAATGATAATAATTTTTTTTTTGTAATTTTTTTTGTAAATCCGAAAACAGGAAATAAAAAGATAAAGAAATTCCCCTTTTTTTTATTTTTTTTTATATGATCCTGCAAAACAAACGTTAGAGAATAAGGAAATAAAATTTTTTTGTGCGTTTTTTTTATCCTGCAAACAAACGTTAGAAGAAAAGCAAACAAATGGTTTTTTTTTATTTACAAATCGGAAAATGAACGGGGATTCATTGGAGATGAGGGATTCGAATCCGATCTCCGGCCACCGTATGTGGCCGGAGTTGAGAGATCGTGGGAGATAGAAATAGAAGGCGGAGAGATCACGATGATGAGGTGAAAAATCGAGTCGGTGGCGGATAAAATCGAGATGGATTTTTTTTAAGATCTAGAGAAATAAAAATGCCAACGAGATAAAAAAAAACGATGAACTGAACTACGATTAAACTAAGGTAAAAAATACAAAAAAATGCGGATCTCACCTTAGGAGTGGAAAATGGACCGTGATCGCCTCGACAAGGCCGACTCGCTGTCACCGGACGGCTTGGAGGCTAGGCAACTTCCTCGACGAAATTTCTCTCGGAGATCGGGCTCCTCTCTCTAAAGATTGATCAAGTTGGAATGAGGGAGAAGGAGCCATATAAATAGAAGAGAGATGAAATTTGAATTTTTGAAGAGATAATGGAGATGAAAAATTAAAATGAATTTTTGAATTTTTTTGGTGGGAGGGAGATGAAATTTGAAAAAGAAAATAAAAGAGAGATAAAACTAATTACAAAATTATCTAATTTTTTTTGAATTTTCGTCACTTATTTAATTTGAATTAAAAAATGTTATTTTTTTATTTTTTATGAAGGTTAATTAAAAATAGCAACTATATACATATACTATATACATATGTGACACTATATACAAGGGTGAATGGCGAATTAGCCCTTTTTTTGTGTTTTAAAAAATTTATTATTTTTTTTAATTTTTATTTTTTTTAAAAAATCAGTGGGATTAATTTACAATATATACAAATACAATATGCACAAAATACATGGGAAAATTGCACAAACCACCCCAGAAAATCGACTTTTCATCCGTAACTCCAAAAATTATGAAAATACAGCCATTTTGAAGATAATTTAATTTCGAGTTCAATGGAACTGAGATTGATTCGATTTGAGCTCATATGGAGCCGGAATTGGTCTTTCAATTAGTGCTTAGTGGCTTTTTCCAAGTGTGGCTACTTTTATTCTGTACAAGATTTAATTGTGCAATCAATTTTAGTAATTAGAACACATTTTAATTTGCAACTTTGATTTTGAATGTTATTTGATTTGAAGTCAATTAAGATACACATAAATTAGTGTCAGTTTTATACAGATATACACAAAATAAGTGAGAAACACATTTTTTTTTATAATCTGGTTGAGGACCCTATCTCCCCCTACTTTATTCCCGGTCGATCAGGTCACGTCTTGACCTTCTCTCGGGGTTCGGGTCAGCCTGTACACAGTCTTCCTTTTTTTTTATTTTCTTTTCTTTATTTTCCTTTCTTTCTTTATTTATTTATTTTAGGTTAAAATTAGTTAGAAATGTACAATATTTAAACACAAATGCAAGTTAGTAAGAATATGGAGTTAGCGTTATATGCAGGTGTTTTATAAGGGATTTTAAGCTAAAATAAATGAATAAAGATGACGAATCGCAGATTCATCAGACGCATACGCCAAGGTTTGGCTATCTGGCACGTTGGCAATTGAGATTGCCAATGACGTTCTCCATCAACCCACAGCGAAGGATATGTGGGACATTCTGGCGGCTACATATTCCCAGGCAAAGAACGAGACTAAGATTCTGCAACTCCAGCATGATATCTTCACCATCAAGCAGAATGGTCGCCCCCTACATTCCCTCTATACATCACTAAGAGGGATGTTCGAGAAGCTCTATAGCTTCATGCCCCCGACAGCCACGCCAGAATAGCAGAAGACATATAGGAATGCAACCATGGTGGGCGTGTTTCTAGCTGCACTTGATCCTGAGTACGAGGCGACACGATCACAAATTTTGGCCGATTCTACTATTCCTCCCATGGAGGAAGCCTTCCATAGGCTGAGTCGGATTACAGTTCCTTCAACAGCTGTCAGTCAGAATTCTTCAGCCATAGCAGCAAACAGAGGTCGCGGATTTCATCATCAGGGCCGTGGACGTGGACCCCGTGGAAGGGGTGGCCGCACGAGGCCGACATGCACCTATTGTCACAGAGTCAGACACAATGAAGATACATGCTATTCAAAGCATGGATTTCCTGCATCCGCGAGAGCTGCTGAGCAGATAGAGCCCCCATCTGCGGCTACTTTGGATCAACGGTTCGACGATCTTGTTGCCCGTCTGAGGGGCATTATTCTACCATCTGGACCAGCACCAACTGCAGAGAGTCATTCTGATGCCGCTGCTTCTGCCTCTGCGTCTACCAGTACTTCAGGTAGTATATTTGCACTGAACAGTAGTAAATCAGATACTTTACCATGGATTATGGACTCGGGCGCTACACATCACCTATGTGGTGACCAGAGTTTGCTTTCAGGATACACTCAGATCCCTCCAGGACGGACAGTGGTGATTGCCAATGGCACTCATTCCCCCATTACTGGTCAGGGGGAGGTTAGATTGACATCTTCTATGCAGCTCAAGAACGTGCTACATGCACCAGATTTTTCAATGAACTTGTTGTCAATTAGTCAGATTACGAAGGATCTACATTGTCGGGCGATTTTTGATCCATCTTCTTTGATTTTTCAGGACATCCATACGGGCAACGTGATTGGTCGTGGCTATGAGCAAGGAGGCCTCTACCGACTGAACCAGACTCCTTTTGCTGGAACCTCATCATCTTCTTCTGGACAAGTATCAACCTTATTATGGCATTTGCGTTTTGGTCATTTACCGCTTCAGAAGTTGCGTCGTGTTCTACCCTATGGTCTCTCACACACATCTATTCAGTGTGAGGCGTGTCAGTTGGGGAAGCATCACAGGTCGTCCTTTCCCAGTCGTCCAGGTCGGAGTAGTAACTCCAAGTTTGAGTTGTTTCATATCGATGTCTGGGGTCCGAGTCGTGTTCCCGATCATCAGGGACACAGGTTTTATATTGTATTTGTGGATGATTTCTCTAGAGTGTCATGGGTGTTTCTGATGAAAAATAAATTTGAAGCAGGAAATATTATTATCCATTTTCTGAATGAAATACAAAATGTTTTCTCCACATCTGTCAAGCTTGTGAGAAGTGATAATGCTTTAGAGTTGTGCACCAACCTTCTGGCCAATTACTACTCCTCAAAAGGAATTATTCACCAAACATCTTGTGCACATACTTCTCAACAGAATGGGATTGCTGAAAGAAAACACCGTCACCTTCTTCATGTCACAAGATCACTTCTTATACAGAGTCATGTTCCCTACTCTTACTGGGGTGATGCAGTTCTTACTGCATGTTACCTAATCAACCGTATGCCTTCGTCTGTCTTGAATGAACAGATTCCGTTTTCACTTATTCATCCTGACAAGGATCTGTTCACTCTTACTCCTCGTGTGTTGGGTCGGTTGCATTCGTCCATCAGTTGTCACCTGGTACTGACAAGCTCTCTCCTAGGGCTGTCAAGTGTGTCTTTGTTGGGTACTCCAGAACTCAAAAGGGGTACAAGTGTTTTGATCCTGTGCGTCGGCGGTATATGATCAGTGCAGATGTTACATTTTTTGAACCTGTTATGTATTTTTCAGCATCAGGAGACAAGCAGCTACCATCTATACCCCCTGATGCCATATACATGACACCACCACCTCAGATATCGACACCACCGCCACCACCACCACCGCCACCACCACCACCACCGCCACCGCTTGTCTCACCACTACCATTCCATTACACCCGCAGGCCTCCTCCAGCTCATGGTCCTGACCCGTCAACTAGCTCGCCTATGGTATGTAATGAAAATATTAATGTTGATGGATCTGACGACATTTCTCAGCAGGATGTATTGCAGGAGCATGATGAGAATACAGATGATTTGGATGTTCCAATTGCTCTAAGGAAGCCGAAGAGAAGCTGTGCCAAATATCCATTATCAGCAGCCGTGTCTTTTGAGAGGCTATCTGGTGACTTCAGGACGTTTGCGTTGGCACTTTCAGCCACGGACATTCCACGGAATCATCATGATGCTTTGCAGGATGCTAGATGGCGGCTAGCAATGGAAGAAGAAATGGCGGCACTTCAGTCCAAAGGAACTTGGAGCTTGGTTCCTATACCTCCAGATGTAAGCCCGGTGAGCTGCAAATGGGTGTTTACAGTGAAGCACAATGCAGATGGCTCCATTGACAGGTACAAGGCACGCCTTGTTGCACGTGGCTTCACACAGACATACGGGGTAGATTACCTTGACACATTCTCGCCTGTGGCGCGTCATTCTACTCTGCGGATCCTGTTATCAGTTGTAGTTGCTAGAGACTGGCCGCTTTATCAGCTGGACGTGAAGAATGCATTCCTATATGGCGACTTGCAAGAGGAAGTCTATATGCAACAACCACCTGGTTTTGCTGTTGAGGGGGAGTGTTCCAAGGTATGCAGGTTACATAAGGCCATCTATGGCCTTAAGCAGAGCCCTAGAGCATGGTTTCAGAAGCTTTCAGATCTTTTTGAGAAGGAAGGATATAAACGCTCCAACGCTGATCATTCCTTGTTTGTACAGAAGACGGCTAGAGGTATCATTGTAATCATGGTTTATGTTGATGATATCTTGATTACAGGAGATGACGAGCAGGGCATTAAGCAGGCAAAAGAGAGGCTGGGAACCGAATTTGTCACCAAGGACTTGGGAGTCCTTAGATATTTTCTGGGGCTGGAGTTTGCTAGAAATCCATATGGATTAGTAATGTCGCAGCGGAAATATGTTACAGATCTATTGAGTGAGACAGGTATGCTAGGGTGTCGACCTGCTACGACACCAATGGATCCTAGCATGAAGCTCTATGATGATGACACAGAAGAGGTGGACAAGAGAAGGTACAGAGAACTGGTAGGCAAATTACTGTATGTCACGATCACTAGACCTGATATATCATTTGCAGTGAGTCGTGTGAGTCAGTTCATGGAGCAACCACGTCAGGCCCATATGGATGCAATATACATGATTCTGAGATATCTAAAATCATCTCCAGGTGCAGGCTTGCTATTTAAGAAGGGAAAGGAGATCTCTATCACAGCATGTGCTGATGCAGACTATGCAGGATGCCCCAAGGACAGGAAGTCCACCTCAGGATTTGCAGTCTATGTTGGAGATGCCCTAGTCTCATGGAGGAGCAAGAAACAGACAGTAGTAGCTAGATCCAGTGCTGAATCCGAATACAGGGCTATGGCCCAGGCTAGCACAGAAATGATGTGGGTGAAATCTTTACTTACAGATCTATGTCTTGATATATCGCTTCCTATGATGTTGGAATGTGACAATCAGGCTGCCTTGTTCATTGCAAACAACCCAGCCTTTCATGAGAGGACCAAGCATATTGAGGTTGACTGTCACTACATACGTGACATGATTCAGAAAGGGTTCATTGCTACATCTCACGTCACATCAGAGAATCAGACTGCTGATATATTCACCAAGGCGTTACTTCGAGGCCCATTCCAGAAGTGTACGTCCAAGCTGAGCATGATTGATATCTATGCTCCATCTTGAGGGGGAGTGTTGACGCATATGACGCATATAGAGTACCTGTACCCTTTTGTTATTTTATTTTTCAGTTGTCTTCTTTATGTAATTTACCCATAGGCTTCTCTCCTATATAAGAGAGCCTAGGGCTTATGGAATAGAATATGTTATTCATTTTTCCCAACAGTATGCAAATAGAAGCCGAAAAAAAACTGATATGGCTTATTTAAAAAAATGATGATGGCTATTAGAAAAATGATGATGGCTATTAAAAAAATGACGATGAATGAAATAACCGGAAAAAAATGCAAGTTCATGTTTTCCCCCTATTTATCTTGGCTTCTCCCAACTTTGTCGATGTCATCATTTTCCGACAAGTATGGGAGAAAGGGGGAGTTTATGTAGAGTCACATGTCTATCATATTCTCCAGATACAGATATTCTAGACTAGCCAGATATCCAGACTCTACAGTTCAGAAATCCAGACTCGATGTTAGATATTTTTCGAGTCTACAGTTCATGAAGCACATGTATGCGATCTTCAGTTTCGTGGTCCCCATCATTCTTGTTGTTTCGACCAGAGTTTTCATGTGAGCCATAGGGACTCCAGAGCATAGGACCATTCCCTATGCTATGTGGGCTAGGGTTTTCATGTAGTATCATAGGGACTCCAGAGTAGAGTACTTTGTGTCAGATGGGAGAGACCCAGTTCTCCGACAAGGAGACTTCTTTCAGACTCCATTCTCCAGCGACCGTGGACTCCGATGAGGATTGCACTCCACGGCCCTTTCACTTCGACCCTTTTCAGTAATGGAGCAGTTGTCCACATGTTGTGGCGGGCCAGAGTACTCCGACAAGGAGACTTATTTTCAGTTACAGTGACTCTGACAAGCGCAGTTCAGAGTGCATGCTCTCCGACGAGGAGATTCAGTTGACTCAATCCAGCCCGTCCGTCCTCCTCACATACATGTCATGAGAAGCAATGTCCTCGACAGCAGCCGACAGTTGTACGCGTTGAGTTGATATTCTTGTCTGTAATGTCATTTAGCGTGAGTTGAGTTTCTTTCTGTTTGTCCAAGTTGAGCATTGCATGCTAGATGCTCTAGCTTGAGGGGGAGTGTTGAAGTATTATATTGTGCGCCTCTTATGTTGTAGATGGGTAAATGGATATCTCCAGGATCCATTTACCCCATCCATGTGTTTAGTCCCACATCTACCAGTGGTGGGACTTGGAAGCTCTGTGGAGGCTATATAAGGAGCCCCAGACCTCCTGTATCCATTGAGAAAGTTCAATAGAATATCCACCCCTTTGAGGGCTTCTCCCGTGGTTTCATCCTGCTCCTTAGGGAGTAGGGTTCCACGTAAAATCCCGTGTTCAACTATGTTTATTCTTTAATTCTAATACTCCCTTCCTCATTCTCTATTTTCTAGCATATATGGTCATCAACTAAGATGAATCCTAGATAAAAGTACCACTCAACAAGGTATATATATGAGATTTTGAGATTTGTGTTGACTTAAGAATTAAAAATAAAATTTGAGCAGCTAGTTTCCACCCAGCCTAATAGTCGGACTGGCTATTCAATCGGGCTGACTACTCCCCCAACCCTCGCACCTCATAGTTGGACTCGCTATTCGGCATAATCGGCTGACTATTGCCTCGCTGGGAGATGCAAACACATTTTTGTTCACTGAGGTGCAAGTAGGAGGAGACGTTGAAATTTCTTGCATTCTATGGTGGTGAATTGGAGAGGTGAGCATGAAATTGGTGGGGAGCTAGCGGATTGCTTTTGGGCATTTTCTCACAAGGAGAATGAAGACCTTTGAGGTGGATGGGTGCCGGCTGGGGCGACCTCCATATCAGGCATGCATGTAGAGTTACTATAGAGGAGTTTCACTGAGGTGGGGGTCAAAACTGCGGTACGGAGTTTGGCCATAATGACTTCCCTGTTTTTTTCCTACCAAGAGTTTGGGAAGTGGTGAAGGCTGATGTGATCGTAATTCTGGAAGATTTTGTTGTCGGCAGTACATGATTCGATAGGATCAACAAAGCTCTCCTTGTTCTTCTGCCCAAGAGGGAGTTTGCTGAGCGAGTAGAGGACTTTTCGCCCATCGCTCTTTCTAACACAATTTACTTAGTGGTTGCAAAGGCGATGCCCAATAGGTTGTCTGGCGTTCTTGATGATATTGTTTCTCCCTTACAATCTACCTTCACATATAGGTAATAGTTTGGCTATGGCTATGGAGATTATGTTGATTGGAGAAGAAGACGGGTGGGGGATTCTATAGAAGATGGACTTTTCGGAATCCTACGATACGATGTACGTACGCTTCCTTTGGTCTTCACTTGCTAGACGCGGATTCCCAGTTTTTATGTTTCATGGATGAAAATGTATGTTACAAAGCGTCCTACTTTGTGCTTGTCAATGGGCGATCCATGTGCGGATTTTTCCAACTGCAACAAGGTGTGAGGCAGGGGTGCATGTTGGCTTCCTTGTATTTTATTTTGGTGGCGGGTGTCCTTAAGTGCATGGTTGCACATGTGGTTCACGAGGGGATCACGTCAGGCTAGTTACGAGGGGGCATCTCTATCCCCTTCCTTCAGTACGTAGATGACACATTATTTTTCTTTGAAGGTGGTAGAGAGGGAGCTTTGGGTATGGCGACATCGCTGCAATTGTTTGCTGAGTTGTCTTGCCTAAAGCTTAACATGAGTAAGTCAACTGTAATCCCAATGGGCCTTCCTGATGAAGAGGCATAAACGTGTTGCGTAGAGCTTGGGACAACAAGTGGCCATTCCCCATTTGTTATCTGGGCCTCTCGTTAACGAGTAGAAGGTCGCGTACTGCTGATTGGTTACCATTAACTAAGAAGTTGGAAAAAAAAGCTTGCAGGGTAGAAGGCCTCCCTCCTTTCTCATTGTGGGTGATTGGTCCTGGTGAAGACGGTGGTTGGGGCAATCCTTCTTTTCTTCATGTCGTCAAAGTCTCCTTCCAATTGGAGTTCGCATAAGACTTGAGATGCTTATGAATTTTTTTTGAAGAAGGTCGGGTTCTGGGATTGCAGGGGTATACTTGGTCGATTGGGAAACAATTACTCTCCCAAAGGATGATGTCGGTTTGGGGATCACTAGGCTTGATTGTATGAATAAGGCCTTGCAATTGAAATGGATTATAAGAATAGGGGTAACAACGAGGACCTATGTTGTCAGCTCATCCGTAGCATTTACGGGGTGGATGCACAAGCTGAGTTGGAGCTTCATTCTTCGCTCTACACATCTGCATTCTGGAAGGGGATATGCTCGGCCCTGCCGCAACTTCCTTCTCTTTTTCGCCCAGTGCTAGGTGATCGGAGCTCGTCTGCCTTTTGGACAAACAACTAGATTGGGGAGAGAAGCCTGGCTTCTTGTTTCCCCTGTTTGTTTGCCCTCTCCTCGGATCACAATACACGTGTGTTTGAGTGTTGGGAGGTGGGCTCTTGGATGCATTCATTCTGGTGTAGCTTCTTCGACTAGTGCTTGGAGGAGTTCTTGGTGTTGCTCGATGGCATTGGTAGGTGTGATGGACCAGGAACATGAAGAGATCACTTGGCCTTGAGAGATGGAGATTTTTCTATGAGTCAAGCATATAAAGTTATCGTTAGCCCACCTACAAGTCAAATGGGGAGTGGTTAGTGTCAGAGTATTTGGAGCATGTGTCACTTATGTAATAGGTGGGTAAATGGATCCCTCCAGGATCCATTTACCCCACCACTGAGTTTAGTCCCACATCTACCAGTATTGGGACTTGGAGGTTCCGAGGAGGCTATATAAGGAGCTCCAGACCTCCTGTAACCATTGAGAAAATGCAATGCATAACACGCCCCTTTGAGGGCTTCTCCCGTGGTTTCATCCCGCTCCTCACGGAGTAGGGTTCCACGTAAAATCCCGTGTGTTCTTAAGTTTTCTATCTTTATTTCTGATACGCTTCCGCATGTTTATTTTTTAACACAGTATCAGAGTGGGTTTGATTCTCGAGGATTTTTATATTCTTTGTTTTTTGATCGTTCGAGTCTCGAGATTTGTTGTTATGTTGAAGATTATTTGTTCAAGATTTTGGGTTTTCTGAAACCCTTATTTCTGTATGATTTGAAAATCATCTTCGTCAAAGATTTGAGGGCTTTCTGAAGCCCTAACCTCTTGAATCTCAGTTCTGCACGTCAGACCCTTCTCTTTAGATCTTTGCTGCCAATCAAGTCTTCAGTTCGATATCCACGCGACCTCACGCGATCATGGTTGTTCCAATAAGAACAGATCGACAAGCATCGACCTAGGTGGGAAGCCTTCTTCTAACGCAGCATGGAGCCCCATCTCCTGCGAGTCTAGGCGACATCTCTGTATCTTCCACAGTGGCGGCGGTGCTGCACCCAGGTCCAGATATCTCCTGGCACAATCTCCTGGCGGAGCTCTGTCACCAGGCGGAGCTCTGTCCCCAGGCGGAGCCCCCAGTCGTGCTGCCCTCCTTCAAGCTCTCCTCCAGTCGCAGGACACCCTCAACCGCATCTTCTCCTTGGCATCCCTGTCGATGGCGGTGCGACCGATTGCGAAGGGTCTCTTCCCGATCTACTGGAGAGTGGCGGCCTTCCCTTTCTCCATCCAGGCACAACGCACAATGAGTAGGCGTCGCGCAATGCCCTTCCAGCGAAGCAGCCCCATCCGATGTTGGTTGCTCCTCCCCGCGCCCTCCAATCGAGCCATCTCCAGCGGCGGCACACCCCCGAAGTTGCGGCGCACTCCAAGGCGGAAATCCCCGCACCCCCCCTTTCCCATCGGGAGCGGTGGTACTTTGAGCGAGGTTTCCCACTATGGGAAGCCCTAAATGGGGGTAGGGGGCAAATAAACCCAGCCGCTGGTTTTAAAAAACATCGCTTACATTTCAGCCTTGTTGGGCGTTGAGTTGAAAAAAAAGGAAGGAGGAATGTCCAAAAAAAAGAATGAAAAGAAGAAGAAGAAGAAGAAAAGATGCGTACAAGAAAAAGCCGTACTCATATGTTTAAAAGAAAGGGAGAGACAGATGTTTCAAAAAAATTTTTGTGAAAAGCCGATTTAAAAAAAATGCACGGCTTATGTTAAAAAAAATTTGACGGCCATTTAAAAAAATGAGGTAAAAGCCGCAAGAAACTTTTGAGAAACAATCAATCACCTCTTCTTTACTTGTGAAAAGAAGAAGGCCATGTGGATGAACCTAAGGATTGTTTGGCGTGGCACTAAGAGCATCGACGAATTTTGGGACTCGTTTCACAATGCAAGAGATTGGGCCAACCGCGAGTTTATTCTTCCTATTACGACTCTATGGGCGATCCGATGGTCCCACAACGGTATACTTTGTTCGGGAGATCATTTCTATATTGAGAATGGTTTTTTTCCAGACAAAATTCTTATTGAAACTTGGTTTTGTTAGGTAACCCCCGTATTTTACCTTCTTTAAATATATTTGAGGTGGATACCATAGCATGCTCCCTCTTTTTTGGACTTTAAGAAATAAACATTGCTCAAAATAAGCAATGTCAAGTTGAATCACAGTAACAAAGAGAAACCTCCCCATCAACCATACATGTTCTTAATCCCTTTCTTTAGTAAGCTTATCATTTAGATGGACAATCTGATCCATATTTTTATAATATGTCTTGGATGGGTAATTGGATTTTCCAAAGATCTAATTACCATGCTTTCATCTTTAGTCCTGTTAGGAGTATAAGGAGTATATATGTTAAGAGAATATTCTATGTGGCAGAGTATATGTTAAGAGAATATTCTATGTGGCAGAGTATATGTTAAGAGAATATTCTGTGGCTGGAGTATATGTTAAGAAAATTATTCTATGTGTTGGGTGTATATGTTAAGAGAATATTCTATGTGGCAGGAGTATATTCTTGTAACCCTATTAGTGGTATTTATTTATTTTCTCCTTTGAGCTCTCTAGGATTTTGTCCTATATAAAGGAGCCCTAGACCTCTAGAATAAAGTAAGCCTTTCTATTCTTTCATTCTTTTTTCTACATGGTATCAGAGCAACGGTCCTAGACCAGTGTTCTGACCTAAATCCTTCCACCACTGCTAGCCCCAAGTCCTGTCCAAGAATCCACCTCCTACCTGTGACGACTACAAGCACCTGCGGCGCAGCCCGTGCCACCACTTGCTGCTCCAGGCGGACCTGCGTCGACCCAGGCGCTCACCTGTGCCATCCTAGGCGCTCACCTGCGCCATCCCATGCGCCCCGTGCCTCCGCTCGTGCCCTAGGCGCCCCCCAGCGTTGCCTCATGCCCTAGTCGATCCCCCAAAGCCCCCAGTGCCGCCTCGCACCACCCCAGGCGCCTTGCGCTGCTCCAGACGTCAGCCCAGGCTCCCCGCGTCGCCCTAGGTGCTCGCCAATGCCGTCCCCGGCAACCCGCATTGCTTCCTGTGCATCAATTGCCTCTCTCTCCTTTGTCGATCACCTAGGGTATCACACTTGATGTTGATTACCTCATCGATGCACTGCTAGGTCTCCGTGATTCTTGAATAAGACTGCAAGAACTAACTAGGTCACTTTTTCTTGACCTACTCGACCACCATGGCATCTGCAGAGCCCAAGCCCCTGTACCCGACTTCTTCTGTGTTGGTACATGACACTTCTATAAAACTAAAAGGCTCCGAGAACTATGTACTATGGTTCAGATCCTTCAAGTTGTTTATTGGTGGTCAGCGAAAGAACTAGGTTCTCATAAAAGATCCGCCCAACGAGATGGACAAAGACTACGATACCTGGTACGTGGACAACTGCTAAGTGATTACTTGGATGACGAACGACGTCAATCCAAATATCGCATAAAATCTTCTTTACAAGGAGACGACAAAGGCTATGTCGGAGAGCCTTGAGAACACCTACTCCCAAAAGACAACACAGATTTGGTTTGCAAATCGGGGAGATACATCCTTGGTCGAGTACTATAGACTCCTCACAGGCGTGTTTGAGGAGCTTCTTGTCTTTCAGCCTGCTTGTTGTGATAATCGGATAGGTGAGCATGCGGAATGGCAAGTGTATCATTTCATGTCAGGATTACATCCGCGATACAAGACTGTGAAGGACCAATTTCTAATTGTTGCTGCGCTACACACTCTAGAGGCCATATATGGTCAATTACAGGAACTTGACTCTCCCTCTCCTCAGCTATCTACAGAGACTAGTTCACATTTTGCTAGAAGAGGACCCAACTACCAGGGAGGATGCGGTCGTGACTTTGATCGTGGTTGTCCGTGAGGTTGGACGAGGACGTGACTTCGGATGTGGACGTGGACGAGATCCTGCCACCGCCCGCTATCCAGCATGCACTCACTGTAGACGTTGGAATCATTCATCTGAACATTGTTGGGCAAAGTTTGGCATGCCTACTAATGCCAACAGTGCCTATGAGGCTACCTCATACGAAGTGGCCCATATAATAATATAGATACCTCGCCAGAACAACCGTCTGGTGATAGTCAGACATCCTTCACTGCATCTGAGTATGCTCGTCTACGTCAGCTGCTACAAATTCTGCCAGTAACACTAGTACCTCTTCTCCTACTGCGAGTCTAGCCACTACTTCAGGTACACTTGCCAATGTTGCCTCTGTGTGAACACTTGCTCGTCTACGTCCTCAATGTGAACACAAGCTATGCATACAAAGATACGTAAATGAGATAGTGTTACCTCCTTTCCTATCCATGTTTCTTCTGGAAGATCCCCATCTAAAGCGACAGATGGACCTCGATTGATTAAGTATCAAGGTTCGAAAAAACGAAAGGCGGAACGAGGCGTTTTCCCTAGAATCGAGGCGAGGCGTAGCCTCGAGGCGGTCGAGGGGTAAGCCTCAATTTGTATAGAAAAATAATTATAAAATATGTAATAAATATATTTATTGGTGAAATAATATAATCTAACAAACATATAGTATATAATAATGTAATATATGATGATATTATGAAAATAAGAACATGAAAAAAGGATATGTCAATGACTCAATGCCATAAACCTTTCTACTAAATTTCTACCCAATCAAAAGGAAATCATTGGCTACAACTATCACTAAAGTTTTTATCTAAAAGGGATTGGCTATAGTAGTCATTAGATATCCAAATTGTTGATATGAATTATATGATTTGAATCTTAACTATATGTTCTACTATACCCAGTTGAAGAACGGTATGATGTCCTCCCTGTGCCACCATACCCTACCAGTACGGGGGTCTTGCTGCATGTGCATATGATTTAAGGATGCAATAGTAAGAGTTTTCTGAAATAATTTGGCATGTTAAGGGTAAATATGAATATAAAAGAGGCCAAATTTAAGCATATATATATGAAAGAGGTCAAATTGAAGAATTCGTATTGCATAAATTAATAGTTAGACATAATTAATAGTAAATATGAAGCAGTTTGCTGAAATAGTTACACATAATTAAGAGTAAATATGAAGTTATGGGTACGAAAGAAACACCAGATTTAGGCATTTAACTTGTATAATCATTATCCTAAACACATATATATTTATAAGACTCTCAAAACACCATGTAGACTATTAAAATAATAAAAAACTTCAAAAAAATAAAAACGCCTTGACCGCCTTGAGGCAGAACGCCTCGAGGCTACGCCTCAGCCACTTGAGGCACACGCCTCACTGGACAAGACCGAGGTGCACGCCTCGAGGCTAAAAAGGCCTGCCTCGCCTCGAGGCGTATGCCTCGATCGCCTCGAGGCGTGTTTTTTAATACATGTTAAGTATGCAGTTGTATTCACTACATCAGCTCAATGTCGCTTGGGTAGACCTGCATGTATCCTCATGCTTCTCACACGTACTAGAAGAGTCATGTTCATGTGTTCAGCAACACCATTCTGTCTGGACTTCCTTGGGATCGTTTTCAGTCTCCTGATCCCGTTCTTAGCACAATAGGATTCAAACTCCTCACTGCAATATTATCCCTCATTATCTGACTTGAGACATTTCAACTTTAAACCTGTCTCAGTCTCAACTAAGACCTTCCACATTTTGAAGGTCTCAATCACATTGGATTTATGATTGATAAAATAAACCCATAGCTTTCTAGTTGCATCATCAATGAAAGTAATAAAATATTGAGATCCGTCAAGGGAAGGTACTTGAGATGGACCCTATACGTCTGTGTTGAAATATTTCTATCACTTTATATGTTATCATGTAATTTCATATTTCCTTTGGTTATCTATGTAATTTTTCCTAGAGCTTTTCTCCTATATAAGAGAGCTCTAGAGTTACGAGTAATACAACTTTTCATTTCACCTTTCCACATGATATCAGAGCAACGGTCCTAGACTGGAGCCTGTGCCCTAAATCTGTGTCCCCCACCAAAACCCTCACGTGTCGTTGCCGTCGCCGCACGCCTTGCTCTTGTGGGCCTGCACCACTGCGTGGCTGCATTGCTACGCACCTGCGCAACACCGCGCGTACGCGACCTGCGTGCCTGGGTGCTCCAGCACGCGCGCTTGTGCACCTCCGTGCATATGTACGTGCCTACACACTTGCGCACCTTTGGGCATCAGCGCTCCAGTGTAACCGTGATCTGCGCACACCCTCCAATGCACCCTAGCGTGCCCCAGTGCACTCCTGCGCAACTGCGCACTCCAGCGCACCTGCGATCTCGCGCACGCCCCTGCGTGCACTAGCGTGCCCTAGAGAGCTTACGTTCTCGGAAGGCTTTGTTCAGATCTTCTAAGTTGTGACGTGACCCTCTAAAAGATCCTAGCCTTTCAAGGGATTCTTCAAATAATAGAAGTGGTTGTGGTATGAGTCTACTCCCACAACCATCTTCTTATATGTCTGTGTAGACATTCTCTGTCCAAGTTTGCAACCCCAGTTTTGAGAGATTATTGTCATCATGTCAGACAACAAAGCAGATATTCCATCCATGGGTGCCTTCAAAGGTCCAGCACCCATTGTGAAGATGGATGGAACCAATTATGAACTGTAGGCCATGCAGTTCATGAGTCTAATGCAGTGTAATGGCAAGAATCATATCCTCACACAGGAGGAGCCTGCCGACAAGACTGGGGTCAATGCATCATGGGAGGCAGATGATGTATATGCATGAGTATGGCTTTCTTGAACGGTATCCATGAAGATAGCCAATGACATTTTGAGCCAGCCCACGACAAAGGCAATGTGGGACATTCTTGCCGCTACATATTCTCCGGCGAAGAATGAGTCAAAGATTCTGCAACTTCAACACGATATCTTCACTTCAAAGCAGAATGGTTGTCCTCTCCATACCTTTTATACTTCGTTGAGGGGTATGTTTGAGAAATTACTTGGTTACATTCCCTTGACTTCTACACCAGAGCAACTCAAGGCATACAGGGATTCTGTGATGACAGGAGTCTTTCTAGCGGCACTGGATCCTGAGTATGATGCAGCTAGAGCATAGATTCTTATCGATGCCACTATTCCTCTGATGGAGGAAGCATATCGCCGGCTAAGCAGACTCTCCATATCTTCTGGCAGTTCTTCCTCGTCTCCGACTCCTTCAGCTATGGCAGCATCTCGTGGCAGGGAAAGCACTACACAGTTCCGTGGCCAAGGTGGCCATGGAAGGGGGGGCAATAGACCCCTCGTCAACCATGCACTTATTGTCATAGGTCGGGTCATTAAGAGGAAGCATGCTATTCTAAGCATGGTTTTCCCGCTTCAGCACGTGTGGCAGAACAGATCCATCAGGGCAGTACTTCGTCTGACGCATCTGACCAGAGGTTTGATGAGTTAATTGCACGACTTAGGGAGATTATGCCGTCTCCTGGATCAACCAGCACACAGTCAGGACCTTTGGAGGTGGCAACCTCAGCCGTTACATCCACGTCAGGTACAACATATGCTTTTACTAGTTGTTACAGGGCAGATTTGTCAGAGTGGGTCATAGATTCAGGAGCATCACATCACCATTGTGGTGATAGAGGACAATTCAGTACCTATAGCTCAACTCAGTCAGGTAGATCTGTGGTGATAGCTGATGGGACACATTCCCCAATTACTTGTCAGGGGGAGGTGCAGTTAACCCCTAAAATATGGCTTCAGAATGTTCTTTATGCTCCTGAATTCTCTATGAATTTATTATCTATTTACCAAATCACCAAGGATTTGCATTGTCATGCCATATTTGACCCCTTTGCTCTTGTGTTTCCGGACATTATAACGGGCAGGGTGATTGGAATTGGTCGTGAGTTAGGAGGCCTATACAGACTGGTGCAACCTCCATATGTTGTTGTCTCCTCTCTTCGCACTGGATCTGTCTCTCCATATATGTGGCACCTTCGCTTTGGTCATCTTCCTCTACAAAAGTTGCGTCATGTTGTCCCTCAGATTTCTCCTCGCTCTACTTTCCACTGTGAGGCCTGCTTGCTTGAAAAGCATCATAGGTCCACATTCCAGAGTCGTCAGGGTCAAAGTAATCATGGTCTCTTTGAGTTGATTCATTTGGATATTTGGGGTCCCAGTCGTGTTCCTGATCTTCAGGGACATCGCTTTTATCTTGTTGATGTTGATGAGTTTTTTAGATTATCATGGGTCTTTCTGCTTAAGAACAAGTCTGATGCTAGTCCTATCATTCAGTCTTTTATTAGTGAAATAAGAAATGTTTTTATGCAAATGTCAATTATATACGTTCTGATAATGCACTTGAATTATGTAGTACACAACTTTCTCAATTTCTTAGATCTCATGATATTGTGCATCAGACGTCATGTGCTTATACATCCCAACAGAATGGAGTGGCTGAGAGGAAACATCGTCATTTCTGGGATATCACCAGGACTCTTCTAATTCAGAGTTGTGCTTCTCATTCAAACTGGGGAGACGATGTTCTTACTGCATGTTATTTTGTGAATCGTATGCCTTCATCGATTCTGGGGGAGAAAATTCCGTTCTCGACTGCATTTCCTGAGAAGGATCTTTTCTCTCTCACACCTCGTGTTTTTGGATGTGTTGCATTTGTTCATCAGATGTCTCCAGGTCTTGACAAGCTCTCTCCTAGAGCAGTCAAGTGTGTTTTTATTCGGTATTCCAAGACCCAAAAGGAGTATCGTTGTTTTGACCCTGCTCGATGAAGGTACTATGTTAGTGCTGATGTCACCTTTTTTGAATCCATCATGTATTTTTCTCCTACAAGTGACAAGCTCATTCCGTTAGAACGTGTGGAAGAGGTTTATATGCCACTACATCATGTCTCTCTTACTCCGCTACAACCACCACCACCTCCACCACCACCACCTCCTTCACCACCATCGTTTCCACCTCCTGCCACACCTACTTTCTTTCCACAGGTTTACCAGCACCAGCCTCGTGCTCATGTGCCTCCACAATCATCCTGCTTAACTAAGGTATGTCCTGAGCATTTGAGTTCCTCTGATGGCACTAGTGATTTGAGTGTGCAAGATGTTATTGATACCGCACCTTCTGAGGATGCAGAGGACCTGGATGTCCCTATTGCTTTATGACGGAAGAGGCGTGCATGTACGATGCATCCTCTTTCTTCTCATGTATCTTTGGCGCGACTATCTGACGACTTTCAGAGGTTTGTTACTGCCTTATCCGCAGTACAGATGCCGAGATCTTATAAGGAGGCATTACAGAGTGGTCCTTGGCGTCTTGCTATGGAAGAAGAGATGGTCGCCTTACAGTCTCGAGGCACGTGGAGTGTTGTCTCCACTCCTCCAGGTGCTTCTGTTGTTGGTAGTAAATGGGTGTTTACCATTAAACACTGTGCAGACGGTTCGGTGGACAGATACAAAGCCCGTTTGGTTGCGCGTGGATTCACCCAAACTTATGGGATGGACTATCAAGATACTTTTTCTCCTGTAGCGTGTCACTCTACAATCTGTATCCTTATTGTTGTTGATGTGGTAAAGGATTGGCCTCATTTCCAGTTAGATGTCAAGAATGCCTTTTTATATGGCGACCTCCAATAAGAAGTTTATATGCAGCAACCACTAGGGTTTGCTATTGAGGAGGAGTCTAGTATGGTGTGTAAACTTCATAAGGCTATGTATGGCCTCAGAAGCTCTCAGAGTTGATTGAACTACAGGCCTTTGCCAGATCTATTGCAGATCACTCTCTTTTTCTTAAGAGAACTCAGAGAGGTAATGTTGTTATTTTGGTTTATGTGGATGATATTATTGTCACAGGTAGTGACAACGAAGGAATTCAGGTAGCCAAGGATTTTTTTTTGGACAACAGTTCGTGACCAAGGATCTTGGTAAGGTGAGGTATTTTCTTGGACTAGAATTTGCAAGAAACCAACAGGGAATGGTTATGACGCAAAGGAAGTGCGTCATTGACCTCCTATCTGAGACGGGTATGACAGGCTGTAGACCAGCTACTACTCTAATGGATCCCACTACTCGGCTATATGATGATGACTCTGCAGAGGTGGGTAAGAGACGGTACAGAGAGCTGGTAGGAAAGCTATTGTACGTCACCATTACCAGGCCTAATATATCGTTTGCAGTCAGCAGAGTTAGTCAATTTATGGAGCAACCTAGGCAGCCTCATATGGATGCAGTCAACAAGATCTTGAGATATCTCAAGTCTTCTCCACTCCAGGTGCAGGACTTCTATTCAGACGAGACACGACCCTGACAGTATCAGGTTGTGCGGATGCAGACTATGCTGGGTGTCCCAAGGACAGGAAGTCAACTTCAGGCTTCAATGTGTTTGTAGGCAGCTCATTAGTTTCATGGAGGAGCAAGAAGTAGACAGTTGTGGCCAGATCTAGAGTAGAATCAGAATATAGAGCAATGGCCCAAGGGAGCACAGAAATGATGTGGGTCAAGTCTGTCCTGACTGACCTAACTATGGAGGTGCCTCTTCCTATACATTTGCAATGTGATAACCAAGCTGCACTATTTATAGCAAATAATCCAGCCTTTCATGAAAGGACAAAGCACATTGTGGTCGACTGTCACTAAACCCGTGATTTGATTCAGAAAGGGTTTATATTCACTTCTCGTGTTGCTTCAAGCGATCAGGTTGCTGACGTGTTCACCAATGCACTTGCAAATGGACCATTTCACCGTTGTTGTTCCAAGCTGAGCATGATAGATATTTATGCTCCAGCTTGAGGGGGAGTGTTGAGATATTTCTATCTCTTTATATGCTATCATGTAGTTTTATATTTTCTTTGGTTATCTATGTAATTTTCTCTAGAGCTTTTCTCCTATATAAGAGAGCTCTAGGGTTACGAGTACTACAACTTTTCACTTCGCCTTTCCACAGTCGGTATGAACCAGCTCTAGTCTTTCAGTCTTTCGTACTCTTACATTATTTGTGAAACTGACTTTCTTTTGCTTTCTCAAGATACAATCTTCATAGAAGTCTAGATTAGCAGTCTGCAATCCTATCAACTTTCCCTTCTTTTGCACGATCTTCATTCTCTTTTCACTCATGTGAGCAAGTTGTCTATGCCAAGTGTTAGCATCACACCTAGATGATGCAACATTTATTCTGTCGTATGAGCCTGATGCAATATACAAGGTTCCTTCTTTCTTACCTCGAGAAAGGATCAATGATCCCTTTGACTTCTTCCACGAATCTGAATAAAATGATGTCACTACACCACTTTCTTATAGTTGTCCAACGGATATGAGATTCCTTATTAGACTGGATACATGTCTAACATTCTTCAATCTCAAAAGCCACCATTGGGTTGAGATATATCAATGTCTCCCTTTCCAATTGTGTTGCAGCATTCATCATCTCCCTGATATACCTTTCCAAAATCACTTTTCACATAATTTTGGAGGATATTCTTTTGTGGAGTTGTCTGAAATGAAGCACCCGAGTCCACAATCCAGGACTCACTTCGAGCATTTGCAATAGATATTAAGGCATTGCTATCCTCATCATCAGTTAGATTTATACTGTTCTTACCTTTGTCATTTTCTCTTTTCTTCTTTCTTAGAGCCTTGCATTCTGTCTTGTAATGCCCCTTTTTATTGCAGTTCTAGCAGACCACGGACTTCAGATCTCTGGATTTGGATCTTCCTCTTACCGACTTTCCCCTGGAATGCTTTTGGTTCCCGTAGCTCTTCCTACTTCTTCCTTCTTTATTCAAGGCAGAACCTGGCGAGTGTTCTTCTCCAAACGTCTTCTGTCATGCCTCTTCTCCAAGAAAAAGACCAGCAATATCCTCCAACTTCAACTTTGCAGAACCAGAGGAGTTGCTAACCGCTACAACTAAAACATTCCAACTATCAGGTAAACTAGAAAGAAGTAGAAGAGCTTTTACCTCATCATCAAACACGATCTTCACAGACTCCAACTGGTTGATGATACTGTTCAGATCATTCAAGTGTGAAGCCACTACGGAGTTCTCACTCATCTTTAAATTGAGAAGCTTTTTCATCAAATACACCTTATTTAATGCAGATGGCTTCTCGTACATCTTTTCAAGAGCTTTGAAAAGATTCGTCGTCGTCGTCTCATTTGCGATATTTGAAGCCATCGATGGAGCAAGGCTGAGTCTTACCGTTCCTAGAGCCTTTCAGTCTAGAACCTTCCACTCCTCATCTTTCATGGCTTCGGGCTTATTCCCTTCGATCAGAAGATAGAGATCCTTCTAATATAGAACATCTTCAATCTGCATATTGTAGAATGTGAAGTTCGATCCATTGAACTTCTCGATCTTGACTTTTAATTCTTTCACCATTTGTATAGATGTTGATCTCCGAACCTTGCTCTGATACCGGTTGTTGGGGACGTATCCGATCAAACACCACACGGCTAGAACCACGATCGAAGAAGAAGGCACGCACAATCGCATAAGACAAGGATTTATAGTGGTTCGGCAATGTGCCTACTCCACTTGCTCACACCAGACTCTCTTCTATTGTTTTAATGATGTTGGGATACAATATGTGGAGCCACATGGCTCCTTTTATAGTACAACAAAAGAATACGAAGCATTCAACAATCCCCATAATCAACTCTCAGCCAATTAGGATGCAGGATGTGGATTGAGCATCTCAGCAATCCAACCCAACACCTCTCAGCTAATCAGAATGCAGGAGGCGGATCAGACACCTCAGCAATCCAACCCAAGAGCTCTCAGCCAATCAGAAGACAGGAGGAAGATCAGCCACATCAGCAATGTTCTCCACTTGTATTCAACCAATCAATCTTCATAGGATAAATCTTAACAAACATCCACTTACAAATCTCTGTATGACTTGTGACAACTGAATCACAATTTTTAGCTAAACAGAATGGAAACTTCTATCTATTGAAAAACCCAACCTTCCCAAAGCATACTAAGAGCATTGAGGCGGGCTTTCATTTTATTTTAGGTGTTTCATTCTGGAAAATTTCCATGCTTCTTCTCTAGAGAGAGGGACAATTGTCCTATATATCTTGAAAATCTATTTATTGACTGGAGTTTTTCTTACAAGCTGGGCATATGAGATCAATGTTCGAGTTTGAAGGGGGAGATTTTATCACAACTTTTAATTAAACGGCATGGCAACTTTTACATATTTAAAAACCCAACCTTACCATGGTTTTACTAAGAGCATTGAGGTGGGTTTTCATTTTATTATAGGTGTTTCATCTGGGAAAATTTCCATGCCTACATCTCTGGAGAGGAACTATTGTCCTATATTTTTATGAAAATGTCGTTATTGACTGGAGTTTACCTTACAAGCGGAGCATATGCGATCAATATTCCAGTTTGAAGGGGAAATTTGAGAAAAAGTGAAACTCATATATCCTATTATATGTATTTTCTATTAGTTTATAGGAGCTTTTCTATATTGTCCCTTGTGTCTGTCTATATAAAACGTACATGTTTTCTTTGTGGTTATGGATTCTAGTTTTTTTAACTGATTTTTATTCATTTTGTGTTTGATCATATCTTAATTGCTAAATCTGTAAACATCCCAAGCTGTTCAATCAGCTCATTTAGACACACAAATACATGATACATGTTCTGGATATGTTGAATAGCTTCAGAGGATGTTCTTATCGCTACTCTTTTTCAGGAAGCAGAGAGAGAATCTGCAAAAGTACGGGCCCTTGTTTCTGAAATGGAATATAGAGGAGGACTTTTTCGGGGAAGATGTCAAGGGGGCCTTCCTGAAGGAAAGGTTTTCCTTCTGTAGCATTCTCGTTTTCCTACTTTGTTGAAGTCAGTTTTATAAGAAAGACCTGCTTTTTGGAGTACATTATTGTGTCAACATATTGTAGGTTACCAGATTAATATCTGAGTCAAACTTGCTGAAAATCATATGACCTTTTGATTCATTATTTTTCTTACCGATATTATGCTGCTAATTGGTTTTTTGATGGCGACACTGATGTTTTGCTGGTATTACTGGACGAATGCATCCCTTTCGGACAAATTTTGTGCTATTGATGCATGCAATGTAAATTCTCTTCTAGGGATGTCTAAAGCTCGATGATGGAAGCTATTACGATGGCATGTGGAAATTTGGTAAAAGATCTGGTTTCGGCACATTTTGTTATAGTAATGGCGATATGTACCAAGGAATGTGGAGGGATGACGTCGTACATGGCAAGGTTAGAAAATTGTTAATTATTCATTTCTTTTAATTATTTTTTGGGTGTTGGAGTTGATATGAGGATGAGATCAAGATTCAACACTTTGCCATGCATTAGTACCGATGAGAGGGTTTAATATTTCGTTTCTTTTCTTCTCTTTTGTCGAAGGTTGTTAATTTGCTTATATAGTTATGGCACCATGGATGTATTCATAAAATGTTTAAAGTTTTGAAAAAGAAAATGGGTCGAGCATCAAGGAGACACCCACTCAAAAACTTTATATTCATAAAATTAAAGCATGCAATTATAAGGCCAAGAGTCTCCAAGGATCCCAGCATGTTCAAATACATTTTCAACATAGAACCTTTCATCCCGAAACATCACTCCATTCCTTGCTAATCACATGGCCCAAATCATGGCCGCCACCCAAACCTATGCAGCCAAGAATTCTCCCTTTGTTGGTCAAAAGAGGACCATAATGTCTCTGCACAATCTATCAACACCATATCTAGTGTTGCCTCCTTCCACACCGATCTAGATACATTGCATGAAAAAAAACAATGATCCATGTCTTCACAATCTGTGAAGCACCGTTGGTAAGAGCCATCAACACCCTGAAATAATCTGGCCATCCTAGCCCCTATAATCACTCAGTCATGTCTCAATTGCCAGATGAAAACCTTGAGTCCTTGACCCACCAGGGAATCTTCCATTTTCAAAGGTGCTTGAAGTCTAGAGAAGCAATGCCTGGGTCAAGGATCGATGTCTCATAAAGGCCTTATGGGCCTTACATGCAGTGAAGTGTTGGACATGCGAGCCCACGACGAGCCATTATGCAATAAATGTTATTGCGAATATCATTCCCTGATCTGAAATGAAGAATAAATAATTTGTATAATAGGTCCCTTAGTACAATTAGGGTTATAACCATGGCCATCTTGATGATCATACAGTTGTTGATTCAATTATTGAATCATAGAGGCTGGTGCTTGGATGAACATCTAAAGAGTTGGATTGAGGACTCATCAAGTACCGTCAAATGATTGTTAAGAGAGGATCTCCAGCCTGAGTAGGAGATGGCAATCCTTTCTCACTTGGTTGATATCTGACCGACCCCTTGATGCAGGTCCTCTGCATGGAAATAGAGATTCGTAGGTGTCAGATTAGTTAGGTCAAAGAGTTGACTTAATGAGATCAAGATAACCTATGTCCTATGTTGTATGCTGTCACGATATAGGCACACATTCTCTGATCGGAGACAGATGTATTACTATATGTCTGAGTATGTAAATTTGGCAGATCAATAGGTTGATGACCTAATCAAGGTCTATACACCGGCGTGTTGGTGTGCATATAAGGGCATATGAGTAATACGATCTCTCAAAGGGATCATACTGGTTCATTAGTGAACCGGAAGATATGAGCTCACTCATGAGATATTAGTAAGAACCAAATTCCGTGCACAGTCGTCTCGCTTTGGAAGCTTGACTGAATTTGTAGGTTTGATATATACTTTTGGAAAGTATATGATCAACACCTTGGTGTGATATATGCTTTTGGAAAGTATATGATCGATACCAACTCCCAATAGTCAGATGAGAAACTTAATGATAAATCCCTAAAGTAGTAAAATTGATCTTATACTTCATACTTCGGGATTATTCTGGGTCTTCCAGTATGCAGGATGTACATGTATTGGGAATACTTGAGGGTGATGTGATCATAAACGGTTGTATAACCATGACGCTTCCATTCCTAGGGAGTGATATAACGGGTCTGGATTTTAGTGACTCCTCTTAGTAGAGAAGTAATCTAATCTTAGTCTAAATGTTGGACATTGATCTGAATGTGATTCAGATGTAATGAGAAGATTAGATTTGCAGTCTTGATTTAATCAAGCATCTATGGGAGGCCCGAGATCTAGATTTGAGATGTGATCTCAATATCCAAGTCACTATACGTGGAACAATACAATCGCCCTGTCCTTATCTCCAAGTATTCGCGGAGAAAGCGCATTATCCTTGAAAGAGTTCAGGATAATTTCATTGTTGATATAAGTATCCGAGCATTGAGAAACTGGATAATTAAATGTGATTTAATTATCATGATTAATATGAATTCGATTCATATTATAAAGAGAGCTATCTTAGATAATTAAATGTGATTTGATTATCAAAGATGTAAATGATATGAATGTGATTCATATTATTTGGGCACATGAGAATAGAGATACAAGATGATTAAATGTGATTTAATTATCACGGATATTAAAAAATGTAGATAGCACTATCCATATTGTAGAGGTTTACATTATGTCATGATGTACCGTTACGTATTTCTTATTTTCCTCTTGTCTATCTATGTAATTTACCCAAGGGTTATCTCTCTATATAAGAGACCCTAGGGCTCTATGGGATAAAAACGAAGTATTTTGCTCTAACATGGTATCAGAGCCAAAACCCTAATCTAGGGTTTCTTCTCCCCCCCACCCCCGCCTTTCGCCCACCTCCCTCCCGCCATCAGCCGAGGCATCCGCCTCCACCTCCCGCCGCCAGCCGAGGCCCCCGCCTCCCTCTCCCGCAGCCGCTAGCCGCGGTCCTTCCGCCTTCTCTCCCGTCGCTGCCGACACAGCCCTTCCTCCCAACTTCTTCTTCTTCGGTTGGCGCCTATTCATACATGGGTTCAAGTGCATAAAGTCTACATATGCACTTGAATCCAAACGGGTCTTTGTAGACACCAGTTCTTTTGTCTACCATCCCTAAGTCTTCTTCTCCTGGACATGTCAGAACAAAAGATTGATACGCCCTCCATAGGTGCCTTTAAAGGTTCGACGCCAATAGTCAAAATGGACGGGACAAACTATGAGCTCTGGACGATGCAGTTCCTGAGCTTAATGAAGTCAGGTGGTAAGAAGCACATTCTTACCGAAGATGAGCCGGCAAAGCAGACAGGGATATATGCCTCCTGGGAGGCTGATGATGCGTATGCAAGGTCTGGCTATCAAGGACGCTTTCGATGAAGATTGCCAATGACGTCCTCCATCAGCCCACCGCCAAGGCGATGTGGGATATTCTTGCTACTACATATTCTCAAGTGTGGAACGAGACTAAGATGCTGCAGTTGCAGCATGATATTTTCACGCTGAAACAAAATGGGCGGCCACTTCACTCTCTGTATACGTCACTGCGAGGGATGTTCGAGAAATTATACAGTACCATCCGCTCACAGCCACTCCTGAGCAACA
This sequence comes from Ottelia alismoides, assembly GCA_037367405.1. Classification (NCBI taxonomy): domain Eukaryota; kingdom Viridiplantae; phylum Streptophyta; class Magnoliopsida; order Alismatales; family Hydrocharitaceae; genus Ottelia; species Ottelia alismoides. The sequence goes on along the minus strand of JAZKJV010004354.1, from coordinate 90,407 downwards.
GAAGACTTTTCGCAATGCTACCATGGTGGGAGTTTTACTTGCAGCTCTTGATCCTCAGTACGAGGCAGCCCGCTTTCAGATCCTTGCCGATGCTACTATTCCTCCTATGGAGGAAGTCTACAGGAGGCTCAATCGTCTCCCTGTTTCCTCCAGCACAGCTACTCCACCTCCTTCGACAATGGCAGTATCACGTGGGAGAGGTAGTTCATCTTCTTTTCGTGGTTGTGGTACACGTGGCTGGGGAGGTCGTCATCCGAGGACGTGCTCGTTTTGTCATCGCACTGGTCATTCCGAGGACACATGCTATTCCAAGCATGGGTTTCCAGCTTCGGCACGTGTAGCTGAACATATTCAGTCTCCTTCAGCATCTACTCCAGATCACAGGTTCGAGGAGCTTGTGGCGCGGCTTTGCGACATTATGCCACAGTCATCATCGGATGCTGCGAGTACCTCAGATGTTGCAGCATCTGCATCGGCCAGTACCTCTGCTGCTGCCAGTACCTCAGGTAGTACTTCTATCTTTCGTCCGTCCCATGATCTATCTGGTTGGATTGTCCACTCTGGAGCCATCCATCATCTTTGCCGTGACAGAGACAAACTTGAGTCCTACAGGGATATTTCTTCGGGTCGCTCTGTGTTCATAGCTGATGGCACTCATTCTCCTATTGTTGGATAGGGGGAGATCTCCTTAACACCCTCCATGGACTTACAGAATGTTCTACATGCACCTGAGTTTTCCATGAATTTATTATCAATTAGTCAGATTACGAAAGACTTGCATTGTCGTGCTATATTTGGCCCATCATCTCTCATTTTTCAGAACATACTAACGAGCAGGGTGATTGGCCGTGGCTCTGAGCATAATGGCTTATATCGTCTGGTCCGGAATTCCTATGCTGGTGTCTCTCTTCACTCACAGGGATCGGTTTCTTCGTATACGTGGCACATTCGATTTGGTCACCTTACTCTCCAGAAAATGTGTCACCTCTTGCCTCAGATCTCTCCGAATTCATCATTTCGTTGCGAAGCTTGTCAGTTAGGAAAGCACCATCGTTCTAGCTTCCCAAGTCGTCAGAGTCGGAGCAGTAGCTCCCCGTTTGAGTTGTTTCATATATACATTTGGAGTCCTAGCTGTGTCCCTGATCATCAGGGACACAGGTTTTATCTGGTCGTGGTTGATGATTTTTCTCGTGTCTCTTGGACTTTTCTTCTCAAGAATAAATCTGAAGCAGGAAGTGTTATAAAAAATCTTTTCAATGAAGTGCAGAATGTTTTTTCTTCTATTGTTAAATATGTGCGCACGGATAATGCATTGGAATTCTGTACTCGTTCTCTTTCTCAGTTTCTTTCCTCTAAAGGCATTATTCTCCAAACTTCCTGTGCTTACACATCACAACAGAATGGTGTCGCGGAAAGGGAACATCGTCATTTTCTTGATATTGCTCGAACATTACTTATTCCGAGTTGTGCGCCATTAGCATTTTGGGGAGATGCTATACGTACAGCATGCTATCTGGTCAATCGTATGCCTTCTTCGGTTCTTGGGGAGAAACCTCCAATTTCTGTTCTCTTTCCTGATAAGGACTTATTTTCACTTACACCTCGTATCTTTGGTACAGTTGCCTTTGTTCACCGCTCGTCTCCAGAACTTGACAAGCTCTCTCCTAGAGCTGTTAAGTGTGTCTTTGTAGGTTACTCTCGGACACAGAAGGGTTATCGATGTTATGATCCTATCAACGACAAGTACTATGTTAGTGCAGACATTACATTTTTTGAGCATGTTATATACTTCTCCCCAGCAGGTGACAGATTGGTTTCTTCTTCCACATCTCCAGATAATCATGTCTATGTTCCTCTACCTCCAAGTCTGGGTCAACCTGAATCTACTCCTCCATCACTACCACCACCACCACCACCTCAATATCACCCCATTCCACCGTTCCATAAGTTCTACACACGACGGTCGGGGCCTGCTCAAGCTACAAGTCAACCATCCAACACGCCTCAGGTATGCTCCGATGCCGTTACTAATGATGGATTAGATAATGTACTGGTGCAGGAATCTTTGCTACAGGAGGTGGATCCGCCAATCAGTACCGTGGATAATGATATTGATATTCATATTGCACTTCGAAGGCCAAAGAGGAAATGTGTGTCCTATCCTCTTGCGTCTTAGGTGTCCTTTCATCGTCTTACTGGTGATTTCCAGAGCTTTGCAGCAGCTGTGTCTTCAGTAGAGATACCACGGACCTATCAGGAGGCCATGAAGATTGATTGCTAAAAGTAGGCTATGGAGGAAGAGATGCGTGCTTTACAGTCTAGAGGGACTTGGACCCTGGTTCCTATTCCATCGGGTGCGTCTGTGGTTAGTTGCAAATGGGTGTTCACAGTTAAATATCATGCAGATGGTCGTCTTGATCGGTACAAGGCAAGACTTGTTGCACGCGGCTTCACCCAAACATATGGCGTCGACTACTTGGATACATTTTCACCAGTGGCTCGACACTTGACGCTTCGCATCCTTTTATCCGTAGCTGTGGTACGTGACTGGCCCATTTTTCAACTTGATGTCAAGAATGCATTTCTGTATGGAGATCTACAGGAGGAAGTCTGCATGCAGCAACCACCAGGTTTTACTGCTGAGGGGGAGACTCACATGGTGTATAGAGTTCATAAGGCGATTTATGGCCATGGCCTCAAATTTCAGCGAAATTCGGTCGAATTTCTGTCGAATATCGATATCCAGTCGAAATCAAAATTCGACCGAAATGACCGAAATATGGGGGTCCTAGTACAAAAAATGACCGAAATGACCGAAATTTCGGTCGAAATTCCACCGAAATTCCATCGAAATTCTGTTTTGGTCGATACCGAAATGGTGACCGAAACCGACATTTAAGGCCTTGTTTATGGCCTTAAACATAGTCCAAGGGCATGGTTCCAAAAGCTCTCTCAGCTGATCGAACGACAGGGGTTCAAAAAATCAAATGCAGACCATTCGTTGTTTATTCAGAAGACTCTCAGAGGTACAGTTGTTGTCATGATATATGTTGATGATATTCTGGTTACAGGAGATGATGCTCAGGGAGTCGAGATGACTAAAGCCCTCTTGGGCAGTCAGTTTGTTACGAAAGATCTGGGTACCATACGATACTTTCTGGGGATAGAATTTGCGAGAAATGCACAAGGTATGGTGATGACCCAAAGGAAATATGTTACAGACTTGCTTGTTGAAACAGGAATGATTGGATGCAGACCATCAAGCACTCTTATGGACCCAAGTATGAAATTGTATGACAATGATACTGAAGAGGTGGACAAAAGAAGATACAGAGAGATGGTGGGTAAGCTTCTGTACATCACCATAACTCGACCTATTATTGCTTTTGCTGTAAGCCGTGTGAGTCAATTTATAGAGCAGCCTAGGCAAGTCCATATGGAAGCACTGTACATGATACTGAGATTCCTAAAATCTTCTCCAGGCTCAGGTTTGCTATTTAGAAAGAACACAGATTTGTCCATTTCCGCTTATGCAGACGCAGACTATGCAGGGTGCCCAAAGGATTGTAAGTCTACTTCAGGGTTTGCTATCTTTATAGGAAGCTCTCTGGTTCCTTGGAAAAGCATGAAACAAACTGTTGTGGCAAGATCTAGTGCTGAATCCGAATATAGAGCCATGGCACAAGCAAGCACAGAAATGATGTGGGTTCGAGCAATCTTGGAAGACTTGAATGTGAATGTCTCTTTACCCATGCAACTTGAGTGTGACAATCAAGCAGCGTTGTTCATTGCCAATAATCCAGCATTTCACGAAAGAACGAAGCATATCGAGGTAGATTGTCACTACACTAGAGACATGATCCAGAAGGGCTTCATTTCCACTTCACATGTCAATTCAGAGGACCAGATTGTTGATATATTTACTAAGCCATTGCTCAGAGGACCTTTCCAGAGATGTTCTTCCAGGCTGAACATGATAGATATCTATGCGCCATCTTGAGGGGGAGTGTAGAGGTTTACGATATGTCATGATGTACCGTTATGTATTTCTTATTTTCCTCTTATCTATCTATGTAATTTATCCAAGGGTTATCTCTCTATATAAGAGACCCTAGGGCTCTATGGAATAAAAACGAAGTATTTTGTTCTAACACATATTAATCACATATATTTTAAATGTGATTGATAATATATGAGAGAGAGCTATTTGTAATTTACATTTGTTAATTAAATGTTGATGTGAATTGGATTCACATTGGACATTAAATTGAAAATGCAATTTACATTTTATTGTGGGTTGTGAATGTGATTCACAAATTTCCAATGGCAAGATTGCAATATTCTCAAAATAATTATGAATTATTTTTGTAGAATATTTTACAACAATTGTTGTTGTAAATATTGGAGATACATGGAATCTTGGAGAATTCCAAGAAGTCATTGGAAATCTCCTACTCCAGTTACGAGTAGGGACGACCACCAATTCTAATATGGAAAGGGTGGCCGTCCACCTCTCCCATATGGAAGGGAGATTTCCATCTCCATTACCTTCAAGATTTGGTGATTTAATTTGAGGATTAAATTATGTTGATTTATCAATATATATTTAATCCAAATTAAAATAATTATTGTTGGTTTTTCCCAACACAAATCTTAACCATTAAAAGAAAAACAAATCAATGAGAGCCATAGGATTTGTGTTTCCCATGGATTGAGATCTATGGATCCCAAAATATTATAAAAGGAGAGGCACCCCTTTGCTCTTCTTTACACAATGAGAACATAAATCTCTTTCTCTCTTTCTTTCTCTACACGCTCTCTCTTCTTCTCTCATGTGGCCATCCAACATGGATGCCCTAGAGAGGTTCTCCATCGCCGCAGCGTCGTCGTTATGTTGCCCGATCGTTTGCTCGTGGATTTCCGTCTCCTTCGGTGCGCCTCGCTTGTGAAGAAGACGTCGGATCTCGTGTGTCGAGATCAGGAGATTCGCCGCTTGGATCATCAACATGGATTGCGAGAAGCACGTTTTCATCAACACGCTCGCAAGCGTCTCCTCCGTCGAATCGGACTTGAGACATGAGGTCTCTTCGTTTAGAGACTCGATCGCAACTACGCTTCAAGAGGTAATCCTATTACTTGTTTGTGGTTTAGACGAAACGATCCGAGAAGTGTTCTTGGATCATGTATTTTCGTCACATGAAATTTTTAATTTCCGTTGCATAGAACAAATAGTCCGACTAGTCGTTCCTCGTCGTATTCGATACGACGCTCACGCTTTTGTGATACGCTTGAGGATTATCCCATATCCTTCAAGTGGTATCAGAGCCTTAGGTCGAAGGTTTTGGATACGATCCGTGAACCTAGGACGACTTGGGTTCGTTAAGGTTGCGAAAGTTTTTGTCGCATTTCATTTTCGCACATCTGTTTAGTGAATAAATTCGGCCCTGTTTAAAAAGTTTAAACATGAATTAATCACTTGGATTTTGTTCCGCATTAAATAAGGAAACCATAGGATTTGAGTTTACGTAATTTGGATTCCGTTTGCTCGAGATATTGTCTTTTTAATGAACATGTATTCACTGTTGCGGGAACTGCGAATCTTAACTTGATTAATGAGTTAATTAATGTTTTGATCCGCCTAGAAATGTGTGAAATATCACTTACGTTCTGTAATAAAGCAAATTAGCAATCTTTGAAAACCGATTTTGTCTAATTTGGATTTGAATTGATTTAGATATGTTAATTTTAGTAAGTAGGGGTCACTGCTGAAATTACATTCCTAATCAAGAACCATGTGATTGTCAATTAATGAAATTAATTGTTAATTTCATAAAATAATTATGGAAAATATTTGAGAAATATTTAATGATGATTATTTCTTTAATTGACTTGGCCTCAACCAATAAATTGATTAGATTTGATCTAGATTATAATTGGAAACTCAATCAACAAACAACTTGATTGAATAGGATTGGGAATTTGTCTAGCAAATTTCTTTATAATCAAAGTTGTTTTGATTATTACTATATGATATAATTTCGGTTGAAGAACCGATGATCATCTCAAGTACACATTGATCTATTTGGCATTATCCTTTCTTGAAGTGGATATGGTGTCTACTCGGGGAGCGTTGGGGTAGCGGGTCGCACCGGTTGCGGTCCGTCCTAGTCCCGCCGGTACTGGCCATGACAGTGGGTAGGGACTCGATAATGCCGGAGAAATCAAGGTGTATTTTTCTAATTATTAAAATTCGAATTAATACGTACTTTGAGATAATAGCATATATATAAATATTCAAGTAAAACCAATCAAGTTTGTTGATTAAATTGGATTGATAATTTATTTAATATGATTAAATTAATTATATCCAATTAAAAAACACTCTATTATGAATAGATGTGTATCTCCCTTGGAAGGATTAATTATGTGAATATGATTCATGATAATTAATTAAAATTTGAATATGAGGTGGAGGATCACATAAGTGGCATCCATGGTCTCCCGTCAAGGCCAAGGGTTTCCGTCCTTAGGTATTGCATGTAGGAGACGCATGTCCGAAGTGACAGCTCTTGTATGCAGGCACATCTGGATCGGGCTCTTTGCTTCTCGAAAGAGTAAGGCCGTATGTGTAGTGACCCCAATATCGGATCCTCATATTATTGGGACGATATTAGATTGCGCATAACGAGTACTATTCCTGTTGACGGTTGGTTCAATTAACGGCAGGTCAACATCACCATAGGGGTGGTGGGCCCGGGTGTTAAAGACTGAATTGGGAATGCAAGTTGGACTTGCAAGGCGGAATATGTTCTCGCTTCTTTTTATCCGAGTTACAGGTTCTTATATTATTGGGATGTAACAAAGATAAGGAAGGAGATCCCAGATCTTGCTGAGATATGATGGTAAGTATATATATCTCTTATATTGAAAGTGATTAAGGGAATGAACTTTCAGTGTTGACAAGGCAAGACAACTTTGATATGAAAATTCCTAAATCAAAGTAAAATATATATTTATATATTTATGCAAATTTCTTATTTAAGATAATCCTTCATTAAACCCACTCAATTTTATACTCAATAATAACCAGTAAATTGTCATGGATTGGATCCATCGTCAAGATATTGTACATGCATTTGGACACATAATGTATGTGGTTGCAATGTGCAAGTCTTCCTCATAATAATGAGGAATGACAATTAAGTAGACAATATGACTACAACCCTAGGGTTTGTAAGTCTCTACAGTCTTGATCTCTCAGAATGTACTTTGGAAGTGACATGTCGATGATGATCGCAATTGTCAATTAATCCTTATAAAAATCTAAGAAGATGTTTTGGCATACATATGTGCTCTCGACATTTAATCATGAATGATATGGTGACTCTATAAGAGATGATGTATTCAAAATGTTTGAATACCTACCTGAACCAATGTTTTAAGAGTTTAGATGGATGTAGATACGATGAGTGTCATCATTCTTCTGTCTTTTATTGGTCATTCATGATGCTTCATATTATTCATATTGTATGAATTAAATGAAGTGTGTACAAATGTTGAAATGCTCTTATATTGAAATCTTTTGAATTCAGCATAAGAGATCCTTCGTCTTAAGCAATGGTTGTTTATATATAAAGGAAGCGCAGTGGAAGCATGGGTTGGACACAAGTAAGAAGGGAAGTCAAAGAGTTGACTATAATTCTGTGACTTCCATATGACATCCAAAGAGTTGGATGAATGCCAATACTAGCAATAAGTTGATGTGTTTATAGTATGACTATCAATTCTATCTAGAATCCTTAGAGAAGGAATCAGATAGTACATCATAATAATCTACATATAATCATTGAAATTGAGTTACTTATTTGATAAGATAAAGTCTAATAATTGTATCTCAATCTTCTAATGACACTTGCTGGTTGCATATGTATTAGAAGATTAGAAATTTGATCTTAAAGGTTTAGTAGTGATCCACATGGATATTGATGCAATTGTTGCAACAATCTCTATTGGATTGATAAACTTCATATTTTCAGTGGGAGCCCTTAGTCTTAGAGAATGTCTCTGTGAGCTGGATATTAGAATACACTCATAGTTTATTTCTAAATGTTGGAAATAAACATGAATTCTGGAATAAACCTATCATAGAGAGTTATGATGGATATATTTCAAATAGTAATCTAAAATTTAGTGGACTCCACTAAATTAAAAAATTAATGAATGGTTCATTAAGATTTCTAATACTGAAAATTAAACCTTTAAAGATAAATAGGAGGATGAAGATTATTTGACAATGATCTGGCACCATGTTTTGGACATGTCTATTGATGGGATCAATAGACAAGTAAGAGATGAAACTTTAGAATGTCTAAAATTTTGAATCTTACATGTGAATATTGTATTCAAAAGTAAAAATATCCAATACACCCTTCCTTGTAATGGTGTAAGATGTCAAGGTATTCAAGATCTCATACATATGTATGTGAATCATCTATATCAGAATAAACATTATGGATATGTGATATCTATTGATGATTATTTGTGATATGAGATTTCTTCTCTTCACTTAGAAACCTTTGAAATGTTCAAAGATTTCACAATTTTGGTTTTGAACCTAAGTTTGAAGGAAGATGAAATGAATTTGATCTAACCTAGGTAGCTTGTACCTATTAGATGAATTCATGGAATACCTTATAGAGATATGAATATCATTTCTATCTCACTCCTCCTAATAAACCTAAACTCAATAGGAGTTGTAGGGAGTTACAATTGGATCATGTATGACATGATATGATCAATGATGAATATTAGCATAATTATCTATTAGTTTCCAAGATATATATGAAACTACAATATATATCTATAATAAGGTTCCATGCAAGTAAGCTGGAATCTCGTACTGGAGAGTGCTACTTCATTTGGAAAATAAAGGATGGTATTGGATACCTACTTTATGACCTTGAGATTCTTAAAAGATCTCATCTCTGAGAATGTGATTCTTAGAGGATGAGACTCTTGAGAATCAAGATGAAAATGAAGTGAGGAAACTCATTTAATCTTGAGAGAGATAATGAGGCTCCTGAAATCGGAAACTAAAGGGACAACACTAATACCTCTTCAAATGAGTTTGAGGATGTATTCTATGGGTCAGTTAAGTCTGAAAATGATCGGACTTCATGTGATGAAGCTCCTGAGGATCATGACATGGAAAGATGGATGTTAGCAATAAAAGTCTAATGTAGACTTCATATACAAATGTTGTATATGGACCCTCAAGGATCCACCTGTAAGGGTTAGATTCATTAAGGTGTAAATGGATCTTCAAGAGAAACAAGGAACCTGATGAGAAGGTAGAGACCTTTACAGCACGGTTCGTAGCCATGAGCTACATACCAAAGAGAAGACACCGCTTGCAATGAGACTTGCTCTTCAGTGATCATGCTTGAACCCATTAGAATATTGCTGACTATAGATACACAACTTGACTATGACATCTTCATGATGTAAGTCAAAATTGCATTCCTCCATTAATGCCTCTTTGGGAATATTCACATGAAATAGCCCCAGGGCTTTATGATTGAGGAAAGCAAGGTGTGCAAGCTAAGGAACTCCATCTTTGGACTCAAATAAGCTTCTTGTAGTTGGAACATAAGATTTGATGAAATGATCAATATTATGATTTCAGATAGAATCCCGATGAACCGCGTGAAGCTTAGTGGGAGTGCCATTGTATTCATCGTGCTTAATGTAGATAATATCCTAATCATTTGGAATGATATAAGGATTATAATAATAAGTGTTTTATAATATGGTTGTTCCATACCTCGAGATATGATCTCAAGGATACCTCTTAGATCTTAGTTCTGAAGTTCTTCAGAAGCAAAGAGAAGAGGGTATTGGGACCGTCACATTAATGGTATACCTTGGACATTTCCATGGAAAATTCCAAGAAAGGATTATTTCACTCGAGATATGGTACTGACCTATCTAAAGGGATAACACCTCAAAGGGTTGAGGATATGTATGCTAGATGTATAGAAAAGCCAGATGTATGCCATGCAGTGGGAGTAGTAAACTGTTACTATTCCTACTATGGTGATAAAACACTTGATTGCAATAATAACAATATCTTCATAGAGGACAAGACTTTAGAGATAGTGATCTCTAAATCTTATCTTCAAGTAATTAAGACTTTATAGTTTTCTAAAAGGTCTTAACTACAAATATCGTAGGAGATAGAGATGTCCACGAATAAGGGTATTCTGATAAGGATAATAGAAATTACAAACTAGTTATAATAATTATTGAGTTGTAGTGTCAACGACACTATAACTAACAATGTTGAGTATTGGTTGCATAAGATGCAACATTCGCATTGGATGCGAATACTGTTACTAGGAGATATGCAAGTGTCGTAAAAGGACTTGGTATAGTCTCTTGGGAGCAGAGTGACTAATCAGCTTACCTAGCTATTTTCTAAATAGCCTATGATTGTCACATGAGTGTGGGTTTAAAGATTAGCCCATTAATGGCTTTTTGGGCTAGTGGGAGATTGTTGGACATGCGAGCCCACGGCGAGCCATTATGCAATAAATGTTATTGCGAATATCATCCCCTGATCTAAAATGAAGAATAAATAATTTGCATAATAGGTCCCTTAGTACAATTAGGGTTATGTACCATGGCCATCTTGATGATCATACAGCTGTTGATTCAATTATTGAATCATAGAGGCTGGTGCTTGGATGGACAGCTAAAGAGTTGGATTGAGGACTCATCAAGTACCGTCAAATGATTGTTAAGAGGGGATCTCCAGCCTGAGTAGGAGATGGCAATCCTTTCTCACTTGGCTGATATCTGACCGACCTCTTGATGCAGGTCCTCTGCATGGGAATAGAGATTCGGAGGTGTCAGATTAGTTAGGTCAAAGAGTTGACTTAACGAGATCGAGATAACCTAAGTCCTATGTCGTATGTTGTCACGATATAGGCACGCATCCTCTGACTGGAGACAGATGTGTTACTATATGTCTGAGCATGTACATTTGACAGACCAATAGGTTGATAACCTAATCAAGTTCTATACACCGGCGCGTTCGTGTGCATATAAGGGCATATGAGTAATACGATCTCTCAAAGGGATCATACAGGTTCATTACTGAACCAGAAGACATGAGCTCACTCATGAGATATTGGGAAGAATCAAATTCCGTGCACGGTCGTCTCACTTTGGAAGCTTGAGTGAATTTGTAGATTCGATATATACTTTTGGAAAGTATATGATCAACACCTGGGTATGATATATGATTTTGGAAAGTATATGATCGATATCAACTCTCAATAGTCAGATGAGAAACTTAATGATAAATCCCTAAAATAGACAGTGTAAAATTGATCTTATACTTCGGGATTATTCCAGGTCTTCCAGTATGCAAGATGTACAGATATTGGGAATACCTGAGGGTGATGTGATCATAAACGGTTGTATAACCATGACGCTTCCATTCCTAGGGAGTGATGAAACGGGTCTGGATTTTAGTGACTCCTCTCATTAGAGAAGTAATCTAATCTTAGTCCAAATGTTGGACATTGATCTGAATGTGATTCAGATGCAATGAGAAGATTAGATTTGCGGTCTTGATTTGATCAAGCACTATGGGAGGCCCGAGATCTGGATTTGAGATGTGATCTCAATATCCAAGTCACTATACGTGGAACAATACAATCGCCTGTTCCTTATCTCCAAGTACTCGCGGAGAAAGCGCATTATCCTTGAAAGAGTTCAGGATAATTTCATTGTTGATATAAGTATCCGAACATTGAGAAACTGGATAATTAAATGAGATTTAATTATCATGATTAATATGAATTCGATTCATATTATAAAGAGAGCTATCTTAGATAATTAAATGTGATTTGATTATCAAAGATGTAAATAATGTGAATGCGATTCATATTATTTGGGTACATGAGAATAGAGATCTAAGATGATTAAATGTGATTTAATTATCACGTATATTGAATAATGTGGCACTATCCATGTTAATCACATATATATAAATGTGATTTATAATATATGAGAGAGAGCTATTTGTAATTTACATTTGTTAATTAAATGTTGATGTGAATTGTATTCCATTGGACATTAAATTGAAAATGTAATTTACATTTTATTGTGGGTTGTGAATGTGATTCACAAATTTCCAATGGCAAGATTGCAATATTCTCAAAATAATTATGATTTTTTTTGTAGAATAATTTACAACAATTGTTGTTGTAAATATTGGAGTTACGGAAGATCAGGGCGAGTGATGGGAGGCGGGCTGGAGCGCTGTTGGAGAGTGCACGAGCGGTGGAGGCCAAAGGTAACTGCACGTGATGCTTCCGAGAGAGTTCTTGAGAGCAAAGAAGTTCGAAGCACGGTCACGTCAAGAGGAAGGACTTCGTGGAGACCGAAGGTAACTATCGGTGGTGTGCCTCTCGCTCCTGGGAAACGCATGGAGAGCTCGGCAAGCGCGGTGGACGATGGTCGTGCGCTTCGGCTGGACGACAAAGGAAAGAAGGTGTCCCAGGGGAGTGCTGGCGATGACATGCAGCAGATGGATGATCATGAGGGGAGTGGAGGCTGGGTACGTGTGTCTCACAAGAAGCCGGGTAAGCGTTGTTTTAGATGTGGCGACCGTGGTCATATTGCACCGACCTGCGGGCTACCTGCAAGATGCTACGGTTGCGGACGAGTTGGGCACAAGGAAGCTTCCTGCAGGTTCGGTTTCGCAAGGGCAGATTCTTTTGCTCGCATGGAGTTTCCCTCGGCCGGAGGGGGGAAGGTTTGGAAGCTGCATCGTCGGGCTTTGCACTGTGGCGGGGAAGGATTTGAGATCTTTTGCGCGGGTTGTCCAAGGTTGCAGAACACCGCTTTGTTCTAAGGGGGTTGACGGAGACTCGATAATTCCTGATGTTGATGCTGCGAAGATTGTGGTGGCCGGGGATGGCCACTTGCTGGAGGCTGCTCTCCAGGGGAAGGGGAGGGGGAGGTTAGACGAAGGTGCTCTACATGGGCGGTTGTTGAAGGGGGATGGGTGTGGCGGAGCTGCTGTGGGGATAGCCTTACCCTTACGTAAAGGAGTTGAGTGGAGCGATGTTGGCTTGTGGTTGCATGGTCTCTTGGGATCCATGTTCGATGGGGACTTGGTTGTCTTGGATAACTCCAGGTGCTGTGTTCGTGGCCTTTCTGTGGAGCAACGTCAAAGGCTGCTTGCGAGTGCTGCGTTTGAGGACATCTTCTGGAGACCTTTGCGTTACGACGATGGAGCTTGCGCTGCTGTAGAGGTCTGTATTGTGGAGGTGCGAGGAGTTCCGTTCCTCTCTCGGAGGGTGCATGGCTTGGGGGAGGTTTTTTTCCGTTGGGGGGAGGTGCTTGCGGTTGTGGGAGATGGGTGCGAGCCGGGCTCCGATTGGAGGGTCACTCGGGTTCTGATGGAGTGTAGCAAGAGCTTGCTGGACGACGTTGTGGGCAAGGTGTTCTTTGAGAGCTACCTTGGAGTCGTCATAGTCGTCATAGTAGTCGTGTTCCCTGTGATAAGAAATGCAGGCTGGCTAAAGTGGAGAGGAGCCTCCGCTGTTCTCTGTGATAAGAAAATTCCTTTAAAAATTAAAGGAAAGTTTTACAAAGCAGCTGTGAGACCTGCTATGCCTTATGGTTCTGAATGTTGGCCTGTGAACCATAGACATGTGCAGAGAATGGTTGTAGCAGAAATGAAAATGCTAAGATGGATGAGTGGACATACACGTAAAGATCGGATTCGGAATGATGCAATCAGAAAGAAAGTTGGTGTAGCTCCGATCGAGGATAAGATGCGAGAAAACCGCTTAAGATGGTTTGGTCATTTGCAAAGAAGGTCAACTGATGCATCGGTTAGGAGATGCGAGTGTTGGGATGTTGAGCCGGCTAAGAGAGGGCGAGGACGGCCCAAGAAGTGTTGGAAAGAGACTATACGAAGGGATCCTAGTTTTTTGGATATAAGTCCGAGATTGACCCAAGATAGATCTGAATTGAGGCGAAGAATCCATGTAGCCGACCCTACTTAATTGTGGGAAAAGGCTTTGTTGTTGTTGTTGTTGGTCCTAATCGTGTTCCCAGTCATCAGGGACATCGGTTCTATATGGCTATTGTGGATGATTTTTCTAGAGTATCTTGGGTTTTCTTGTTAAAGAATAAGTCTGAAGTTGTACCTGTTATCAAATCGTGTCTTATTGAGATTAAGAACATAACATTTTTCTGCTAATGTGAAGTTTATTCGCACTGACAATGCCTTGGAGTTTTCTACTTTACATCTGTCTGACTTTTTCAGATCTCTTTGTATTATTCATCATACTTCTTGTGCTTATACTTCGCAACAAAATGGTGTTGCTGAATGCAAAAATCGTCATCTTTTAGATGTCACGAGGACTCTTTTGATTCAGAGTCGAGCTCCTCATTCGTTCTGGGGTGATGCGGTCCTACTACATGTTACTTGGTGAACCGCATGCCTTTTGCTATCCTTGGATAAAAGGTTCCTATCTTGATTGTATTTCCCAGGAAGGACATATTCTCCCTTATCCTCATGGTCTTTGGGTTTGTGGCATTTATCCACGATTTTACTCCTGGCCGTGGTAAGCTCTCTCCTAGATCTGTCAAATGTCTGTTCATTGTTTATTCTCGTACCCAAAAGGAGTATAGATGTTTTGATCCTGTAGGGAGAAAATATTATGTGAGCGTTCATGTCACATTTTTTGAGTCTATTATGTATTTTTCTCGAATAGGTGACAGGTTGTCTAATACTGACTCCGACGAGGATGTCTATATTCCACCACCTCCATTATCTCCGCCAACAACACCCCATGTTGAGTCTTAGTCATCTCCACCTCCACCTAACTCCACCAGCTCCACATCCACCTACCCCGACACAGTTCCTACCATGATTTTACATTCACAGGTCCTTTGCACGCCGCTCTGCTCATGTGCCTTCCCCGTCATCTAGCACGCTTCAGGTATGTAATGAACACATTATTTCTACTGATGGGACTGGTGATATGCTTGTTACACAGGATATTGTACGGGAGGAGCTGATACCAGAGAACAGAGAGGCTGATGACCTCGATATACCTATTGCCTTGAGGAAGCGTCGTCGTAACTGTATCACTTATCTTCTAGATGCGCATGTTTCCTTGGACCATCTTTCATAGGAGTACATGAGGCTTGTTGTGGGACTCTCTGTTGTTACTATCCTACGAACATATCAGGAAGCCATACAGGATAGAAGTTGGCGACTTGCCATGGAGGAGGAGATGGCCGCTCTGCAGTCTCATGGTACATGGAGTGTTGTTTCTGTTCCTCCAGGTGCCTCTGTTGTGAGGTGCAAATGGATCTTTATGGTGAAGCAACGGAATGATGGATCGCTACAAGGCAAGGCTTGTAGCACGTGGGTTCATCCAGACTTATAAGTGGACTATCAGGACACCTTCTCTCCAGTGGCCAGACATTCGACATTGAGCATTCTTCTATCAGCTGTTTCACGGGACTGGCCTCTTTACCATCTTGATGTGAAGAATGTGTTTCCGTATGAAAATCTACATGAGGAGGTATACATGCAGCAACCACCAGGGTTTGCTATTGAGAGGGAATCTCAGAAGGTGTGTAGGCTCTGCAAGGCGATTTACAGCTTGAAGCAGAGTTTGAGAGCTTGGTACCATAAGCTTTTAGAGTTGATAGAGCACCAGGGGTTTGTGCAGTCTACGACGGATCACTCGCTTTTTATATAGAGGATACAAAGAGGTATTTGTTCTATTCTAGTCTATGTTGATGATATTATTGTCGTGGGTGATGATGAGCAGGGCATTCAGGCTGCCAAAGAGTTCCTAGGTCAGCAGTTTGTGACCAAGGACCTTGCAATCTTCGATATTTCCTTGGATCAGAGTTCTCTAGGAACAAGCATGGTCTTGTGATGACCCAGAGGAAGTTTGTGGTTGATCTTCTACTAGAGACATGTATGATAGGATGCAAGCCTGCTACTACCACTATGGATCCGAGTATGAGATTATATGATGACGACACTGAGGAGGTAGATAAGAGGGGATACATGAAGCTTGTTGGGAAGCTCCTATATGCTACCATCACTAGGTCAGACAAGACATATCCTTTGTTGTGAGCAAGGTGAGCCAATTTATGGAGCAGTCCAGGAAGATTCATATGGATGTGGTCTATATAATTTTGAGATATTTGAAGACTTCACCTGGTACTGGTCTTATATTCAGCAGAGGTATGTCTTTTGAGGTTGTAGAGATAATTATATATTCAATGTATTGTTTATTCTATTTTCGTCTATGTAATTTACCCATGGGTCCTCTCTATATAAGAGAGCCTAGGGTTCTATGGAATATGAGATTGCTCTGTTTTACCAACATGGTATCAGAGCAGGAAACCTAACCCTAACCGTAATCCCTTCCCCCGCCCCCCTCATTCCGCCGCCCCCCCTCCTTCCGCCGCCCCACCTTCGATGTCGCCTCCTCTCCCGCCGCCTCCCTTCTCTCCCGCCGTCGAGGCCTCAACCGCCCACCGCCGGGGCCTCCACCGCCCACCGCCGCCTCCACCGCCCACTACCGCCCCCACCGTCGGGGCTTCCACCACACGACCTCTCCCCGCCGCCGGCGTCCTCCTTCGTAGGGCCCTCTTCCTCTCCATGGATTTGAGTGCGTAATGTCTACATATGCACTCAAATCCCGTCCAGTTTATGTAGATACTTCTTCATTTGTCTACGGATCCTAGTTTTTCGTCTCCGGCATCATGTCAGATAACAAAGTTGATATTTCCTCCATAGGCGCATTCAAAGGTCATGCGCCAATAGTCAAGATGGATGGGACAAATTACGAGCTCTGGGCTATGCAGTTCATGAGCCTCATGAAGTCCAACGGTAAAAAACATATTCTTACCGAAGAAGAACCGGCAACGAAGACTGGGATATATGCCTCCTGGGAGGCTGACGATTCATATGCCAAGGCCTGGATTTCAGGCACGTTGACGATGGAGATTGCGAACAATGTTCTCCGTCAACCCACCGCTAAGGCGATGTGGGACATCCTGGTGGATACTTAGTCGCAGGTGTGAAATGAGACTAAAATGTTACAGCTTCAGCATGACATATTCACTATGAAGCAGAATGGTCGGCCATTACATTCCTTGTATACGTCCCTACGGGGGATGTTTGAGAAGCTCTACAGTACTATACCTCTCACGGCTACCCATGAGCAGCATAAGGTTTTTCGAAATGCTACAATGGTGAGGGTACTGCTCGCGGCTCTCGATCCTGAGTATGATGCTGCTAGATCTCAGATACTTGCAGATGCTACTATTCCTCCTATGGAGGAAGTATATTGGAGGCTCAGTCGTATCTTGGTCTCTTCTAGTACTACGACACCCCCTCCTTCGGCGATGGCTGTGTCGCGAGGGAGAGGTGGTATGTCTTCTTTCCGTGGACGTGGTTCTCGTGGTCGAGGAGGTTGTTTTCGCCAACCATGCACTTTCTGCCATCGCACAGGTCACTCCGAGGATACATGATATTCAAAGCATGGGTTTCCAGCATCGTCACGCATAGCTGAGCATACTGCATCTCCATCGGCGTCCACGTCAGATCATAGGTTTGAGGAGCTTGTGGCACGATTGGGAGATATTATGCCTCAAGCATCTACAGATTCCCCAGGAGCCTCTTCAGACATTGCGGCCTTAGCATCTGCCAGTACTTCTGCCTCCGCTAACACCTCAGGTAGTGTTTTAGCTTTTACATCCGGTCATACTATTTCAGATTGGATTATGGATTCTGGTGCAACCCATCATCTTTGTCGGGACAGAGATAGACTTGAGTCATACAGAGACATTCACCAGGACGGTCCGTGGTCATTGCTGATGGTACTCGTTCACCCATCGTTGGACAGGGGGAGATTTCCCTGTCACCTTCCATGCATCTACAGAATGTTCTTTATGCTCCTGATTTTTCCATGAATCTGCTATCCATCAGTCAGATTACGAAAGATTTGCATTGTCGGGCTATATTTGACCCATCCTCTCTTATGTTTCAGGACATACTAACGGGCAAGGTGATTGGTTGTGGTTCTGAGCAGAATGGCCTATATCGTCTGGTCGGCCCTTCCTATGTTGGCGTCTCCTCATGTTCAGCCGGATCAGTCTCCCCGTATACCTGGCATCTTCGTTTTGGTCATCTCTTGCTTCAGAAGATGTGTCATCTATTGCCTCAGATTCCTCCAAGTTCGTCTTTTCAGTGTGAAGCATGTCAGTTGGGAAAGCACCATCGAGCTAGCTTTCCTAGTCGTCAGTGTCGGAGTAGTAGCTCCCCTTTTGAGTTGTTCCATGTTGATATTTGAGGTCCCCGCCGTGTTCCTGATCATCAGGGATACAGGTTCTATCTTGTCGTTGTCGATGATTTTTCTCGTGTGTCATGGGTTTTTCTATTAAAGAACAAATCTGAAGCAGGAGATGTTATTCGCAATCTTATTATAGAAGTGCAAAATGTTTTTCCGCTTATGTGAAATATTTTCATACAGACAATGCATTGGAATTTTGCAATCGTTCTCTCTCCTGTTTCTTGTCGTCCAAGGGAATTATTCACCAAACCACATGTGCTTACACATCTCAACGGAATGGAGTGGCAGAGCGAAAACATCGGCATCTCCTTGATATTACGCATACCCTGCTTGTCCAGAGTTGTGCACCTCCTTTTGGGGTGATGCGGTTCTTACGGCATGTTACCTTATGAATCGTATGTCGTCCTCTGTACTCGGTGAGAAAATACCAATTTCTGTCCTGTTTCCAGATAAGGATCTATTTTCTCTTACGCCTCGTGTATTTGGTGTTGTTGCTTTCGTTCACCAGTTGTCTCCTGGACTTGACAAACTCTCTCCTAGAGCAGTCAAGTGTGTTTTCGTGGGCTACTCTCGAACCCAGAAGGGGTACCGTTGTTATGATCCAGTCAACAAGAAATATTTCGTCAGTGCTGATGTGACATTATTTGAGTCTGTTATGTACTTCTCTCTTTGCAGATGATAGGTTGACTTCCTCCACATCCAATACCGATGTGTATGTTCCTCCTCATCCTAGTGTTAGTCCACCCCTGTCCATTCCTAACACGGTTGTCATGCCAATGCCATCCTCAGTACCACCACCACCTATAATGCCATTCCCTAAATGCTACACACGTCGATCAGGCTCTGCTCAGGATGCACGCCAACCATCTATCACGCCTCAGGTATGTTCGGATGCCAATACTCATGATGGGTCAGATAATGTGCCTATGCAGGATTCTACTTTGCAGGAGGGTTGTACACCGACGAGTGCAATGGATGATGATCTTGTTGTTCCCTTTGCTATTCGAAAGCAGAAACGTACTTGTGCATCTTATCCCATTGCTTCCCAGGTTTCCTTTCATCGTCTCACAGGAGACTTCCAGAAATTTGTTGCAGCTCTGTCTTCCGTGGACATACCAAGGAATTATCATGATGCTATGAATATAGACTGTTGGCGGTTGGCTATGGAAGAAGTGACAGCTTTACAGTCACGGGGTACATGGAGCCTGGTTCTCGCTCCCTCTGGTGCATCTATTGTTAGCTGCAAATGGGTGTTTACAGTCAAATACCATGCAGATGGTAGCCTTGATGGATACAAGGCAAGGCTGGTGGCAAGGGGCTTCAGTCAAACTTATGGTGTGGACTATATGGATACATTCTCTCCAGTGGCTCGTCATTATACTCTTCGCATTCTTTTTATCTGGTGTTGTGGTACGTGACTGGTCCATCTTTCAGCTTGATGTCAAAAATGCATTCTTGTATGATGATATGCAGGAAGAAGTCTACATGCAGCAGCCACCGGGGTTTGTTGCTGAAGGGGAGAATCATATGGTGTGTAGACTTCACAAGGCGATATATGGCCTTAAACAAAGTCCAAGGGCGTGGTTCCTGAAGTTGCCATCTAATTGAACGACAGGGATTCAAAAGATCAAATGCGGATCACTCGTTATTCATTCAGAAGATCTCTAGAGGTATGGTTGTCATCATGATATATGTTGATGATATCTTGGTTACAGGAGATGAAGCTCAGGGGATAGAGATGGCAAAACCATTTTTGGGCCGTCACTTTATTACGAAGGATCATAGTACCCTAAGATACTTTTTGGGGCTGGAGTTTGCCAGGAATGCACAGGGTCTTGTCATGACCCAAAGGAAATATGTTACAGATTTATTAGTTGAAACATGCATGATTGGATGTAGACCCTCAAGTACTCCTATGGATTCAAGTATGAAATTATATGACAATGATACTGAGGAGGTTGAAAAGAGAAGATACAGATGGATGGTGGGAAAGCTTCTTTTTAAGTTTCGTGGCTAGATTCGTGGCAGCAAGAGAGAAGGGATTGTACTTTTTTTAAGTTTCGTGGTTAGATCTTCAACATGCATGCAACAGATTTGTAATATCCAGGAATTTGAAAGAAGGTTGCGGTAATGATCCTTGAATTTGGAGCCACTCCAAGGTTCTAGGGTTGTAAAAGATCTTGAATGAAGCTCCAACCGAAGGTCTTCCAACGACTGGAACTTGACGGCAAAATAGGCTGAGGTAGAGGCTACTTTGGAGCAGTAGTTTGCTGGAAATTAGCAGCAATTGCTGCTAACGGCTGTAGATAAATAGCTCCAGCACTTGCAGGAAACCTTTTCTCCTCGGTGGAGGAAATGAGGAACGTAGGGAAAGTAGGAATAGGATTGTGGGGGTATTTATACGGAAAAATCAGAGAAAGAGTTGTTGACAAATGGAAATGTAAGGTGGCCAAGTGGGCAACTGTACGGTTGATATGGGAATTACAAGATTTTATATTTATAATTACTTATTATTTATTTTGTTTTCCTTTGTTTCCTTTTATACGAAAGTTAACCATATTTACACCTCAGATCTCGGATTTTGACGCACAATATCTTGATTTGATCGTCTCGTAACGACGATCGATATGAGTATAATATTGATATACTTTCAAACGGGTTTTGAATACCCGAAATTTTCGAGATACGGTTTCGGTTTGGGATTAAATTTTGCGAAATTAAAATATCAAACGACCTCCGTCTGACGAACGGTCGATTCCGTTGGTCTTGTATCGTTGAATCGGATCTCATGGCGATCTCAGTTCGTTTCACGGTTTCCAATTTTATGTCACGGCTTTTTCGGACACGCAATACGATGCGACCGATTTTTGATCTATTTTGCCCAAACGACTTTTGATTCACGATCAATTGATCGTTTCAGGTTGTTTGGCATTGACCGACTTCTTTTTTGGGTTAATCGGACCCAAATCGGGTCGAGTTCGGGTTTGTGTAGATTCCGCATGTTACAAATATAAAAACCTCAAAGTGAGTCTCGTCCTCGAGACTCGAGATAAGGTTATTAAGTGTCTTGTTTGGATTTCATATGGCCATAAAAACCGCAAAGGGTTTTGAACCCATAAAAACCTCAAAAAGAAATCAAGCCATATATTTAGTCATGTATATAACAACAAATGCTTGTCTTAATGATTACCTGAGAAGAGTTGCGGGTATCGTGCCCGCATGTCGGCTTCAATCTCCCACTTTGCCTCTTCGACGTCGTGTCGGTGCCACAACACCTTGACTAATGGAATCTCTTTGTTGTGTAGCTTCTTCAAAGCACTGTCAAGTATCTGCATCGGCCTTTCCTCATATGTCAAATCTGGCTCCACGTCAAGATTCTCGTAACTGATGACGTGTCGAGGGTCGTGCACATTGTTGGGAAAAATGAACAGCTTGTTTATTCCATAAGCCCTAGGCTCTCTTATATAGGAGAGTAGCCTATGGGTAAATTACATAAAGCATTCAGCTGAAAATAAAAATAACGAAGGGATACAGGCACTACTATATGCGTCAACACTCCCCCTCAAGATGGAGCATAGATATCAATCATGCTCAGCTTGGACGCACACTTCTCGAATGGGCCTCGAAGTAATGCCTTGGTAAATATATCAGCAGTTTGATTCTCTGAGGTAACATGAGATGTAGCAATGAACCCCTTCTGAATCATGTCACGTATGTAGTGACAGTCAACCTCAATATGCTTGGTCCTCTCATGGAATGATGGGTTGTTTGCAATGAACAAGGCTGCCTAATTATCACATTCCAATTTCATAGGAAGCGGTATATCAAGACATAGATCCGTAAGAAGAGCTTTCACCCACATCATCTCTGTGCTAGCCTGGGCCATAGCCCTGTATTCAGATTCAGCACTGGATCTAGCTACCACTGTCTGTTTCTTGCTCCTCCATGAGACTAGAGCATCTCCAACATAGACTGCAAATCTTGAGGTGGTCTTCCTGTCCTTGGGACATCCTGCAGAGTCTGCACCCGCACACGCTGAGATAGAGATCTCCTTTCCCTTCTTAAATAGCAAACCTGCACCTGGAGATGATTTTAGATATCTCAGAATCATGTATATTGCATCCATATGGACCTGACGTGGTTGCTCCATGAACTGGCTCACGCGACTCACTGCAAATGATATATCAGGTCTAGTGATCGTGACATACAATAGTTTGCCTACCAGTTCTCTGTATCTTCTCCTGTCCACCTCCTCTGTGTCATCATCATAGAGCTTCATGCTAGGATCCATTGGTGTCGTAGCAGGCCGGCACCCAAGCATACCTGTTTCACTCAATAAATCTGTAACATATTTCCTCTGCGACATTACTAATCCATATGGATTTCTAGCAAATTCCAGCCCCAGAAAATATCTAAGGACTCCCAGGTCCTTGGTGACAAATTCGGTTCCCAGTTTTTCTTTTGCCTGCTTTATGCTCTGCTCATCATCTCCTGTAATCAAGATGTCATCTACATAAACCATGATTACAATAATACCTCTAGCAGTCTTCTGTACAAACAAGGAATGATCAGCATTGGAGCGTTTGTATCCTTGTTTCTCGAAGAGGTCTGAGAGCTTCTGAAACCATGCTCTGGGGCTCTGCTTAAGGCCATAGATAGCCTTATGTAATCTGCATACCTTGGAACACTCCCCCTCAACAGCAAAACCAGGTGGTTGTTGCATATAGACTTCCTCCTGCAAATCTCCATATAAGAATGCATTCTTCACGTCCAGCTGATGGAGCGGCCAGTCTCTAGCAACTGCAACTGACAACAAGATCTGGAGAGTGGAATGACGGGCCACAGGAGAGAATGTGTCAAGGTAATCCACCCCGTATGTCTGTGTAAAGCCACGTGCAATAAGACGCGCCTTGTATCTATCGATAGAGCCATCTGCATTGTGCTTCACTGTAAACACCCACTTACAGCTCACCGGGTTCACATCTGGAGGTATAGGAACCAAACTCCAAGTTCCTCTGGACTGAAGTGCCGCCATTTCTTCCTCCATTGCTAGCCTCCATCTACTATCCTGTAGAGCATCTTGATAACTCCGTGGAATATCTACAGCTGACAGTGCCACCACAAATGTCCTGAAATCTCCAGACAGTCTATCAAAAGACACAAATGCTGACAATGGATATGTAACACAGGTCATCTTCGATTTGCGTAGAGCAATGGGAACATCTAAATCGACTGTAGCCTCATCTGGCCCCTGCAACATATTCTGCTCAGAAATGTCGTCAGATCCATCAATAGAAATATTTTCATTACATACCATAGGCGAGCTAGGAGACGAGTCATGACTATGAGCGGGAGGAGGCCTGCGGGTATAATGGAACGGTAGCGATGAGATAGGTATATGTGGTGGTGGTGGTGGTGTTGGTGACGGCATTTGAGGTGGTGGTGCTGGTGACGACATTTGAGGTGGTGGTGTCATGTATATGGCATCAGTAGATAGAGGTGGTAGCTGCTTGTCTCCCGAGGCTGAAAAGTACATAACAGATTCAAAAAAAGTAACATCTGCACTGACCATATACCGCCGACGCAGAGGATCAAAGCACTTGTACCCCTTTTGAGTTCTGGAGTACCCAACGAAAACACATTTGACAGCCCTAGGAGAGAGCTTGTCAGTACCAGGCGACAACTGATGGACAAATGCAACCGACCCAAACACACGAGGAGTAAGGGTGAACAGATCCTCCCAAGATAGATGAGGGAAAACGGAATCTGTTCATTCAAGACAGAAGAAGGCATACGATTGATTAGGTAACATGCAGTGAGAACTGCATCACCCCAGTAGGAGTAGGGAACATGACTCTGTATAAGAAGTGATCTTGTGACATCAAGAAGGTGACGGTGTTTCCTTTCAGCAATTCCGTTTTGTTGAGATGTATGAGCACAAGATGTTTGGTGAACAATCCCTTTTGAGGAGTAATAATTGGCAAGAACATTGGTGTACAATTCTAAAGCATTATCACTTCTCACAAACTTCACAGATGTGGAGAAAACATTTTGTATTTCATTCAGAAAATGGATAATGGTATTTCCTGCTTCAGATTTATTTTTCATCAAAAACACCCATGACACTCTAGAAAAATCATCCACAAATACTATATAAAATATGTGTCCCTGGTGATCAGGTACACGACTTGGACCCTAGACATCAATATGAAATAACTCGAACTTGGAGGTACTACTCCGACCTGGACGACTGGGAAAGGACGACCTGTGATGCTTTCCCAACTGACACACCTCACATTGAATAGGTGTGTGAGGAAGACCATAAGGTAACACGTGACGCAACTTCTGAAGCGGTAAATGTCCACAGCGCAGATGCCACAATAAGGTAGATACTTGTCCAGTGGGAAGGGATGAGGTTCCAGCAAATGGGGTCTGATTCAGGCGGTAGAGGCCTCCTTGCTCATAGCCACGACCAATCACGTTGCCCGTATGGATGTCCTGAAAAATCAAAGAAGATGGATCAAAAATTGCCCGACAATGTAGATCCTTCGTAATCTGACTAATTGACAACAATTTCATTGAAAAATCAGGTGCATGTAGCACATTCTTGAGCTGCATAGAAGATGTCAATCTAGTCTCCCCCTGACCAGTAATGAGGGAATGTGTACCATTGGCAATTACTACTGTCCGGCCTGGAGGAATCTGAGTGTATCCTGTAAGTAAACTCTGATCGCCACATAGGTGATGTGTAGCGCCCGAGTCCATAATCCATGGTAATGTATCTGATCTACTACTGGTGAATGCAAGTATGCTACCTGAAGCACTGGTAGACGCAGAGACAGAAGCATCGGCATCAGATTGACTCTCCGTAGTCGGTGCTGGACCAGATGGTGGAATAATGCCCCCTCAGACAGGCAACTAGATCGTCGAACCGTTGATCCAAAGTAGCAGCAGATGGAGGCTCTATCTGCTCAGCAACTCGTGCGGATGCAGGAAATCCATGCTTCGAGTAGCATGTGTCTTCATTGTGTCCAACCCGGTGAGAGTAGGTACATGTTGGCCTAGTACGACCACCTCTTCCACGAGGTCCACGTCCACGGCCCTGGTGATGAAATCTGCGACCCCTGTTGGTTGCCATGGCTGAAGTATTCTGACTCGAAGCCGTGGAAGGAACTGTGATCCGACTCAGTCTATGGAAAGCTTCCTCCGTGGGAGGAATAGTAGAGTCGGCCAAGATCTGTGATCGTGCCGCCTCATACTCTGGATCAAGTGCAGCCAGGAACACACCCACCATAGTCGCGTTCCTATATGTCTTCTGTTGTTCTGGCGTGGCTGTCAGGGGCATGAAGCTATAGAGATTCTCGAACATCCCTCTCAGTGATGTATAGAGAGAATGTAGAGGACGACCATTCTGCTTGATATTGAAGATATCATGCTGGAGTTGCAGAATCTTTGTCTTGTTCTTCGCCTGTGAATATGTGGCCTCCAGAATGTCCCACATATCCTTGGTCGTGGGTGGATGTAGAATGTCATTGGCTATCTCAATTACCAGTGTACCGGATAGCCAAACTTTGGCGTATGCATTACCAGCCTCCCAAGAGGCATTGGCTCCAGTCTTCTCAGCAGGCTCTGGTTCGGTAAGAATGTGCTTCTTACCCGTTGACTTCATCATGCTCATGAACTGCATTGCCCACAGTTCATAGTTTGTACCGTCCATCTTTACAATAGGCGCTGGACCACGAAAGGCGCCAATAGATGGGATATCCGCCTTGCTTTCTGACATACTAGAGATGGAAGACTGGAGCGATTGACAGAGGATGAGATTCGTCTACAATGACATAGACGGGTTTAGTTGCACATGTAGACCTCAAGCAACTAAACCCATGTAGATGAAGATGTGTGCCCTAGGGCTTAGCACACGTACACGCGCGCAAGAAGCACGCGCACACGCAACTGATTCACACGTAGAGGAGATGCAAGAGGGCTACAACGCGCAGGCGCAGTGGTAGGCACAGTGGTAGCGCAGGCGCAGTGCACAACAGTGCACAGGGGCGCTGTTCGCGCAGGGAGAGGCGCAGTGCATGGGTGCTCTTCGCGCAGGTGCGCAGGTGCTTAGGAGCAGCAACACCGGCGCATGGGTGCTGGTGCGGTTGCGGTGAGCCCCGGCGGCGCCGATGAGATGGAGAGAGAAGGAGAGGCCGGCGGGTGGGGTGGGGTAGGGTTAGGGTTTCGAGAACTCCGGTCTAGGACCGTCGCTCTGATACCATCTTGGGAAAAATGAACAACTTGTTTATTTCATAAGCCCTGGGCTCTCTTATATATGAGAGTAGCCTATGGGTAAATTACATAAAGCATACAACTAAAAATAAAAATAACGAAGGGATAAAAGCACTACTATATGCGTCAACACACATACTTCCTCAGGTTGGCTACATGGAAGACATCATGGATAGCTGAAAGATGTGGATGAAGGGCTACTCGGTTAACCACCTTCCCCACTCTAGCCAGAATCTCGAATGGACCAGAATATCGTGGCGCCAGCTTGCCACGAACACCGAATCTCTGTATTCCCTTCATGGGAGATACACGAAGAAATACCCAATCTCCAACCTGTAATTTACAGGAATGTCATTTATATGTGAGATTAAGTCGAGTATAGATAAGTCGTAATTAAATGGATGAAGAGAAAATAATTGGATTACCTGAAACTCTAAGTCTCTTCTCCGACGGTCTGCATAGCTTTTCTGGCGGCTTTGTGCCGTCAGAAGCCTCCGTCTCACAAGATCATCAGTTCTTGCAGTCTCTTCCAAGAGATCTACGGAGTAAAGAGCATGATCACCTACCTCACACCAACTGAGAGGTGTGAGGCATCTCCGCCCATAGGGCTTCGAATGGTGCCATACCGATACTGGAATGATAGCTGTTGTTGTATGTGAACTCCACTAATGGTAGATGATCCTTCCAGGACCATTTCCACTCTAAAGTGCACGCGCGAAGCAAATCCTCTAGTGTTTGTATGGTGCGCTCACTCCGTCCATTTGTCTGCGGATGATAAGCAGAACTCATCTTCAGTAAATCAGTTCTGTTTGTAGTGCTAACATGAACCGATGCCAATAATGCGAAGTAAACCTCGAATACCTGTTAGAGACCACTTCTCGTGGTATACCATGTAGCCTGATGATGTTATGCACATATAGCTTGGCCAATCTTGATGGAGTGAGTCGTGTTGACAGGTATGAAATGGGTTGACTTGGTCAACCTATCAACAATGACCCAAATGGAATCATGGCCACCTGGTGTCTTCGGCAATCCCGTGACAAGATCCATAGAAATGCTCTCCCATTTCCACTTGGGAATGGGGAGAGACTGCAATAATCTTGGTGGTCTCATGTGCTCGGCCTTGACCATCTGACAGGTCATGCATTTGCTAATATGTAGCGCCACATCGCGCTTCATTCCATCCCACCGGAAATGTCGACGCAGATCATGGTACATCTTCGTGCTGCCGGGATGAATGGATAATCGTGAACTATGTGCCTCATCAAGAATTTCACTGCGCAAATGCTCATCGTTGGGTACAACGACCCGTCCTGCCTTCCATAAAATAGACTCCATCACAACAAAGTCATCAACCTCATCCTTGACGGTGCGCATGTATCTATCTCGTATCCAAGGATCTGTCTTCTGGCCTTCGACGATACAATCCCAAAGACTGTTGTATCGTGGAGGCACAGCGGTAGAAACGGATGCGCTCTCCTGAGGATGCCAATCTGTCAAAGATGCAAGCATATCCCATGTGTATAGCTTGTTCGTCGTACCCTCTGCATGTGCTCTGCTGCTAAGTGCATCAGCCACCATGTTTCCCTTACCGGGATGGTAAGATATCGTTCAATCATAAT
This sequence comes from Ottelia alismoides, assembly GCA_037367405.1. NCBI lineage: Eukaryota > Viridiplantae > Streptophyta > Magnoliopsida > Alismatales > Hydrocharitaceae > Ottelia > Ottelia alismoides. The sequence goes on along the minus strand of JAZKJV010004354.1, from coordinate 62,095 downwards.
CCTTCAGTAACTCGAGCCACCTACGTTGTCTCATGTTCAGCTCCTTCTGATCAAAGATATACTTTAGGCTCTTGTGGTCTGTGAAGATCTCGAAATTCACCCCATATAGATAGTGGCGTCAGATCTTCAAGGTGAAAATAACTGCCTCCAATTCCAAGTCATGTGTGGGGTAGTTCCTCTTATGCGGTCTCAATTGTCGTGATGCGTAAGCAATCACATGACCTCTCTGCATCAATACCGCTCCTAGAACTTCTCCAGATGCATCTGTATCGACTGCATAATCCTTAGTACCTGAAGGAAGAGCTAGAATAGGCGTTGTAGTTAATCTCTCCTTCAGTGTCTGGAAGGCTTGCTCACATGAATCATGCCAAATAAATGGGACTCCCTTCTGCGTCAATCGTGTCAAAGGGCGAATAATGCGTGAAAATCCGTTGACAAAGCGTCTATAATAGCCTGCTAGCCCGAGGAAGCTCCGAATCTAAGTAGATGTCTTGGGCTGCTCCCAAGACATAACTGCCTCAATCTTCACAGGATCAACTGCGATGCCTGCTCCAGAAATGACATGCCCCAGAAATGAGACCTGAGATAACCAGAACTCACACTTGCTCAGCTTGGCATACGGCTTGTGCTCCCGTAATGTATCTAAGACAATCCGTAGATCATTCGCATGATCCCATTCATTCCGTGAGTATATAAGCACATCATCAATGAACACTACCACAAATTTGTCCAAATATGGACGGAAGATCCTGGTCATCATATCCATGGAAGTTGCAGGTGCATTGGTGAGCCCAAACGGCATCACCACAAACTCGTAGTGTCCATAGCGAGTCTTGAAAGCAGTCGTCGGAATATTAGACTCTCGAATCCTCAATTGATGGTAGCCTGAGCGAAGATCTATCTTCGAGAACACCGAAGATCCCTGGAGCTGGTTGAACAAATCATCGATGCGCGGCAAAGGATAACGGTTCTTTATTGTTCTCTTGTTCAGCTGCCTGTAATCGATGCATAACCTCATGGATCCATCCTTCTTCTTGGCAAATAGAACTGGAGCACCCTAAGGTGAAGTGCTCGGCCTCACGAATCCCAAATCAAGTAACTCCTGCAACTGCACCTTCAGCTCCCTCAACTCAGCAGGTGCCATTTGGTAAGGAGCCATCGAGATCGGCTATGTATCTGGTAGTAATGTGATCTCGAACTCGATCTCTCTCTCAGGAGGTAATCCTGGTAGCTCATCAGGAAACACATCTGGGTATTCCGATATTACTTGGTTGTCCTGTGTCATCGGCTCCTGATCAGATACCTCCCGAACAAATGCAAGATATGAATCGCAACCCTGATCAACAAGTCGCTAAGCTCGCAACACAGAAATGTACTCCATGGTGGAGTCATGTATAGTACCCTCAAAAGTGAACTTCGGTAGACCTGGAGTCCTGAAGACAACTGTCTTCCGAAAACAATCAACAAGCGCATGATAAGCGGATAACTAATCCATGCCCAAAATCAAGTCGAACTCATCAAGCTGTAGGAGTAGACAATCTGCGATCATCTCGTGACCGCCAATCAGTACGGGCAAGTGCCTGACTATCAGTGAAATAATGAACAACTGGCCACCTGGCCCTCGGATGTGATATGGAGAAGAGAGAGTCTCTGCGACTCTACCTAAAGAAGCTGTTGGAGTATGTGTTATGTGCGTCATGAGTTGTAGCAGGGTAAATGGATCTTGGAGGAGATCCATTTACCCCATCCAGTGTTTAGTCCCACATTGTCCAGCGGTGGGACTTGGAGGCTCTGGAGAGGCTATATAAGGAGCCCCAGACCTCCTGTATCCATTGAGAAATAGCAATGCAACATATGCCCCTTTGAGGGCTTCCCTCGTGGTTTCATCTCGTTCCTCACGGAGTAGGGTTCCACGTAAATCCCGCGTTCTTTATGTTCTTTATCTTTTATTCCATGTTTCCGCTTTAGCTTCCGATTTTCTAACAGGGTATCAGAGCGGGTTCGATTCTCGAGGATTTCACGTTCTTTGTTGTTCGAGATTCGATTAATGTTCATTCTTGAAGATCAATTTTTTTTATGTAGATATGTTCTTGGTAAAGTTTGATTTCTAGGGTTTTGGAAACCCTAGTCATGGTGTTCAGCCGCATAGGCTCCAGCATTGTGGTGGAACATCCCTTTGCGCTCATCTGGACTACGCACCCAGGAGCAGCGAGCCCCGCAGTTCTCGTCTTCTCCAAGTTGCTTATTTTCTCCCAACATGGTGCGCCCCTGCCAGATCTCCTCCAGATGTTCTCCAGTAGCGCGCGTACCTTCCAGGACCCTCCAGTGACTGCCAGATCTTCTCCAGGATCCTCCAGTGGTGCGCGCACCTTCCACGAACCCTACTCCCTGCGCAATGACTCCGAGAGGGTTTCCTTGAAGCCTTTCCTTCCAAGTCATGCCCAGCAGCCCAGGCGGCGCTCCAGTTCGTGCGCACAGGGCGCGCGCCTCCATCTTGCGCCTCCAGGCGATCTCTCCACAGGCGGCGCCCCCAATCGCGCGCAGTCCTCGAGCCCCAGGCTCCCTTCCTCATCATCGACCCAGGCGATGCCGCTTGCTCCAGTTCCGAACCCCCTTCCTTGCAGCGGCATGGAGCGATTTCCATCAGTAGCGCCATCTCCTGCGGCAGCTGCTCACGGCGGTGAACTCCCATCTCCTGCGACGGCATGCTCCAGGACCCTCTCGGCGGCTCCTTGCGTTGGGCGGCTGCGTGAGAGGGAAACTTTTGATATTGGGGTTCCTATTGGAACCCTAAGTCTTGCGGTTAACAGGAAAGGGCCCTGGATGGGCCGTACATTTATTTAAAAAAAATGTAAAGGGCTCGGTGGTCCCTGTCCCTTAAAAAAAACCACGTGGGCATCGGAAGCGTGATGGGCCGTGCTTTAAAAGGGAGTTGATTTCTAAAAAAACAACAAAAAAAGGCGCGTACAATAAAAAGCCGTACGCACAATTTTCAAAAAAAATGATGAACAACTGTAAAAAAAGGTTACAGCGGCTTAAAAAAATATGTTTCGCAAAAAAAATGATGACTTAAAAAAATTGATGAAAAGCCGCAAGAAGTGTTTTGAGGATATTCATGTTTTATTTACCCCTATTTTTTTGTCTTCTCCCAATTGGTCGACGATTGTCATTCCGACCAGAATGGGAGAAAGGGGGAGTGTATATGTAGAGTCAACAGGTCTTCTTCCAGATCCAGATTCAGATGACAGTCTCCAGACCAGCCATATTTTATAGACTCTATAGATAATCAGTTGTTCAGACTCGACGGTTGATTCCGAGTCCAGTTTCAAACACGCACGAGTGTGCGGTCTTCAGTTTCGTGGTCCCCATCATTCTTCTTATTGTTAGGCCAGAGTTTTCATGTGAGTCATAGGGACTCCAGAGTAGAGGACCATTCCCTATGCCATTGAGGGCAAGGGTTTTCATGTGGTATCATAGGTACTCCAAAGTAGAGCACCATTCTCTGAGCCAGATGGGAGAGACCCAGTTCTCCGACGAGGAGACTTCAGGCGCAGTTTCAGACTCGATGGTCAGATTTCGAGTCTTCAGTTGACTCACACTCCAGCCCGTTCGTCCTCCTCACCTGCACGGCATGAGAAGCAACGTCCTCGATTGCAGCAATGTGTGTGTTGGGTTGATATTGTCCGTAGTGTCCTGTAGCGTTGAGTTGAGTATCTTTCTATTTGTCCAAGCTGAGCATTGCATGCTCCAACTTGAGGGGGAGTGTTGGAGTATGTGTTATGTGCGTCATGAGTTGTAGCAGGGTAAATGGATCTTGGAGGAGATCCATTTACCCCATCCAGTGTTTAGTCCCACATTGTCCAGCGGTAGGACTTGGAGGCTCTGGAGAGGCTATATAAGGAGCCCCAGAACTCCTGTATCCATTGAGAAATAGCAATGCAACATATGCCCCTTTGAGGGCTTCTCCCGTGGTTTCATCCCGCTCCTCACGGAGTAGGGTTCCACGTAAATCCCGCTTCTTTATGTTCTTTATCTTTTATTCCATGTTTCCGCTTCCGCTTCCGATTTTCTAACAGAAGCAAGTAGCCTCGAAGCAAGAAAAGAATGTGTTGCACTAGAATCAAATAGAACATGGAAAGGTTGGCCCAAGACTGAGACCATACTTTTCACCGCAGTAGCGGTTGAACGTGTCTGCTCCTCCGTAACTGCATGTAACTGCCCTTGCCTAGCTGGTGCAGTACTGGAACCTGCCACACTCTGCGTCTGTCTCTGTTGCTGTCATCTAAAATGTGAGTTCCTGCCACGGAAACTCCCTGAACGTTGTACCTGAGGCTGCGACGACTGTGACTGAGGCTCACCAGAAGCCTGTGGGCACTGTGATCGGTAATGTCCCCACTTGTGGCATAAGTAACAACGGATTGGCCTGGTAGGTGGAGTAGTCGTGTCTGTACTTCGAGCTGGTCCGGCTGGTGGTCTGTCTATTCGTTGCGACCCAGATGGTCGAGCGGAATCTGTGCCTCGTCCGGTAAGTGCTCCTCTTAAAGTAGTCGATGGAGAAGAGCGAGCACTGCCTGAGAATGTCCAACATGTAGGTTGGAACCGTTTGGCTGACCTCTGCTGCTGAAACGGTCGACGTATTGGTCCAAAAGATCGTCGCGGTCTAGGCGCTGCTCCAGACGAGCTCCCGAAACGCCTCCCTCTGATGTCCTCGAACTTCTTCGTAGCATCGGTAACCTCGGAGATGGATGTGATGTGTAGTCCTGCCAGCTTCTCCTGTACCTCCTCTCGCATGCCACCAATGAACTTTTCCAGATTCTCCTCTGAAAATGCACCAGCTACTCGTGTATGTCATGACAGCTTTGTGTATCGGATAAAGTAATCTCTGGCTGTCATCTGTCCCTGACGAAGCTCTACAAAAAGTCAGTGTTGGGACTCCTTCCACTTCGCAGAAAAGAAGTGGGCTCTGAACTTCGTCTTGAAATCGTCCCATGTAGGCTCTCGGCCTAACTCAGATACTACGGCATCCCACAATCTCTCGACAAAATCTGTCAATGAATACTCCATGAAGGATAGCCACGTGTCTCGTGGTGCGCAAATCATCCTGAGCACCTTCATCACTCTCTTCAACCTCTGCTCAGCAACATCTGGTGTACCAGTGCCCTCGAAGGCTCGAACAATGGTATGTTGGCCCGCTGGTAGGATGTGAAAACTGACTGGTGCCTATGGATAGTTGAGTATTCATGTGCACCCTCATCTGCAAAGTCAACAGGGTCATGCTCCCTGTCAAAGTCTCCATCCTCCTCAACTCCATGCTCTGGTATGTCCTCAAGTGGATCATCAAAATGAGGCTGTTGTATCTTTACTGACTGTGGTTGGTCCTGGCGTGTGTCGTCGTGAGATGAACGGTAGGTGAAATCTGACAGCTCCTCAAATCTCATCTCTATATCCGTCTGCTTGTCAGCAATCTCTGTCTGCTGAGCTAGAATCTGGTCCTGCTGGCCTTTCATAGCAGCCTGCTGCTGCTGAAGGTCGGTGAGAGCAAACAGAATGCGTGTCAGCTGGTCAGTCATCTCCTGACCTAGTCGAGATGCCATAGCTCTGCATGAGAACCATTTATTAGTCATAAATTTTATTGTTTGCAGATAATATGATATATGTTTTTTCTCTTCTTGGGATATAATATGAAAATTTATGAAATTGGTGACATTTGTGGTGATGAAATTTGAATGTCATATTTCCCTTCTCGGACTCACGACAAGTTGGAAAACTTAACGTTATCCGAGATCTTAATGCGATTGAAGTTGTAATACTGCGAATGTGCGTATCGGGGTACCACAGCTCTGATACCAAACTGTGAACTCATTCGGATCCGGGTATCCGTTTATGCTGCATTTGCAATATTACATTCATTGGTATCGCGTTAAAAGTATGAATTTACGGGGAAAATTTTTTGCGCTGCTATATTTGCACATGAAATTTCAAACCACATTCATCATATTAAACAAATACATGCCACCAAAATTTTATTGCATTTATTTTCATAATATCAATACATATACATCAGAAGTCGACAGTTCATTCATACATGTATCCCAAAATATATATACAGAAGAGAAAAGAAAAACTGAACAAAAGCAACATACCGTCTGGTATAAACACGGTCTCCTGAAGTCATCAACCTGCTACTGCGCTAAAGACTCCTTGCCTGCCATGTGTGCAAGGAAGAAGAGGCATCAACGGTTGTTGGTACCTCCCATAATCTTATAAAATAAGCCGGCATTTAATATGTTCAAAAGCAAGCTAGTAGAAAGGCAGGAACAACTCAAATTTATTTCTACTTTCGTAAGTAAAAAGGTTCTCAAGTCTCTTGTAAGCATCATCTCCCATGAGCACCCACTATTCCAACATTTTCCATATATAACATATTTATTTTGTAATCAAATGTTCATAATTGTATGAGTGTATGTATATATATATTATCAAATTGACCAGATATCACATCTGTGGATTTTGACGGTGTGAAAGATGGAATTGGAAATGTTTATGGATTTACTTGATTCTCAAGTCTAATGGATAGTTATTTCCTACCAACACGATATTTGATTGTAATTTCTTCAATTCTCAACTTCAACTGTCTCAAATTCAACTTTAGATGAAGTAGATATAGATATGGATGATCTGGATGTAGAATCGCCAAGTCTGTTGGCGAAAGTAAAACTCAAGCGGTGAGATAGCCTACAAATGGCTCTTCCGTCTCGCCCTCTGCTGGAGCATAAGTTGTAAGCCCCTATTGAGTTGTAGCAGGGTAAATGGATCCTGGAGGAGATCCATTTACCCCATCTAGTGTTTAGTCCCACATCGTCCAACGGTGGGACTTGGAGGCTCTGGAGAGGCTATATAAGGAGCCCCAGACCTCCTGTACTCATTGAGAAAAAGAAACGCATAGCATGCCCCGTTGAGGGCTTCTCCCGTGGTTTCATCCCGCTCCTCACAGAGTAGGGTTTCACGTAAAATCCCGCTTGTTCTTTGTTGTTATTTATCTTTATTCCGTGTTCGCTTCCGCTTCCGATTTTCTAACATGGTATCAGAGCGGGTTCGTTCCTCGAGGATTTCATCGTGTTCTTTATTTTGATTCGAGATCATGTTCTAGGGTTTGCTTTGAAACCCTATCTCCAGACAGCAGTCCAGGCCGCATCCAGGCGGCTCCAGGCCGCATCTTCAACCCGACGATGCCCGCAGATCCTCGTGCCATTCCTCTGCATCGACCCATTGCCGCAACCCAGAATCCAGGCCTTCCTGTGATGTTCTCTTAGGCGGCATGCCCCATTCACACTCGCGCATAGTCTCCATGGCGGAAACATCGCTCCAGGCGGAGCCGTACACATCGCTGCCTCCAGCCATATTCTTCTTGTCGTGATTCAGGCGCAAACTTCAGCCATGTCGTGATGGCACCAACCTTGCCGCACCTCTCCAGGAGATGCATTGCGGCGCGCCATCTATATTCCAGGAGAAAGCGGAGGTGCCGCTTTCTTCGAGTTCAAGGCAGATCCAGATCGCGGTGTTGTTTCCTGTCCTCCAGGCGGCATCCCACGCCGCCCCAGGCCACCTCCGTGCTCCGCATCTGGCGCGTACCCCTCCAGAGTAGCGGTTCTCCTCGGGCAGAACCTCGTGCAGCACCTCGCCCTCCAGATCGATCGGGCGGTGCTGCGGCGCCCTCCGAATCTCCTGCTCCATCAGGCGGTGTTACGGTGCCGCCATCAGCACCTCATGGCGGCGCACGAAACCCTCCTCGCAGTATCAATTCCAGGCTGGAATCTTCAAGTGCAGCCTGAGCGACGGTCTATTAGATATGCACATTGGCTTCTATTTGTGAATGAGGGTTTCCAAAACCAAGAAGGGGGGCGGCGGCGTCATTCGTATGTAAATGAGAAGCGGGTTCCCGTTGTGGGAACCCTAGTGGGGCCCAGCGTATTTTTTTTAATGTTTCTTTTGTTTAAGGCCCAGGTGGGCTGAAGCCAAGGAGGCTGGAAAAAAAAAGGAAGGAGTGAGTGGGTCCTATTTGGGCCTTATGTAAAAAATAAAAAAAAAAGAAAGAAAGAAAGAAAAGAAGAAGAAGAAGAAGAGAATGAGGGGGAGGTTGCAACTTCAAAAAAAAAGGGCGCGTGCAAATAAAAAAAATATAAGTCGCACGCTTTTAAAAAAAATATGATTGAAAGCCGAAAAAAAATGAATCGGCTTTAAAAAAAATTGTTTTCGGAAAAAAAATGAAAAGCTGCAAGTATGTTTTTTGTTTTCCCCATTTTATCTTGTCTTCTCCCAACTTTGTCGATGGCATTTTCCGACAAGTATGGGAGAAAGGGGGAGTATGTATGTAGAGTCACAGGTCTGTTCATGAGTCAGACTCCAGATTCAGATGCCAGTCTCCAGACCAGCCAGTTGATCAGACTCTACAGTTCGGTTTCAGACTCGACGATTGTTTCCGAGTCTCCAGTTTTAGACATGCACGAGTGTGCGGTCATTGTCAGATGAGCATAAGTTGCCATCATTGTCAGAGGTCCCCATCATTCTTCTAGTTGTCAGGCCAGAGTTTTCATGTGAGCCATAGGGACTCCAGAGCAGAGGACCATTCCCTTGAGGGCAAGGGTTTTCATGTGGTATCATAGGTACACCAGAGTAGTGTACCATTCTCTGAGCCAGATGGGAGAGACCCAGTTCTCCGACGAGGAGACTTTAGGCGCAGTTTCAGACTCGAGGGTCAGATTCCGAGTCTTCAGTTGACTCACACTCCAGCCCGTTCGTCCTCCTCACCTGCACGGCATGAGAAGCAACGTCCTCGACTGCAGCAATGTGCGCGTTGGGTTGATATTGTCCGTAGTGTCCTGTAGCGTTGAGTTGAGTTTCTGTCTGTTTGTCCAAGCTGAGCATTGCATGCTCCAGCTTGAGGGGGAGTGTTGGAGTATAAGTTGTAAGCGCCTATTGAGTTGTAGCAGGGTAAATGGATCCTGGAGGAGATCCATTTACCCCATCTAGTGTTTAGTCCCACATCGTCCAACGGTGGGACTTGGAGGCTCTGGAGAGGCTATATAAGGAGCCCCAGACCTCCTGTACTCATTGAAAAAAAGAAATGCATAGCATGCCTCATTGAGGGCTTCTCCCGTGGTTTCATCCCGCTCCTCACGGAGTAGGGTTCCACGTAAAATCCCGCTTGTTCTTTGTTGTTATTTATCTTTATTCCATGTTCGCTTCCGCTTCCGATTTTCTAACACCCTCTAATTGGAAGTGCGGTCCAATAGAGGGATAGGTCTACTCCAAAACTACGCCACTGAGACGGGTGAGAGGGACTCTCCGGAAAAGTCACTCTAGAAACCGGCCCGACTAGTACGGGCAAACGATCTCATACGAAAAACTAAAACCAAGGATCCCCACATGGGTATCCTAAAATAAATGGTCAGCGAAACTGCTCTAAAGTCACGATCCCAACGAGGCATAAAAACATTATGAGCTCGCGTAAAAACCGTGTAAAAGACTGGGATCCTAGACCCGCGTACTTGGCGGCCGCTGTCCGAACTGAGCTTCCTATTTTCCGCCCAGTTGAGGGTCACCGCGCCCTCGCACGATCAGGTGTAAGGGTCACTATGATCGGCATAATATTAATTATCATTTCTGAGTCACTACCATGCTCATTGATTTCTCAATCCTCTCTTAATCTCTTCTTTGAGTAACTTAACAGATCTAGTTATTTGGTTAATGTCTCTTCTCAATAATGATCAACAGTGAGTACAGTATATCTAAAAGATTCAATTTGTGAGGTTAGTAGTCTTAATGATCTCAGGAATCATTTGTTAGACTCAAAAGAGAAAGCTGCCCAAATCCTAATATTTGTCTCAATGCTCATATAAGGTCATGAGCAGTAACTTAAAGATGAATTGAATATAGAAAGTTTAAGAACTTTGACAGCATGATGTTATTCTAATCTTTTATAATAATTATGATTCTTATTTCCCTACTATCACTGATTAATATTGTGTTGGGATATTACTGTAACCCTATAAGTAATTTGAATGTGAATTGTGATCATGATTTAACTCATTGTTTACAGGGAGATAAATTAAGAACAATATATATTTTTTTAAAAGGATATAGGACTGAAAGATGATGTACGATTTGACATGCTAGGAAACTTACTTATTTGGTTGAAAAGTAATGTCAAAAATATCCTTCTTCATATAAAAAAGATAATTAAAAATCAGTACTACAATCTATTAACCTTCTGCTAATCTATTGACATTTTATTGAGTAAAAAAAATCATTCCTCTAAATATAACAAAAACATGATGAAATACTAGAGGCCAACAATCCAAGGTGAAGCTTTTTCTCGATCATTCAGGAACCTTAGTTTATGAATATATATATATATATATATCAAAACGATGGCCTGACAGAAGGGAATATACTAGTTCCATAGTTAAGCAAAAAGTTGGATTAAGGCATGCCCGATTGCTTCACAAAATTTATGCTAATATTAGCATGCAAGAATCATAAAATTTTAACACAAGAATTGGATCGGTCGATTTGAAACATTAATTTATCAATGGCATTTGGAAGTGGAGACACACGTGGCACTATGCAATTACAGTGGAGACTACATGAACCAGGTAGTTTTGAAAAACCATATACATATTAATCATTTACATGAAAATAGAAACATGCATTTAACTTTGGAAAACCATAAGCAATTCAATCATTTAAATGGAAATAAAAATGTGCTTTCAACTTTAGAAAACCATATACAAAATAACTAGAAGATTTTTTTTAAATGAGCAGAGAATTGAAATTTAAATTTGAGGTCTTCCATATATCAGTAGTATGGATGATAATAATCAATTTTTTTATAATAATCATTCCATCCTATTAATTTGGATATGGGTAGAATGTTTATCAACCAAAAAGAAATGCATATGATCCTAAAACAAGAGAAGAGGGAAAAGATAATGGATTTGAATGGTATGAGATGACATGAATGGCAACAAGTGAGAAAGACGGGATTGTACCTTTTTTTAAGTTTCGTGGTTAGATCTTCAACATGCATGCAACAGATTTGTAATTTCCAGGAATTTGAAAGAAGGTTGCGGTAATGCTCCTTGAATTTGGGGCCACTCCAAGGTTCTAGGGTTGTAAAAGATCTTGAATGAAGCTCCAATCGGAGGTCTTCCAACGACTGGAACTTCACGGCAAAATAGGCTGAGGTCGAGGCTACTTTGGAGCAGTAGTTTGCTGGAAATTAGCAGCAATTGCTGCTAACGGCTGTAGATAAATAGCTCCAGCACTTGCAGGAGACCTTTTCTCCTCGGTGGAGGAAATGGGGAACGTAGGGAAAGAAGAAATAGGATTGTGAGGGTATTTATAAGGAAAAATGAGAGAGTTGTTGACAAATGGAATTGTAAGGTGGCCAAGTGGGCTACTGTACGATTGATCTGGGAATTACAAGATTTTATATTTATAACTACTTATTATTTATTTTATTTTCCTTTGTTTCCTTTTATACAAAAGTTAACCATATTTACACCTCAGATCTCGTATTTTGACGCACAATATCTTGATTTGATCGTCTCGTAACGACAAACCCTAAAATACCAAACGACCTCCGACTGACGAACAGTCGATTCCGTTGATCTTGTATCGTTGAATTGGATCTCATGGCGGTCTGGTTCGTTTCGCGGTTTCCGATTTTATGTCGCGGCTTTTTCGGGCACGCATTATGATGCGACTGATTTTTGGTCGATTTTGCCCGAACGACTTTTGATTCACGATTAATTTATCGTTTCAGGTTGTTTGGCATTGACCAACAACTTTATTGGGTTAATCGGACCCAAATCAGGTCGACTTCGGGTTTGTGTAGATTCCTGATGTTACAATAGAGCCATGACTCATGTTGTAGCAGAACTAGTGTGGATTTGATCCATACTCACAATCTTCATATCACTCCCATTAATATCATGGAGCTCATATACGACAATTATGCAGCAATGCACATAGCAAGTAACCCCCTGTTCCACAAACCCTATGTGGATGTTGACTGCTACTATACTAGAGTTGGTGCAGAGAGAGCTACTTCGTATTCATAGCATACCATTTACATATCAAACTGGGGATATGTTCACCTAGTCAGTCGTATGCGCATAGTTCGAAAAATGTTGCAATAAGATTAGCATGTTTGATATACATGCTCTAGCTTAAAGGGGTGTTGCAAGATTATATTGTAACCCTGACCCTAGGGATACTCCAGCCAACTCATATTCTAACCCTAACCTTACGTCTTCGAATATATAAGGAGACCTAGAGTTCTCTTTTAATTCAAGCAATTCATTCTCATTGAATTTAACTCACAATTAGCCCGTGAATGCATGCTTAGATGCTAATAAATGCATCTAACTGCCATGTTTTTTTCCATGAGTTGCCTCTGAAAAAGAATTTGGGGTATGATATGACCTTAATCATGGGAAAAATGAATGTAGATATGAATTGAATGACAAAATGCTTTACTAGGAATAGTGGATGTTTATTGATATTTATAAGATGCCCATTTTGTCTAGTACACATATGACATGATATGGACATGCAAATTGAAACGCAAAGTGTTGTAGATTATTAGGGGCTAATTACACATGTAGTTGGACTAATAGTGGATGATAAAATCCAATGGGCTTCAGGAACCATTAAGCGCTCTAGTTGATTATTTGGTGGATAGAGCATGCGCAAACCAAGGCGACACTGAGATACGTGTCGCAAAATCTTGACATGTTTGTGCTTTCTTGAGCATGCTCGGAAACCCGAGAAGAGGGGTGATACTATAATATGCGTTAGGTTGTGTTCTCTGACCCTAATAGCCATACTTTCAAAAGGATACAGGAAATGATGGAAAATATCACTTGTAGAATACCCTAGAAAAGACCTTTAAAGCTCAATGAAAAATACTATTGCAATGCTTTATGGTAGCGATTGTTGGGTTGGGTGATTAGCTGTAAATATATGCAAAGAATGTCTATAACTAAGATGAATATATTCCTATAGATGTGTGGGTACATAACTACGGATCGGATACTCATCGAGAGTATAAGACAAGACATTGGTGTGACACCTATAGAAGATATAATTATCATGTATGGAGAAGGCCATTTACTGCACAAGTTCAGAAGTGTGAGAATTTAGAAAAACCTTGTTAGATGGGTTCGGAAAATCAAAGAAATATTTGATGGAAACTATGTTGGGAAAAATAAGAGTTATGTTTATTTCTTGAGCCCTAGACTCTCTTATATAGGGAGAGGCCTATGGGCAAATTACATAGGTAGACAAACGAAAAGAGAAATGGATAAAAGATACAAGAACATAAAATAAACTTCTACACTCCGCCTCAAGATGGAGCATAGATATCTATCATGCTCATCTTGGATAAGCATTTCTGGAAGGGACCCCGAAGCAAAGCTTTGGTAAGAATGTCTGTCGTTTGATCTCCTGAGCTGACATGGGTTGTAGAAATGAAGCCTTTCTAGATCATATCACGGATATAGTGGCAATCAACCTCGATGTGCTTTGTCCTCTCGTGAAATGCATGGTAATTTGCAATGAATAATGCAGCCTGATTGTCGCATTTTAGCGACATGGGAAGAGGAACATCTATATGGAGATCTGTCGCGCGAACCCACATCACTTCTGCACATGCTTGGGCCATAGCTCTATACTCCGATTCAGCATTAGATCTCACAACTGCTGTTTGCTTCTTGCTCTTCCATGAGACAAGTGACTCCTCAACAAATATAGCAAAGCTTGATGTAGACTTCCTATCCTATAGGCACTCTGCATAGTCTACATCTGCACATGCTGAGATAGTAATAGTGCCCTCCTTCCTAAACAGCGATCCTGCACCTGGTGATGACATAAGATACCTTAGTATCATATGTATAGCATCTATGTGTACCTGACGAGGTTGCTCCATGAATTGGCTCACTTTATTTACTGCAATTGAAATATCTGGTCAGGTAATAGTAACATAAAGAAGACTCCCTACCAGTTCCCTGTATCTCTTCTTGTCAACCTCTTCAGTATCGTCATCATGCATCTTCATGCTTGGATCCACGGGTGTAGAAGCAGGTCGACATCCAATCATACCTGTGTCACTTAGCAAGTCAGTGACATATTTTCTCTGAGTCATCACAAGTCCTTGTTATCCTTGGTAACGAATTCACGGTCCAAGAATTCTTTTGCTCTTTTTATTTCCTGCATATCATCTCCTCTAATAAGTATATCGTCAACGTACACCATAATGACAGTCGTAACTCTGGATGTCCTCTGTACAAAGAGAGAATGATCTGCATTCGACCTTTTGAACCCTTGCTTCTCAAACAAATCTGAGAGCCTCTAGAACCAAGCTCTCGGGCTCTGCTTTAGTCCATAGATTGCCTTATGAAGTCTGCATACCTGTACACACTCCCCCTCAGTAGTAAACCCAGGTGGCTTCTCCATGTAAACTTCCTCCTGAAGATCACTGTATAAAAAGGCATTTTTGACATCCAATTGAAATAGGGGCCAATTTTGAATCACAACAATAGATAAGAGAATCCGTAAGGTAAAATGATAAGCAACAGGAGAAAACGTGTCAAGATAATCTACCCTGTATGTCTGAGTAAAGCCCCGAGCAACCAGTCGAGCCTTGTACCTATTAATACTGCCATCTGCATTTTGCTTCACTGTAAAAACCCACTTGCAACTCACATTAGATGCCCCAGTAGGGGCTGGAACAAGGCTCCAAGTACCTCTCAACTGAAGGGCGGCCATCTCTTCCTCCATAGCCAGACGCCATCTACTATCAGCTAATGCCTTCTGGTGAGTCCATGGAATGTTCACAGCGGATAAAGCAACGACAAACCTCCTGAAGTCTCCTGTCAAACGCTCAAAGGTAACATGAGAGGCAATCGGATATGATGCACATGACCTCTTCTGCTTTCTCAGCGCAATAGGAAAATCAAGTTCTGTATCAGTTGTACCACCATTTGTGTCATCCCATTCTTGCTCCTGCTGCGAAATACCATCAATCTCATCATTACTGTTGAGAAGAGGAACGAATGAGTTATTTATTCCATAGAGCTAGGGTCTCTTATATAGAGAGAAAACCCTAGAGAGTACAAGTGTTACGGAACCCGAAGGGTCACAGGAGGTTACGGGACTCGAAGGGTCACAAAGAGTTACGAAACCCGAAGTGTCACGGGGGTTTACGGAACCCGAAGGGTCACAAGTATAAATGTAAATATAATAACTCTAACAATTAGAATTAATGTTATCAGAACAAACATGGGGCATGCTTGATGATTGACCATGGTGATGATTGACCATGGTCGTCGACTGTAGTGGTGTGGTAGAGGAGGAACCAAAGACATGGAAGGTGGTGTAGGTGGTGGCGGTGGTGGCAGTGGTGGAGGTGGTGGTGGTATGGTTGTGGTGCATACATGGGTGCAGGAATATAGATCTCATCAGTTGTGTTTGATGACACCAACCTGTCACCTGTAGGAGAGATAAACAAGGCTGACTAAAAAAACGTGACATCTGCACTGACATAATATTTTCGACGTAACGGATCATAGCAACGGTACCCCTTTTGAGTCCTGGAATACTTGACAAAAAAGCATTTGACAGCCCTAAGAGAGAGCTTGTCAATCCCTAGAGACAATTGGTGAACGAATGCAACGTACCCAAAGACACGAGGAGTAAGGGAGAACAACTCCTTGCCAGGAAAGATAAGGGAGAAAGGTATCTTCTCCCCCAACACAGATGAGGGCATGCGGTTAATGAGGTAACATGTAGTGAGAACCGCATCGCCCCAGAACGAGTGCGGAGCACAACTCTGGATAAGAAGCGTACGAGCGACATCAAGAAGGTGGCGATGTTTTCTTTTTGCGACACCATTTTGTTGGGAGGTGTAGACACAAGACGTTTGATGAAGAATGCCATGGGATAAAAGAAATTGAGATAATGTATGAGTACAGAATTCAAGGGCATTATCAGTTTGCACAATTTTGACAGAAACAGAAAAAGCATTCTACACTTCTTTAATAAAATTCATAATAGTGTTGCCCGCTTCTGATTTATTCTTTAATAGAAAGACCCAAGACAAACAACTAAAATCATCTACAACAACTAAATAGAACCTATGTCCCTGATGATCGGGAACACTACTTGGACCCCAAATATCAATATAAAAAACTCAAATGGAGAGCTACTGCTCCGACTCTGACGACTAGGGAAGACGGACCGATGATGCTTCCCTAACTGACAAGCTTCACAATTGAACGACGAGCGGGGTGAAATTTGAGGAAGGACTTGACGCAGTTTCTGAAATGGAAGATGACCGAAGCGCAGATGCCATAGATAAGGAGAGACAAGTCCAGTGGAATGATATGATGCTCCAGCATAAGGTGTATGGATCAGTCGATACAGCCCGCCTTGCTCACAATCAAGACCAATCACGTTGCCCGTGAGAATGTTCTAAAACACAAGAGATGATAGGTTAAATATCGCTCGACAATGTAAATCCCTGGTAATATGACTAATTGACAATAAATTCATTGAGAAATTAGGAGCATGAAGCACATTCTGCAACTGCATAGAAGGTGCTAAGGCAATCTGTCCCTGTCCCATGATGGGAGATGAGTCCCATCTGCTATGACGACTATCCTTCCTGGGGAAACTTGCTTGTAGGATGTGAGTTGGTGTCTATCTCCACACAAATGATGTGTGGCACCTGAATCTACAATCCATTCTGAGATAACTGAACCCTAGTAGAAAGTAGAAATATGAGCACTACTTAAGGTACTAGCTTCTGTAATAGCAACAACGTCCAAACTTCTCTCTAAAACAGGTGAAGGGGTACTGGTCGGAGGCATGATATCTCGCAATCGAGACACAAGTTCATCATATCTTGGATCTAATGCATGTGTAGCGCCTTGATGTTGAATCTATTCTGCTGCACAAGCAGATGCTGGGAAACCATGCTTGGAGTAGCATGTATCTTCTGTATGACCAGTCCAATGACAGTAAGTACACTGTGATCCACGACTACGACCACCCCTACCGCATGGTCCTCGTCCACGAAACTGAGATGGATTGCCTCTTTCGCGAGAGGCAGTCATAGCAGAAGAATTTGGCACAGTAGCAGGGCTCGAGGCGTTGATTCTGCTCAATCTCCAAAACGCCTCCTCCATGGGAGGAATGATAGCATCCGCCAGAATCTGAGATGAAGCAGCCTCATACTGTGACTCTACAGAGGCTAGAAAAACTCCTACCATCGTGGCATTCCGATATGTCTTCATCTGCTCTGGAGTAGCTGTGAGAGGCATGAAGCTATGAAGCCTCTCAAGCATTTTCCTCAATGCAGTGTAGTGAGCATGCAGGGGTCGACCATTTCTCTTTATCGTGAAGATGTCATGCTGGAGTTGTAGGATTTTTGTCTCATTCTTGGCTTCAGAGTACGTGGAAGCCAGGATATCCCACATGGCTTTGGCAATGGGTTGGTGCAAGACATCGTTAGCAATGTCTGGAATCAGAGTACCAGACAGCCAGACCTGAGCATAAGCATCATCAGCCGCCCATGAGGCATACAACCCTGTCTTCTCCATTGGCTCGTCCTCGGTAGGAATATGTTTCTTACCCATCAACTTCATTATGCTCATGAACTGCATGGCCCATAATTCATAGTTGGATCCATCCATCTTCACATTGGGCGCAGGACCTCTGAAGGCACTTGTAGTGGGGATCTCTTCCTTGCTTTCTGACATTGTGATTGGAGACAACCAGGGTTTTAGAGAAGATAAACCTTGCTCTACACTGACATAACAAGATTTGGTTACATGTGTAGACTTTATACAACCAAACCCATCAACCTGGAAGCGCGGGCGAGAGGCCCCTTAGATAGACAACGACCGAACCCTAGGGGCGGTGGAACCCTAGGGGACCTAGGTGGCGCGTGGGGTGGCCGAACCCTAGGGCTAAGGGGCGCAGCCAAGGGGCGGTGCGTGGAGGAGGCGCAGCCAAGGGCACGGGGCCGAGGGGCGGCGCGTGGAGGAGGCGCAGCTGATGGGCGCGGGGGCCGAGGGGCGGCGCATGGAGAGAGGGGATGCAGACAAGAGGCAGCCCGTGGAGGAGACGCAGCCGAAGGTCGACGCAGGGCCGAGGGGCGGCGCACGCGCGAGGCTTGAAGGTGGAGGGCTAGGTCTAGGGTTCGGTACAAGAGCCACGGTCTAGGACCGCCGCTATGATACCATGTTGGGAAAAATAAGAGTTCTGTTTATTCCTTGAGCCCTAGACTCTCTTATATAGGGAGAGGCCTATGGGCAAATTACATACGTTAGACAAATGAAAAGTGATATAGATAAAAGATACAAGAACATAAAATAAACTTCTACAGACTATTCAGCTTTTTTGGTTTCTGAACCGAGGTATATCCCAAATTAAATTTGTTTGGAATGGAAGAATCCATATTGATGACCCCACTTAAAATGAGACAACGCTTAGTTGTAGTAAAGGATTGGTCCAAACTTTTCTCTATTATAAAGCATTGTTCTAATGAAGTTCAGACACATTAAAATTTCCCAGTTTTAGCATCAAATGTACTTTGCATTTGGTCGTCCATATGGTGATATTTTTATCTTTCAAGTTCGCTTTGTTGAACCAAGTTGGTTTGAGTTGCAAATTAAGTTGACCAAGTTTTGGCAACAATCAATGTTTTGCAAATTAAGCTAATCCAAGTTGGTTTGACTTGCAAATTAAGTTGACCAAGTTTTGGCAACCATCAAAGTTTTGGCAAATTTATCTTTTCAAGAATTAGATTAATTAAACCATATTAACTTACGGAGGAGTTATTGCTTCAAAATATATTGTTTCTTGTAATTTTTTCACAATAGATTGACTTAAATGGAGAGATTTTCGAGATATACTGTAATTCTTGTTTGTATTGCTATGTAGCATAAAAGTTGTTCAAAATGGAAGTTTCCATGCAGGGTTGGTTTTATTTTCATACGGGGGACCGTTGGTTTTCAAACTTTTGGAAAGGGAAGGCAAACGGTGAAGGAAGATTCTACTCAAAATCTGGAAGTGTTTATTTCGGTCATTTTCGAAATGGCTTGCGCCACGGCGAGGGCCTACACATGGATGCCGATGGATCAAGGTAGGTTGTGGATTAGAATGATAAAGAAATTGCTGTTTTTTCAGAACATTTGGAGACGGATAATTTTTTAAATATCCATCTGATAAAGACAGAAATGCGCATGGCTAACAGGCTGGGGGTAGTTTTTTCTTTTTAAAAGCCCATGTTAGATATTATCTTATTAATCAACTGTAAATGCTCGAACTCTGTAACATAACCCTTGGGGGCTCAGTTGAACATGTGGTACAGTTCTTTACGTTGGATATTGTTTGGCCTCTCTTTAGGTGGTCCGAGGTCTGGGAGGATGGCATTCTGACAAGGCGAGAACAGGTCTTGAATGACAATGTGGGAAGAGATTCATTTAACCCTCAACTTGAAGTCGACGTGAATCAAAGGCATGATAATGAAATGCTCTGCTGACTGAAAGATGCTGACATTTTTGGTTGGTCAAGCACCAACCATCCAAACAGAAATGCAGCATGGCCTAAAATTGCTTATGATAACAGGCTTATGCATATGGGTTTATGATGCAAGGTCTTGAACCGTTCTTGTTAAGAGTCATTTGACTTTCTTCGATTATGAGAGGAACCCCATTGCATTCATTAGGCCTACACTCGATATGTAACACATGAATCATTTGAAAGGGATCTGATCGTGGGAGTTCAGTGGTAACATGTCAGTGGACCAGTAAATTGTAAAGCATTGTGCTTGAAGGTTGGATAACTGTTAATCCTGCACACACTTTCAGAGGAAATCGTTCAGGCTCATCAATATTTTGCTTATCACCATTTTTAGTGTTTATTCTTCTTTCTTGAAATTTGAAGTTCTGCTGCAATCAATACGGGTCAATACTCTAACTCCTATTTGAACTAGTACACTAATATCAGTTTCATCATCTCTGCTTGTATGTTAAACCATAACCTGATTATGCCTAATATTTATTCCAACCAAGGAAGAAAGTAAATGGATCTCGAGATCAGATGCACAATCAATCATAACTAAAGCATGTGAAGAAGCACAATATATTGGTGTCTATCGCATCTTACGACCATCAGTGAGGAAATTTCACTAAGAACGAGTACACCTTTATTTGTTCTATTACAACTATATTTATTCTATATCTTCCTCTTTCTCTCCTTTTCTTTTGTTGTCTCTTGTGGTGTGGTGTGAAGGTACTGTTGCCACCCCCTCTGTATATAGCCCAAGAAAAAGACCTAAAGTCCTATTCCTATATGGACTCTATAGAGTGCAATACAATTCTTATTAGATTAGGAGACCCCTTCATTTAGGAATTGTAATACTAATATTGCTCTAAATCCTAATCATCTCCGTATTGAATTGAATTCATCACTACATTCGTTGCAGGTGCCTATATGTCCCTCCACTTGGGCATGCTCGTACAATTTAGTGTTGTGTTTTTTGAAACAATATCAAACCTCTTGTGACCGGAGAGTCTACCATTGTCCTCCAGCAAAGTGTCCCTTCCCAATAGCTTGTATACATGACCATGCATGCTTCAGTACCTGTTGTAAGATCTCTCCCTCTAATGGTAACTCAATATTTTCATGACTTGAGATTCCTAGTAAAATTGTATTCTTTTTATTGTGCCATCTCAAGTATATGTTCCCCACAAGGGAACTCAATAGTAACAATGACAAGCACAATCACAAGCACAACAAGCAATCACCACAAGACAAGAATTTTACGTGGAAACCCTTGCTCAATGTGAGCAAGGGAAAAACCACGGGGCAAGACCGGCAACGATTCTACTACGGTCAAATAGAGCTAAAGTTCTTCCCGGTTTTGTTGCCCACAAAATCGAGGTACAAACCACGAGCACAATAGGTAGTTCTTCACCAAGTAACTAACTACCCTAGATATCTAACAATACCAAACAACATGCTCTAAACAAGGAGAACAAAGTAACTCCCCTTGTGGGCTCCCGGATGGAGACCCAAACCGATGCACGGCTTCTTGAGGTCTCCATGGACGCAACCTTGCTTCAGCTCCTCTCGAGCTTGCCCAACCGGCCACTCTCCAAGCCAACCTGCTGCAGCCAAAAAAAACCCAGCTGATGCTGCCCTCGAGCACGGACGCTCGGCTTCTCACTCGCTCTCCCGACGCGTGGAGGAAGTCGGAGAAGGGGGTCCGAAACCCCTTGCTGCTGCTGTCGCTGGAAATGGGAGAGGAGAACACCTAAGCTAGGGCTTCGTTCTCTCTCGAAACGGCAGGCCAAAATGCGTGGAACGAATAGGGACGGATGGTTTTGCAGTCCCTAGAATGGGCGGCTAAAAAGAAACGCCTCCTGCGTTTTGGAATAGGAATAGGGCACGGCTGGAATTGGGGTTGCCCAATTTCTAGAAATATTTCATAGATACCCCTGCAAAGGGGTCAAATTACAAGCCCCCCAAGTTGGGGCTGGACCATAAAAAACCCAACAACCTCCCCCTCCAGCCCCAACGGGGAGGTGTTGTCCTGTGATGGAGATCAAGAAGAGGTGACACCGCTCAGCTCTCTACAGAGATGAAGCTTGTCACGAGTGACTGCCTTGG
Source organism: Ottelia alismoides (assembly GCA_037367405.1). NCBI lineage: Eukaryota > Viridiplantae > Streptophyta > Magnoliopsida > Alismatales > Hydrocharitaceae > Ottelia > Ottelia alismoides. The sequence continues at coordinate 40,351 of JAZKJV010004354.1, read as the reverse complement.
TCAACATGTCTGAGGGGTTCTCATCGGTGTGAATCTTCTTCAACACGAGCTGCTTCTGTTCAATTGCATCCCTCAGCCAATGGTATCTCACATCAATGTGTTTTGTCCGAGCATGGTGCACGGTACTCTTGCTCAAGTCCATAGCGCTCTGGCTATCACAAAACACAACCGGCTCACTGTCATCCAATCCAAACTCACCAAGGAAGCGTTGTAGCCACAACACTTCTTTCCCAGCCTCTGCTGCTGCAATGTATTCTGCCTCGGTAGTTGAGAGAGCAACACATTTCTGTAGCTTGGATTGCCATGATATGGCTCCCCCTGCAAAAGTGAAAATGTAGCCTGAGGTGGACTTTCTCTGGTCCATGTCACCTGCCATATCTGCATCAATGTAGCCACAAAGTTTGGGATCTGACCTCCCAAAGACAAGACACATACTTGAGGTCCCTCTCAAGTATCTCAAAATCCACTTCACTGCCTCCCAACGGTCCTTCCCCGGATTGGACATGAATCTGCTCACCACGCCCACTGCATGGGCTATGTCGGGTCTAGTGCAAACCATTGCATACATGAGGCTCCCAACTGCTGACTGGTATGGGATCTTGGACATCTCTGCTTTCTCCTCAGAAGTAGGACATGACTCTTTGGTTAGCTTGAAATGAGTGGCTAAGGGTGTGCTGACAGGCTTGGCATTCTTCATGTTGAACCGCTCCAACACGTGTTCAACATAGCTCTCTTGTGATAACCACAACATGTGCTTCTTCCTGTCCCTTGTAATTTGCATCCCAAGGATGTGACTAGCCTTGCCCAAATCTTTCATCTCAGACTCTTTGGAGAGTTCCCTCTTGAGCTTTACAATCAAGTTGGAATCATGACCTACAATCAACATGTCATCCACATATATCAAAAGAATGACGAACCTGTCATTGGGAAGACAACGAAGATATACACATGGATCAGCTGTAATCCTCTTGAAGCCTTGCTTTCCCATGAAAGCATCAAACTTCAAGTACCACTGTCTCGGGGCTTGCTTCTAGCCATAAAGACTCTTCCTCAACCTGCAAACCATGTGCTCTTTCCCTTTCTCTTGAAAACCCTGTGGCTGCTCCATGTAGATCTCTTCCTTTAAATCACCGTGAAGAAACGCCGTCTTCACATCCATCTGCTCCAGCTCATGGTCCATGCTAGCAACAAGTCCTAGCACCATTCTCACTGAATTCATCTTCACCACTGGGGAGAAGATCTCATCATAGTCTACTCCTTCCTTCTGGCTGAATCCTTTCACTACCAACCTGGCCTTGTACTTGACCTGCTTGCCGTTGTCATCTGACTTCAGCTTGTAGACCCATTTGTTCTTCAAAGCTCTCTTCCCTTTAGGAACAAGGTCAAAAGTATGATTCTTCTTGAGAGATAGCATCTCTTCATTCATTGCATTGTGCCAATGACCCTTGTCCTTATGCATCTGCGCCTCCTCAAAGGTGTATGGCTCACCTGCGTCTGTGAGCATCACATACCTAGAAGTGGGGTAACGGGATGATGGCTGGTGTGTCCTCTTAGATCGTCTGACCTGAGGCTCTGATGTATCTTCAACTGTATGAGGCTGCTCCCCCCGCCCTAGGTCCCCTAGACCTGCATCAACAGGGTCTGCATCTGGCTCGTGCTGCTCTAGATGCCCATCCTCTCCACCTGTACCCTGTACTGGAGAGGGCTCGGTGTCCTCATCACTGTCATCATCCATGGAGATCTCATCTCCATCACCACTCTCAGTGGTGTCCTCAGCCAACGTCTGATTCTCATAGAAAATCACATCCCTGTGCCTAGTGACTGTCTTCTTTTTTGGATCCCAAAGACGGTATCCAAACTCTTGATCTCCATAGCCAAGAAAAATACAAGGCACCGCCTTGTCATCCAACTTCTTTCGTTGCTCCTTGGGTACCAATGCATACGCCTTGCATCCAAACACCCTCAAATGAGCATATGAGGGGTCTTTCCCTGTCCAAACACGTTCTGGAATCTGAAAGCCTAAAGGAACTGATGGAGATCGGTTCACCAAGTAACATGCGGTGCGAACCGCCTCAGCCCAAAAAATCTTGGGCAACTTCACTGTCTTCAGTATGCAGCGAACTCTCTCAACAATGGTCATGTTCATCCTCTCAGCTAGACCATTGTGCTGATGTGTGCCTGGCTCTGTCCTCTCATGCCTGATGTCGTGCTCTGCACAATAGCCCTGAAAGCTATGGGAGGTGTACTCTCCCCCATTGTCCGTACGTAGACACTTCAACAATTTCACTGTCTCGCGCTCAACCATGGCATGGAATTTTTTGAAGCAATCAAACACTTGATCCTTCGTCCTCAGCACATACACCCACACCTTCCTAGACGCATCATCAATGAAGGTGACAAAGTACCTGTTGCCTCTCAAAGAGGCTGTGTCCATAGGACCACAAACGTCAGAATGAACCAACTGTAGAAGGTCTCCCTTCACCTTGGATCTGGCTCTGTACGGTGCACTCTTGCTCTTCCCAACCTCACATGCATCACAAGGAGACAAAGTGATGTCATTGTGGTAGGGGATCAACTCTCTCTTGCTCAACAGCTGCAAGCCCTTCTGGCTCATGTGGCCAAGCCGACGGTGCCACAAATCTGAGTTATACGCTTCACTTGCATCCAAACTGCCATCCATGACCTTCACTCTAGTCATGTAGAGTGTGTGACACAAGCTGCCTCTAGCCATGATGAGAGAACCCTTGCTAATCTTGCATTTGATGTCGCCGAACTTCAGATGGTAGCCTTCACTATCTAGCTGTGAGCCAGATATAAGGCTAAGCCGCACATCAGGAACATGCCTCACATTCAGGAGTGTCATTGAGCACCCAACATCCGTCTGGATCGAGATGGTGCCCATGCCAATGATCTTAGAGTAACTTTCGTTACCCATCAAGACTCTCCCATAATCATCCCTAGTGTAGGTGGTGAAGAACTCCCTGTGTGGAGTCACGTGATAGGAGGCGGCCGTGTCAACGACCCACTCCAAATTACTCCCTGCGTGCAAGCACTGATCCTGGATGGTGAGAATCACCTCATCTGCACTTTCATCTGCCACAACTGTAGCTATATTACCATCTTCCTTTTTCTGATCTTTCTTGGCTTCAGCTTGCTCTCTCTTCGAAAGCCTACAATCTCTCTTCCAGTGACCGGGCTTCTGACAATGGTGACACTTTCCTCTGCCCTTGGACTTGTCTCTGGATTTCTGCCTCTCCTGTGACTGCCCTCTGCTACTGGATCTTCCTCTCCTCTCAACTGCATACACATGTGAAGAGGAGGATGCCTCTCCGGATGAGCGGCGTCTAATCTCCTCATTGAGGAGACTGCCCTTGACCATAGCCATGGTCAACTTGCTATCCTTCGCAGAATTGCTCATGGTGACTACTAGAGTCTCCCAACTGTCTGGCAAAGAACCCAATAAGAGAATTGCTTGCAACTCGTCATCAAGTACCAACCCCATGGAGGTCAACTGGTTGATAATACTTTGGAAGTCATTCAAGTGCTCCGCCACTTTGCATCCATCCTTGTACTTCAAATTCACAATCTTTCTAATCAAGAAAGCCTTGTTGGTTGCGGTCTTCTGATCATAGAGCTCGGACAACTTGTCCCATAGCTCCTTGGCATTTGTCTCCTCGGCAACATGATGGAACACGGACATGTCAAGCCACTTCCGAATAGTACCAATGGCCTTTCGGTTCAATTTTGTCCACTCGCCCGTGGACATATTCTCTGGCTTGGCGCTCTCTCCTTCAACGGGATCGTGAAGGTCCTTGCAATACAAGATATCTTCCATCTTGGCCTTCCAAATCTGCCAGTTGCTACTTGTGAGCTTGATCATTGTGCCTTCATCATCTTTGCCCATTTTTGCTCAAACCTGAGCTCTGATACCACTTGTTGGGGATAATGGCGGAATCAACCCAGGATACATCCCCTATAACTGTCCTGCAGCAAAGATGGCACAACACAAGTATATGTTCCCCACACGGGAACTCAATAGCAACAATGACAAGCACAATCACAAGCACAACAAGCAATCACCACAAGACAAGAATTTTACGTGGAAACCCTTGCTCAATGTGAGCAAGGGAAAAACCACGGGGCAAGACCGACAACGATTCCAATACGGTCAAATAGAGCTAAAGTTCTTCCCGATTTTGTTGCCCACAAAACCGAGGTACAAACCACGAGCACAATAGGTAGTTCTTCACCAAGTAACTAACTACCCTAGGTATCTAACAATACCAAACAACATGCTCTAAACAAAGAGAACAAAGTAACTCCCCTTGTGGGCTCCCGGATGGAGACCCAAACCGATGCACGGCTTCTTGAGGTCACCACGGACGCAACCTCGCTTCAGCTCCTCTCGAGCTTGCCCAATCGGCCACTCTCCAAGCCAACCTGCTGCTGCCAAAAAAACCCAGCTGATGCTGCCCTCGATCACGGACGCTCGGCTTCTCACTCGCTCTCCCGATCGCGTGGAGGAAGTCGGAGAAGGGGGTCCGAAACCCCTTGCTGCTGCTGTCGCTGGAAATGGGAGAGGAGAACACCCAAGCAAGGGCTTCGTTCTCTCTCGAAACGGCAGGCCAAAATGCATGGAACGAATAGGGACGGATGGTTCTGCAGTCCCTGGAATGGGCGGCTAAAAAGAAACGCCTCCTGCGTTCTGGAATAGGAATAGGGCACGGCTGGAATTGGGGCTGCCCAATTTCTAGAAATATTTCATAGATACCCCTGCAAAGGGGTCAAATTACAAGCCCCCAAGTTGGGGTTGGACCATAATAAACCCAACACTTTCTTGTTGTGGGCACGTGCCTGACACCTATCAAAGTTTGGATTGCTCCATTAGACATGTGAAGATGCATTAAGCAAACTCCGTTGTCATGGAGAACCTCTGCACTGGTCATTTTTTATTGTGTCAACATTGCATGCTTCTTAAGTACTGAACAACTCCCTTGACGAGTGCGCATGATTTGAACATGTTGAAACTAGAAGCTATTCTAAAATAGCTTCACATCATGAGCACACTAGCAAATCTCCATCACAGACTGTAGTGGAGTTCTCGTAGTTTGAGTTTGAATTACATACATTCTTCATTTCTCCTCTTATCACAGGACAATCAACAATCTAGCGACCCCCTCTTGTCACAATAAAAGCGTTTGTTTGGACCAGTGACTTGGATTGACTTTGAACCTCCTCTCCCTTGATCTAGGACATCTATTCTTGATTGTTAATATACGACTTTCAGTAGTTGTTGTCTCATTCGTTGACCTTTGTCGATTCTCACTCAAAGTAATAAAGTAAAAATCTCATTTAATGTGATGGTCTCCTTACCATTGAGGAACATCATTATGACAATATAATTGTAGAAAGATGAAATAGAATTTAGTAAGAACAACGCCTTATCATTCTCTATGAAGAGAAAGTCTCTTTTCTCATTCTTCTCAAGTGTAAGCGTGTCCATCAAAATCGTGTTGAAATCATACATGTGTGCCTCAAGATTTGTCCCATCGATATATACTTGAGCAAATATTTTATAACATTAGATGAGTTTTTTTCTCTCTCGGGACTTCAGTTAATGATATATGAGGTTTTGTGCTTTTGCATCTTTCCTTGCTGTATTTGCAAAAAGGTTGTGGTAAGAGGCGGGCATCTTGTACTTACAAATTGTGAGAAATTACTTAAGAAGATGGCTATCATAAAAGAAATCTGTGGAACCATTAGTATATCCTTTGACACCTTCCAAACATATATTGCCAAATTATAATTGCATTTGGAAAAAAAAGAAAGGTATATATGCTTCGAAACAATTTTTAGACTCCTACAATGGCCCGGTTGCATTAGGGTACGAATTAGTAGTTGCCAGTTTTGCAAATGTTACCCTGAAGAGAAAACTATTCTTTGACTTTAAATTTCACTCCTTGTAGTTTATAAGAAGGGGTTGCAGTTTTCCTATGGCGGTCGACATGTTCTTAGTTAGTTAAATTGAACTTTGATTACATACAAAAAGAAATTTCCTTCGAACTGAATCCAATCGTTAATGTGCAGGGCTTGGGCCTAATGGTCTAACCAATTGGTTCATCCCAGTGAGGTTTGGGTTCAGATTTTGTAAAGTAAAATTCAGTCATCAAGTTTATGAATGACTTTTTATGAATGGCATCTACCATAGAGATCAAGCCAGAATCAATAAAAATAAGAAATGATTTACATGGAAAACCCTACTTGATTTACATGGAAAACCCTACAGAGAGGGAAAATCATGGGGTTGCACAAAATCAAGTTTTTTCTTCTCTCTCTCATTGTAGACTAAGGACCTCTTTACTAGAATGTTAATCAATAATATGGGGATGAGTACAATATGTTAAGAGTTCGGTGATTGGCACCTCATTCAAAGATTCATCATGTCGATCATGCCCAGCTCGCCTACTTCAGCTCAAATTCAGTTGTACATGGTTTTTTTATGAAGAGATCAACCACTTGGTCACCAGATTTCATTTAAGGTTTACATCAAGGTTGCAGAAGTCAATAGTCGGTACTCGGTCACTTGAGTCACTGATTAAGGATTAATCAGTAGTTGACTTTGATTTATATCTATACAATTATACTGAAATAAAATGATAAATTAATTTAGATAAAACCGTAAGCATTTTAGATTAAGTATGCCATTTAAGAAAGAGAAAAATAAAAAATTTGTATCTTCATGCAAAAGTCGACCGACTAGTCAGCCTAGTTGGTTGAGTTGTTGACTGACCGACTATTGACCGGTTGGTCAATAATCAATCATCCACCATACTGACTCGACTAGTCTGACCAACAAATTAGCTTAGTCCGTCAACTTTTACAACTATAGTATACATTACTCTCTTGCATCAATATTCTAATGGGTAAAGTGTCTATCGATATCCATATGCTTCGGTGTGTTATACATAACAAGATTGTTGATCATGTTTGTTGCAGCTTTGAGACATCTTCATTTTAATATTAATTTTGGTGTCTAAATCTTTAATAGAATTTTTAGCTATAGAAATTTACTAATACCAGTTGCAAGGCATGGTATTAAGCTTTAGTTTAATTGTTGAGACATCATATGTTTCCTACTTCTCAAAACAATCAAGTTTCAAACATGCCATCAAGTTTCCGCACAGGTACACTGCATTGCTTGAGGTAAATCTTCTATCATACATTGAACATGCCCAATCAACATCATACCCTTCAATTGTCACACATTTTTTTCTTGAACATAAGACCTTCTCCATGTGATTTTTTTAATAGCACAATAATATTCCAACATTAACATGAGAGGTGGTTGGAGCATGCGTTAGTTGACTAAAAATATTCACAACATAGGTAATATTCGATCTAGTTAGAGAAATAATTTAGTTTCCAACTAATCTTTGATACCTTTCTTTTCCTACACCATTAATAAGTATACCCTCCTCTTTAATAAATTATGACTTGCCTCCATTGGGGCAGTGATTGTGTTGTATCCCAAGTACCGGAGTCCTTTAATAACACTAGAATATATTTAAGTTGGTTTGGATACATATACCCATCTCAAAAGTACATCAAATTCTTGAGATCTTTCATTTCAAATTTAGTTTGAAGAGTTCTCTTTATGCTATGATAGCTCTTCAGTATCATCACTTGTGAGAATAAAGTTATCAATGTAGATTAAAAATTCGTTCTTCCCCCCTCTCCCCCTCCTTCTTATGAATAGGGTGCATTATCCCTTGCACTTGTCTATAACCACTTTTGATCATGACTACACATGGTCATTCAAATTAGGCTCTTGGAGATTGCTTTAATTCATATAATATCCTTTTCTATTTACAAGTCACAAACCCATGAAGCATCTTTATATAATTTTCTTCTTTAAGATCACCATTTGAGAATGCATTCGTCATGTTTTATCAGTATAATTTCCAAAAAAAATGAACGGCTCAACAAATGACAGCTCTGATGGTATCCAGTAATCAGTACATTTTGAGCTTCAATAATAGTTTTGGAAACACAATGAGAATCCAGAGAAGTAACAAAATGTTTATATCTTGGACTCATCCTGGTATAAGCAACAAAGTTATCCATTCAATAACAAATAGAGGCTCGAACAGTTGTAATGGCTTCTCATAGCTATAGGGTGATCACTAAGCATAGTGTCAATTTCATCAATACTTATATTAGGGGAGAGAGAAGTACCGACATAATTTTCATGAAGCTCGATTGGGATTATGATTTGGTGTCTTATATCGATGGAGAGAGAAATACCGATAGAGTTTTCATAAGGCTCAATTGGGATTATGATTTAGTGTTATTTCTTCTTCAATTTTCACAGCTTTAATCATATCTCTCATATGATATATGTCCATCCAAATCTATCTCAATTCTCATTGTCGTCTTCCATATCTTGCCTACATTTCTTGCCCATCTAGACACCATATTGTATGGCATCAAGAAATTTGATCTATTTTCCAAATCCTTTGACATTCTAACTGACAGACTTGCCCTGAAGAGAAATACTAGGAGAATAAGATTCTTTTTCAAAGAAGGTCACATCCTGTGTTACGTGAAAATGAAGTGCCAAAGTGTCATGACATTTGTACCCTTGTTGTGTACTAGAATAGCTAAGAAAGATGTGCATCTTAGTGGCCCTTAGATCAAATTTTTGCATTCTAAGTCTAGAGTCATAAAGGACGCAAACATATCCAAAATATATAGGTCTATGTTGAATGGATATTTGTTAGGATGTTAAATCGAGAACGAATCCCTCTTTTCAAGCACAACAATCGAAGTCCTATTAATGAGTGATGAATACTTAATGAGTGATGAATAGCCATTCATTCTCCTTTATTCCTTTATTTTGTCTTTAAATCCCTAGATAGATACATGTAAATATATCTAACTTGTACAAATTAACTCATTAACTATTATCTATGAATAGTGCATAAAGTACTTGTATTTAAAAATAAAATAAATGAATAAAGAAAAGAAAGAAAGTAAAATAAGTTTTATAAATATTGGATGGTCCAAAATCTCTAAACTAACTCAATATTGACGTAGTCGACAAGAAATTAAGTAGAAGGAGATAAGGGAAAATAAATACAGACAAAATAACACAAATGCCTAGAAACCCCAGGTTCTGAACACACTACATATACAACCAAACTTACTCTAATTTATACACACTCTTACACACCTCAAATAAATTTATTTTCAACAAAAAATATGTATATAAAAATACATAGAAAATTACAAACATATTTGTACACAATTGTTCATCTGGGATACAGATGAAAAAGCTGTAAACAAAACGTCACAGATAAATACCTTCTCATATGAACTCAAAACTAGCGAAACTCACCTTTATTTTACCTAAATTAATTACCTTTCTAATGAAGGTGGTTTCATTAATATTGAAGTTAAGATACAAAAGCTGACTTTTTAGGTCCCATTGTACTATATATCTAATACGTTTTTCCCATTTTATTTATTTTTTATATTTTTTACTCTTTTTATATTTTTAAATAGTATATAAAAAATATTAAAAATATAAACATAGAATAAAACCATTGAAACTCACTAGAATAAATAGTAGAATAAAATACATAGGTATACTATACTCTAATATATATACCTATATTTATTTAAGTATTCAAATGAAATCAAAAAAATGAAATAAAAAAATATGTAAATATGTAGTTAATATATTATAAATATATAAAATATAAATACATAATAATAAATAACTTTCATATTTTGAGTTTTATATAATATATAAGTATTTATATCTATAAATACACTTGTAAAATTTAACATATAATAAATAGGTCGATAAAAATAAATAAAAATCACCTAAAATAGTACATAAAATAATAAACAACTTTCATATTATGAGTTTTATTTAATAAAAATGTTTTCTATTTTATTTTCTTTTTCTTTTTATTTTTTTAGTTTGTCTTCTTGTGTCCGATGTGGACCAATGAGGAGCCGATATTGGTTAACCTAGGTCAACTCACTACCATCCTCTTAAATCGATCCGTTCATTGCGCTTTCATCATTTTTTCCAATTTTTCTAGATCGATAATGATCTCTACTACCCTCAACTCCTTCTTGTGATTTCTTCACCTACCTTTGATCATTCACGTGGATCAAGAGTTGGCGCCAGTCAACCCTTGATTCAATCAAAAACCCTAGGTGAAGATGACTCCTCAGGCAGCTTTGTATATAATGTCTCCTCTCCCATTTTTTAAATTCAATCCTTACAATCTGATTTTGTCCCCAAAAAATCATTGCTGGAGCTTTCCCTTCGTGACAGGAAGTGGAGCCTCCTGATTGGAGATGCGGAGAAACATTGAAGGAGGTGACTCAACCATTATTGGAGCTATCTCCTGGTGGTTATGCTCCCAGCCTCCCCAAGCAGGTGAGCTTGTTATTTCTTTTCCTTTTCAATTCTTAGGAGTAGCAGTAGCTTAGGTTTGCACTTTATTTCATTTGATTTTGTCTGTTTTAGCTTAAAAATCCAAGCGTAGTTTGGAGCTCTGATCTCCAGCCTCTGTTCACTTTTTTGACCGTTGACTGACCCCTCTACCATTCATACATCATTGTCTCATCACCTTCTATCGACCCGAGCCATCATCCGGCCCATCTCTTGCTTAGATCTAGGAGACATATCTCCTTCCCTCGTTAGTCATCGGAGATCACCGCTTGCTCTATTTCAGCCCCATTTTTGTTCACCATTGGGTCGAGGGATTTAACCTTCGAGCCTTGAAGATCGTCGCGTAGGAAATGACTCCATTTGAGGGTCAAATCGATCCGACCCATCATCTCCAAGCGCCTGAACTTCTTCGACCCTCTAGGCCTCCTTCATTGAGGTCTAGATCTTTTTGTGTCGTCTCCCATTTGTGGAATCACTCCAGGAAGGTGAAGCACATCTTAGCAACTCGAGAGACCATTAGGATCATGTAGGAGGCCCAATCGATGTTCATTCCCCAGCTATTATTGAGTTGTTCTTCATGATCAGCTCAAAACCGTTGGATTGAGGCTCGAGCTCCAGGTGTACAATGACCGTCAGATCTGACTAGGAAGGGCCACCAAATCAAGCACTAAGATCTAATCTCACCTGCTTCTCAACGAATCAGCATCCATGGTTGCCATCATGCCACGCGCTTAAGTGAATCGATCCAGGTTGTCTGCCAGTACACACATTGGGGTATTTTGCACCTCTAGCCCCCTCCCCATTTTTTCATTGAATATTTAGTTTACAAACATTCTTTTGCAGTTGTAATATTTTTGTAATATTTACTCTAAGGATCCCATACTTTTAATTTATTGCACTTTACTCCAATCCATGTCACCTCGCGTGCATGTGCGCGTGAGGGGGCAGGAATTTTGCATGAACCCCCTCCAAGTATTGTGTTATTATTTTGTTCTAAAACTTATAATATAAGTTGAAATATTTTTGGATAATTTGCATGCTTGGACCTATCATTTTATTTATTTGCATTTATACCCCTACCATCGTGGGTTATATTTACATTGTGTGAAAATTTCATGGATGTTCCTTGACTTCTCTAGAGGGTTATTAAATTCTCTGAAACTTCTCAAAAATTACAACTAGGTCCATGCACTGCAGATTTAATTTGTACTTGTATTTAATTCAGTAAAAATATCTCTTTGCATCTAAATATTATAGGAAAATTATCGTTAGTGCTTGGAAACCTATATTATCACATATCTTTTTCGTAAGGCAACTAAAATTATTTTCCTACTTCTAAAAAATCAAAAACATAGCATTTTCTCTCATTTAGCATTTAAAAATCTATAAAACTTTTAAAATGTTTTGAAAAAATCCAAAAAAAATCATGTTTGTTTATTTAGTTGTATTTTTTGTGACCAAATATTTTTGCAAAATATTAAGAAAAACTCTTAAAAATCACAAAACATAAAAAACTTATAAAAATTCTAAAAATTTACTGAAAATTCATAAATTTGTTTTAAGTTTGTGAATTTTATTTGTATTATATATTATCTAAAAAAATTGAAACTAGACTCAATCTAATTTGATAGATATTTATTAAGCTTATTTCAAGTTTCTGTATTTTCTATTTTCTTTATTTTATGTATTTTCCTATTTAAAAATCCATATAAACTCTCAAACGTTATCCAAAATTCACCAATAGATAAAAATTATAAAACCTAAAAATATTCTATTTATGAATATTTGAGTTTATTTACTTTATTTTAAAAATCCAAAAACATATTTTTCTATCTGTTCTTTACACAGCGTATCTATATATTGAAGGCTAGGATTTATACATTAGCGCATCATGAAAGCATGAAGATTGCATCATATGCGATCAAGAGTGACTAATCATACTAATTGCTCGGGGCAGCAGAAATTAAAATTTGCATATGAATGAAACCACGTGATTCGAGAACACTTCTCAAATTGTTTCATCAAGATCACAAATGGGTTCAAGGGAACACCTCTTGAAGCTTGGTTGTAATCAGTATGAGATTCTCATGTCTAAAGTCTAACCCAACGAAGGTCGCATTTACAGGCACACGGATTTGACATGTGCTTCCCGCAATCCAAGTTGGTGATCCAAGCGAGCGTCTCCTGATTTTATCTCACGAAATCCAACGCCTTCTTCATGAGTGGAGAGTACTAAAGAAGATGGAGATCCACGAGTAGTCGATCCGACAGCACAATGGCATGGCGACGATGATGACATTCTCTAGGTCAACATATGGACAACCACATGTTGTGTGTGAGAGAGATAGGGAGACAGAGTTGGCATGTAGAGAGAAAGAGAGTTTTTATCTTATTTGTGTGTGTAAAACAAAAGGCTAGGAGTATCCTCTCTTTTATACTAAATTGGATGGTGGATATGCACTCCTAATTCCAATCATTGGTTGAGATTTTGTTGTAAAAAATTACAACAACAATTAATTCAATTTAAAGAAATTAAATATGTTGTAAATAATCTTAACATATTTGATTTCAGTTTCAATTTCCATTTTACATTATTCTATTAATAAATAAGAGATATTAATAATAGATATTAATATTAACTATTCATTAATGAATAAATAAAATATTAATAAAGAAATAAGATAAAATAAATCGAAATCCATTTTGATTTCTTAAAATATTTAAATAAATTTATATATATTTCTGAAATTTTTGTTAAGATTAAGATGAAGTAGAATCATTTGATATAAATGAAATATTAAATAATTTCATTGCTAATCGGGTTAGTCGGTCGATTTTTACAATAGTGCTAAGAACGATTTCCCAAGGATTATGAGATACTAGGTTAATGGTTTCCATGTCTAGGACAACGAAATCTAATTGGTATTGCCAACCTTGGAAAGTTTCAACAACGTTTAACATTCTTCTCAACCATCTAATAGATCGATCAGCTAGGTGAATGATCATACTAAGCTTCCTTAATTTCTCGATTTCGAGTTGATTGGTAATGGAGGTTGAGCAAATGTTCAGGGAAGAATCTTCGTCTAAAAGAGTATGAGTAAACGTTGTTTCATGGCCATTAGGAACCTCAAAACCAAAGAAAAAGCTAAGGGACTGCATCGGCAATTCCAACTAAGAAAAAGAAAGACTGAATTCACATCGTTCTACATCGTCAAGCTCAGAGAATGAAGACTAAGAATGAGAAGTGAGCGCATTGCTTGTAAATACCGGGAGGGGCTTATAGTTTAATTTGGTTGAGACATACTTTGCTCATAACTGTGATGTTGCATGTTTGAGCCTTAATGAACCTAGCACCCCTTTTTTAAAGGTCTTGCAAGGAAGATAGTCTAACTTGTCAGAAAAGAAGCCGACGACTATATATGGAGGATGAGGTTTTGAGAATCACAGAGACAAGACAGTAGTTGAGTTAAAAGATGAGGTTTCCAGAATAACGGATATAGTTGTATATTAAGTGCAAAGAGAGGGGAAGAGAAATAAATGTAACTATACTAACTTTAAATGCCAGCCTTAACTCATTCACCCCAGTATTTTGTATTCCTCTGGTACATGGGTGCCAAAGGTTTTTGTTTGGCATCTCGTCTTGGGATGAGTTGGTGAAGGAGCTGAAGGAGCAGTTCCTACCCACCAACATTTCTTGGGTAGCGAGGGAGGCACTCCGAAGGCTGAAGTAGACGGGAACTGTACGGGAGTACGTGAAGCAGTTCTCATCGTTGCCGCTGGATATCAAAGGTATGTCTGAAGAAGACAAACTTTTCAATTTTATGGTGGGTCTCCAAAACTGGGCTCAGGCGGAGCTCAGGAGGCAAGGAGTAAAGGATCTTCAGATGGCCATCATTGTTGCGGATGCGTTGGTCGACTACAAAGTCCAACCCACCACCGAGAAGAAGGAAACTGAGAAGACCAAGAGCAAACCCAAGGAGAAAAGCAAGGGAAAGTTCAAGAAGTTTGGCAAGGCCAAAACTTCAAGGGAGGGTGTGGAATCCTCCAAGAAGGCTGAGCAACCCAAGGGGAAGGGCTGCTTCATTTGTTACGGTCCACATCGGGCGCGGGAGTGCCCGAAGCGAGAGAAGCTGAACTCCATGACTATGGAGGAGAACTCAAACGAAGAGGCGCGCATGACGAACCTCAAGTTGCTGCGCAACGTTCGCTTGTGTCTGCTGAAGTCGGGCAAAGAGGCGAAAGTGGAGGTGGAGCGCGAGGATCCAGAGTTGGTGTACCTCGATGTCGTGGTACACAGGAAGTCCCTTTCAGCCATGATCGATACTGGAGCGACACACAACTTCATCTCCAGCAAAGAGTTCGGGAGCTTGGGAGTTCCCTTGGAGAAGAGCCAGTGCCGTGTGAAGCTTGCCAACTCCGAGTCATTGAAGATCGAAGGTATGGCAAACTGCACTGTTCAGTTAGGTGAATGACAAAACGAAATTCTACCCTTGTTAATATTGTCGGATTGACTAGTGCGTTGCAGTCGGATAGATCCGCGATCAATCAAAAATAACTGCACGGCTCGATTAATCGTTGAATGAAATTATGTGCGGTTTTATGTTTATTTAGCCTGGGCAAGCCCCAGGGTCGACTCAAGGAGGCAAAGGAACAACTCGGGATCAGATTAGAGTGATTAGATTACGGTTTTCCAAGTGGAATTCTTTTTGTAATTTTTTATGCAGTATAAATGCCAATTGAAATGAAGCGACTTAACTAGGTTATTACGAAAACGATCACTTAGCCAAATTAATCTTTGATGTCAAATTGATTGAAATCGACCAAGTTATATTTTTCCTAAGAACCCAATCCAATGATGAATGCAAATGTATTTTTTTTGGAATTTTTGGATTTAAAAAGCACAAATGAAAAATGCAAACTTTTTTAGGGTTTTTATACAAATTTTCGTGCAAATGATATGAAAAATTCATTGGAAGTTAAAAATGATGAAATGAAGCTACACTAATATTTTTGGAATTTTCTGACACTTTTTGATTTTTTTATGAATTTTTTACTAAAAATAGAGCCGTTGTAAGTATTTAATTTCTAATAAATCCACGAAGTTAAATTATTCAAAGACCTATTTATCTCAAATAGATATTTTAATAAGGAATCCAGGAGCTTTGAAATTTCTCCAAAATGTTATTCGTGGAATTAATTAAAAACCAACTACAAAAATCACCCTAGAATTTATTTTATGCAAACGACAACTCCGAATTGGACGAAATTTGAACAGTAAATAAATAACACTTAGAGGCATCATTGACAATTTTTTTACAATTTTTGGAGCAATAAATGACTACGTACGAATTTCAGAGAAAAAATGGGTAAAATATCTTTGATTTTCAGTCTCTGATTTTTAATAAAACATCTAAGGCTCACAAAAATATAAATAAATAGCTGAAAGATAAAGAATTAGTTGTGCTACAACATGTTATTTTTTTTGATTAAAAATGATGCAAGAATAGTGTCCAAATTAACGTACAAAGTCAAGGGTATAAATGCAAAGCAGAAATGAAAACAATAGACTCAAACTGTGTACAAGGGCACTTTTGCAATTTCATAAGCGTGTGAGAACTAAAATGCAATTTTTACACAAATAAAATAAAAGAAAAATGACCTTTTCTTTACCCAAGCTAGGGCACACGACGTGCGGCTAGGGCACAAGGGACCGAGGGGCGGCAGGGTCGGCGCGTGGGGCTTGGAGGACGGCGACGGCGCGCAATGGAGGTGCGTCGCACGCGAGGGCGCCTGGGCGGTGCGCGGTGCACCAGGAGGCGGACGGCGGTGCGGCTAGGCGTCGGCCACGCGCGAGGTTCGCGGTGGAGCGAGGGGCGGCGCGCGGCCTATGCGCACGGCGCGGTGGTGCTGATGGAGGTCGGGCGGGCGCGGAGCGGAGGGAGGCGCGCTCGCGGGTGGCAGGCGGCCACGCGCGAGTGGAGAGCTCTTGACGGCGAGATGTAGAGGGCGACGGGGCGGCTTCGGCAGCCGACGGCGGCGTGCGGCTGCGCGCTGGAGGTCCAGAGGCGACAGCGCTCGTGGAAGGGGGCTGCACCTTGGAGGGAGGCGGAGGTCGCGATGGCGGAGGAGGCGCTGGCCGGCCGCCAACGCACGTCTAGCTGGAGGAGGGGACAGTTGTGCGCGGACGTGGGCGGAGGGCGCGCGAGCGGCTGGTCGCCATTGGAGGGCGCGGCTGCCTGAGGGAACGGGCAGGCCGTGATGCTGCAGGTGGCTGCGGGGCTCACGTGGCGTCGGAGAGCGGGCGGCAACTCGGATGGGCGCAGGGCCGTGCGGCCTGGAGGTGGTGGCCATGTTATGCTCTAAGGTCAAGTCGGGATGTGTATGTGTGAATTCTTGTCTGGTCCTTACTTGAGGTGAGAATGAAGTATGCGGTGGCATATAATTTTGCCAATCATCTATCTCAGCAGTGGCTTGCTCTTCATTCGATTCTTTTATTCCTGCAAGCTCTCAAGAGTAAGTACAGTCAGCCCAAGATGGAAGTAGATCCAGAGTATTATAATATGGAGTAGATGAGAAATGCGAAGAAGTGGAGAAGTCAGTCGAAGTTCTGACTTTGTAATCGGGTTGAGGTGGAACCGACCACGGGTAAGGGTCTCCCGTGGATGGCGGAGGATACATGAAAGAAGGAGAAGGCGAAGATGAATAGTATATGGTCGAGGAGGATTGACCAGAGGTCACAGGGTATGGGGACCAATATCTCGACATCTTGAAGAGGAAAGGAAGAAGATTGATGTAGAAAATGTGTAATTACACAGGATAACGCACACGGACAAACACAAAGACAAACGCAAGAGCAAACCCCGAGTTCACACTCAACACGGTGAAGGACCCGAAACCGAGTCCAATTAATCTTGTAAATTTTAAGTATGATTTTTCAAGCAAGATAGTAAGGATTACGCGGCCTAAAGGGAAGTCGGCTCAGAGCCAGATGCGTCTTCCCTGTTTAACCTGTTGCCTAAGATACCGACGGTCCTTCCTTTCTTCGCTCCTATCCCAAGTCGATGGATTTAAAGACCACACCCCTATCTACCTGCAAGCAGGCGGAGGCCGACAAGGCCGGAACTTCACCCTGGGGGGGTACTGGCAACTTGTCGCAAAGTACCGCAATTTCGCCCCTATCTACCTGAGACAGGCGGAGGCTACTTGGTACTAGTCAGTGAACCTTAAAAATTCGACTTGTGATATTTGCTAGGATTAATCGGAACGTGATATGGAAGGCGGGGATTTGGGATCTGCCTTAAGGTGTTCACACACACTCAAGTACCCTCACTCAGCCTGAAAACAAGGTCGGGGTTACTCTCCTGCAAACAAGGGTTAATTTTAGTTAATTTTTTTGGTCTAATTCAATTAGCAGTCTCGATTTTAGAGATTAGTTATCACTGATATTAATCCACACAAGCAGTCATGTCTACCGTCCATCCCCAATTCCTTTATCCTAGGTTAGAAAATCGAGAGAGAGAATCGGAAAAAAAGCCGATGCGATCGAGAAAACGATGATGAATGCTTGAGTAAGAAGACTTACAGTGCCTCCAGCTCTCTACAATGCAGGATGCAGTACTGAATTGAAATTTTAGACTATATGAAAATGCAAACGAGAAAAGACGTTCCTAGACAAGCAGTTCTATTAGCGTGAAGAACAGGTTGATTTGGCTAAGTCCTGCGGTCTAAGTGTGTCTTTTAAGTGATTTGTGTGGTCCTAAAGATTACGAGCACAAGCAATTCCTAGATTGGCTCGGGGAGCCGCTAGTGCAAGCTAGATTACCATTCACCCACACAGCACATGGGGACACAGTTTCACTATATTTACATGCGCGAGAACCCAAAAAGGAACCGCTGGAAATAATGCGAAAAAGAAATAAAGAAATAAAATGAAAATTACAACGCCTCTCTATTCACTCAATAAATTTAAATGCTAGATCCTCGAAGCGTCTTCGACTCCTCGCGTTCCTCGCACAAAAACAAATTGAGGTCAGAGAGTGACAAAGGAAAAATAATGCAAAGAAATAAAAGAGAGAGAAAATTATTACAAGAAAACCGGGGGTCAGACTACCCGGGGATAGAAAATCAAACACAGAGAATATCACTAAAAATTAACCTAAGCCGTGCCTCCCCAGCAACGGCGCCATTTGATGAAGCGAAGTTCTACCCTTGTTAATGTTGTCGGATTGACTAGTGCGTTGCAATCGGATAGATCCGCGATTAATCAAAAATAACCGCACGGCTCGATTAATCATCGAATGAAATTATGTGCGGTTGGGGATGGGGATGAATGAAGGAGTGGAGGTGATTATAAAGAGGAGGAGGTGGAGGTTGGAGAGGGCATGGAGAGAGTGGGAGAGATGGAAGAAGGAGTGGAGAAGATGGGGTAGAAGTTGGAGGTGTCGATGGCTTCTCCCTTAAGCCAAGGGAGAGTGGGGTGGAATGGGTGGAGGGGGAATGAGAAGGTGCCACTTGGCGCACTCACATGCGGCAATGTGGATTTTATTTAATTAATAGCAAAAACCAATGGGTGACACGTGGCGGCTTTCGGAGCCACCACATGTCACTTTTAGAAAAAAACAAAGTTAAATGAAAAGAAAAATAAAAAAGACATAATAAAAGGGATCAAATAAAAAAGTGATCAAAACAAAAGTTGCTCGTCTCGATGAGATCTACAACTTTCGTGAAGGGCCAAAAATCAAATGAGATCATCTGTACAAACTGTATTTTTGGGCGGTACCTCATAGATATAAAATACCGCATTTTATCTTTTGTAATTTTTTTGTCATTTTTAATTAAGAGAAAAATCAAAATAAAAATAGAGAAAATATGAGGAAAATATTTACAACTTGATCTAATTTTTTTGGATTTTTAATAATGAAGAAAATAAAATGGTAAAATACAGGGGTAAAACGGTCATTTTGTACAATGTACAAAAGGAGCCCAAATCCAAGTTTTGCATACGAGCTCCGATTTGAATGAAATTGGTCTTGTTTCGAAGGTCTTTGAATGTATATTACTTTAAAAGTGAGTAGACCTTATTCGGAGTTTGTCTGAGAGAGATATGTGCATTTTAAGGTCTAAGGTCTTCAACTTGGATTCAGGTTTTATTGGTCAATTTTACAAGTTAGTATTTTTTTTTGATATTTTTCTTTAATTAGTGTTAGTCATATATACACAATAGAGTTGGTTTTATTGGATTCAGAGATAGTATAAAATATATACAAATAGGGTATTTTAGCTAATATACAGGTGAATATTTACAAGTGAATTTGGCTTCTTATTTATGCAATATGAATGCTAAAATGCAGATGTTATCAATGCATGCATGAATGCTAATTATGCAATATAAGTGGAAATATGCAGCTAATTACTCGGGAACAAAGCTCTATTTTCAACTTTTATAGTCATGAATCACAGATTCATCAGTGAATGGCAGGGAAAGGTACGCTTCCTCGTGGTACCTCTCGACGACTTCCAAGTCATTTTAGGAGTAGAGTTCTTGAAGAAGGCGAAGGCGTCTGTAACACCTTATCTGGGAGGCGTCTTCTTCACAGCTGCAGATAGCCCCTGCTTCATCAGGGCTATCAAGAAGAAAGGGCAGAATGGAGTCATCTCTGCAATGCAAGTCTGCAATGAGCTGAAGAAAGGGGAGATGACGTATCTGGCTACGGTACGCGTCGAGGAAGATGGCGAGGAGACATAGCCATGCCCTAAGGCAGTAAAGAAGATGTTGGGCAAGTTCAAGGACGTGATGCTGAAGGAGCTGCCCAAGGAACTTCCACCGAAGCGAGACGTGGATCACGCTATCGAGCTACTGCCAGGTACGGTGCCCCCTGCACTTGCACCCTACAAAATGCCCCCTACACATCTGAAGGAGTTGCGGAGACAACTCAAGGAGCTGGTGGATGATGGTCTGATGCGTCCAAGCAAAGCACCATATGGAGCACCAGTGCTATTCCAGAAGAAGAAAGACGGGATCATGAGGATGTGCGTGGACTACCGCGCACTGAACAAGGTGACGGTGAAGAACAAGTATCTCGTCCCTAATGTTGAAGACCTGTTTGATCGCTTGGGCCAAGCCAAGTATTTCTCGAAGATGGATCTCTGGTCGGGATACTACCAGGTCTGCATCAAGGAGGGAGACGAGCCAAAGACTACGTGTGTTACGTGTTATGTGTCTTTCGAGTTCCTTGTAATGCCGTTCGAGTTGACTAATGCCCCGGCAACGTTCTGTACGCTTATGAATGATGTCTTCCGCGAGTATATCGACTCGTTTGTTGTAGTGTATTTGGACAACATAGTAGTGTACAACAAGACTTTGGAGGAGCATGTCAAGCATCTGCGGATGGTGCTTGAAAAGCTGAGGCAGAATCGGTTGTACTTGAAGCCGGAGAAATGTGCTTTTGGTCAGGAGACCATCTCCTTCCTCGGGCATATCATGGGCGGAGGCACGATACGCATGGAACCAAGGAAGACACAGGCGATTGAAGAGTGGGCAATCCCCACAAAGGCGACAGAGCTACGATCCTTCCTCGGATTGGTGAACTACTACAGGAAGTTCAGCAAAGGATACTCCAAGAAGGCGGCACCCCTGACGGACCTGCTTCGGAAGGATCAGCCTTGGAGATGGACGCGTGAATGCCAGGAGGCATTCCAGAAGCTGAAGAGGGCGGTGGTGGAAGAACCTATTCTGCGACTTCCAGACTTCGAGAAGCCGTTCGAAGTCCACACCGACGCGTCTGGTTATGCACGTGGTGGTATACTGGTGCAAGACGGGCACCCCATGGCTTACGAGAGCCGCAAATTGAATCCAACAGAGAGGAGGTACTCTGTGCATGAGAAGGAGATGACAGCAGTGGTCCATTGTCTGAGGACATGGTGCCACTATCTTCTCGGATCAAAGTTCATGGTGCAGATGGATAATGTGGCAACGAGCTGCTTTGCCACATAGAAGAAGTTAACTCCCAAGCAGGCGTGATGGCAAGACTTTCTTGCCGAATTCGACTTCGAGCTTCGCTACATGCCGGGACGAACCAACCAGGCAGCAGACGCTCTCTCGAGGAAGAGCGAACCAGAAGAGCCGAAGGTTGCAGTGATTGCATCGATCACCCGCGTGTCTGGAGACATGCTGGAGAGCATTCGGGAGCAGACGCAGGAGGATCCGGTCACTTCACGCTTGGTGCAACGCGTGAACGATGGCGAAGTCTGGAGATTCTGGATAGAGGAAGGCGTCCTCTATGCAAAGGGCAGGAGGCCCTATGTCCCCTCGAGCGGCGGCTTGAGGAAAATGTTGCTGAAGGAAGCACACGACGCATAGTGGGTTGGTCATACAAGAGTGGAGCGCACACTGGCACTCCTCTCCTCAATCTACTTTTGGCCGAAAATGGAGGAAGACGTTGAAGTCTATGTACGTACTTGTCTTGTGTGCCAACAAGACAAGACTGAGAGGAAGAAGACGGCAGGACTGCTGGAGCCCCTGCCTATCCCTTCACGTACGTGGGAGAGCGTCTCCATGGACTTCATCACTGGGTTCCCAAAGGTGGACGGGAATAATGCGGTGATGGTGGTGGTTGATCGCTTCTCAAAATACGTGATCTTCGTACCAGCACCCCAGTAGTGCATAGTGGAGACCACAGCGAAGTTGTTCTTGCAGAACGTGGTGAAGCAATGGGGGATACCATTGGACATCGTGAACGACCGCGATGCCCGGTTCACAGGTCGGTTCTGGACGACCTTATTTGAGATGCTGGGATCCGATCTCAAATTCTCTACCAGCAATCACCCGCAGACGGATGGTCAGACGGAGCGGATCAATGCCTTGCTGGAAGAGTACCTGAGGCATTACGTGACGGCCAATCATCACAATTGGGTTAGTTTACTGGATACTGCCCAATTCTGCTACAACCCTACAGCATGCCTCCACCACAGGCTAGAGTCCTTTCGAAATTGTGATGGGTAGGCAACCCGTGACACCACACGAGGTGGCTAAGCAGAATAGCCAAGGACGGTGCCCTGCTGCACATCGCTTTGCTTTGGAGAGGCAAGATCGGTGGGAGGAAGCGAAGGATGCGTTGGCTCATGCTCAACGCAGGATGAAGAAGGCGGCTGATAAGAGCCGTAGGCCGGTCGAGTTCCAGGTTGGGGAGAAGGTGCTGTTGAAACTTACTCCCCAGATTTGGAAGAAAATCCTGAGGAAGACGACGCATAAAGGGTTAATTCCTCGGTACGATGGACCCTTTGAGATAGTACGATGCGTGGGACCGCTCGCCTATCAACTACGTCTTCCAGAGAGACTGAAGCTGCATCCCATGTTCCATGTCAGCTTCCTGAAGGAGTACCATGAGGACACCGAAGATAACACCAGGAGGACATCGAAACGTGCCCCTCCTAACGTCCGGGTTCAGCATACGAGGGTTGCTGAGAAGATTCTTGACTGGCACGTGGAGGGTCAGAGCAAGAAGAACCGGAGGATATTCTTCCTTGTCAAATGGAAGGGGCTCCCAGAGGAGGAGGCAAGCTGGGAACGTGATACAACCCTGTGGCAGTTCGAGGACCTCATCGAGGATTTCTTGAAGACGCAGGATCAGTCGCGGACGCCTGATGGATCAGGTGGGGGAGGCATGTAACACCCCCAACTACCGTGATACGGTAATACCGTGCGATAGCGGTATCGCACGACCGTGTGGTTCGGTGGCCACACCATGAAATTCTGGAGGACTTCACCTTAGCTTACGGACAGCTAAGGATGGGGTTTACCACATGACCGTGGGTTCCCCTTGGCACAACACAAGTGTTTGGCGGCACTTGACGGAGCTTGAGTTGCAACATCCTACGTAGGAGTGTGGGGCCCACTGATGACGTGGCATGATGACATGGTGTGCTGATGAGGTAGATGACGTGGCATGCTGACGGAGAGGGTGACATGGCGTCGGTTGCAAAAGCTGAAGGGATGCAAGATGAAGAGCCACGTGCACGAAGAGTCACCTCGGAACATGAAGGGTCTCCGTAGAAGACGAAGAGTCATGGCTATTCATTGTACATGTAATAATGGTGTCCCTTCGCATACCCCCAGCTTGTCTATATAAGGAGGGGTAGAGCTCATTTGTACATCATCACACTCAGAGTGAGTCTCTTGCAATACAAAGAGGGTTTAGTGCCAAAGCTCGTTTGTCCTTGTGCTTGAGTGCTTGTGTTCGAGTAACTCTAGCGGCGTGGATATTCGGTGTGCTGGTGTATATCATACCCGCAAGGGGAAGGCTGGTTAGCTTGCGAGAAGCTAACGCCGCACAGGTTAGTCTCGAAATCGATATTGAGATTTACCCCTGTGACAGTTGATGCCATGAACTTGACGTCACATGATCACAGAGCCACAATTTTTTGCTTATGTGAATTCCATGAGATTAGATTATCATTTACATAGATCGCCATCCCTCGTGCTCTTTCTGTCATCCAAGTCACCAATCATATCACTATGTGAACACGGTTATCATCTCCTCGCCTCCACTTCGAGTGTAAACGAGGATGTATTGACTTTTAACCTTCAAGTACCAAAGAGTTTTTTCACTGCCTTGGGGTGCATCAACGTAGATCACTCCATAAATATAGTAATCATGAAGGAGAGATCTAGTCGATTGTGGACCAAATAGTTGAGGCACCCGATGACATCGCGATACTCTGTTGCATCCACCAACTACCCATTAGGATCTTTTTGCAATTTAGCCACTGCTCTACATGACATTTTGTGGGATTACACATTCTGAATCATGCCAACACCTTTGCATAAGTTGTTTGCTTAATTTCGATGCGGACATCTTCTTGTATCACCTTCGATCTCGAGATAGTAATTGAGCAATCCAAGATCATTCATCTTAAACTCTACATCTATTGTTTGAACGCCACGATTGTCTTTGGATCCTACCCTGTCACAATGAGATCAACTACATAAACCCCAATAATCGCTCTTGCATTACATGTTCCTCTTGTCTAGACCGTGTTCTTGCACACACTTCACGAATCCGAGCTGCTTCAAGCATCTATCAAGGCGTGTGTTCCAAGCCTGCGGCGCCTATCGAAGACCGTAGAGTGCATTCTCCACATATACATGAAATGTAATACATATTTCTAATATTTATTTAAAAAAATTGATAATAAAGTTTATTTCAAATGAATTTAGAAAGAAGATTTTGTTTACATATCCAACGATTGAGCTCAATTATTTGGAAAGATCTGTACAAGTTAAAAGCCCAATTTATTCGGATTTTAAGTACGAAAACCCATTGATTTAAAAAAAAGCTCAATCCTTGAATGAAATAAAATAATATAAATTGCAAAAAAGATAATGCTTTTATAATGGTTAAATGAAATAATATTTCATAATTTAAAAAAATACAAAGCCAATAATCGCAGTGCTATTAGCTAATCCCAACCATCCATCCAAATTAGCAAGTTCAAGGACCAAAATGGCGTTATCAAACATGAGCCTGACCCTGGGACAAAGCTTTCCAAAAGTTGGGTGTTTTATACTACTTATCCCACATTATTTGCTGCGCAAGTGTCGTGTTATCATAAACAGGACCACAAGCCTCCAAGCTAACTTGAGTACAAGAACACTAATTAGGATAAGTATCAACTGTTGCCAAAGAACCAAAATAATCAAAATTCATACATTGATCCAGCTCTACCTGTTTATGGTAACAAGAGATGGAAACAGTTTAACGATCACTAATGGAAACAACTAAAATGTTTCAAACTCACTCAAAGATGCCAAGCAAGACATGTTCTTGGAGAATACTTATGGGATAGGAAGTTCCGACATCCAGATGCACATCATCATACGTGACCACAAAACATGGAGAATCATTCGAAAGAAAGAAAAAGTGGTTAGGGGAGGAAGAGAACCGAAGCAAAGTCCGTATCATATACAATCCATCCAAGACGAGCGACCCTTAACCTTTTGCTACAAGAAAGGTTAGGCGTGTCATGGAGACTCACTCTACAGAAGGTATTGCACGGTGCAACAGCCATGCTTCACATAATGTTACAACCGCGTCGCTCCTCGGGTGGCGGTGCTGTCG
This sequence comes from Ottelia alismoides, assembly GCA_037367405.1. Classification (NCBI taxonomy): domain Eukaryota; kingdom Viridiplantae; phylum Streptophyta; class Magnoliopsida; order Alismatales; family Hydrocharitaceae; genus Ottelia; species Ottelia alismoides. The sequence goes on along the minus strand of JAZKJV010004354.1, from coordinate 14,764 downwards.
CTTGCTGCAACCGGCTTGGATCTGACGGGTTGTATGTGAACTCCGAAGTGTCCAGTCCGTACTGTTGCAGAGAGCGTCATACAAAGGACCATGAAAATCTCAATCCACTGGAGAACGGAAGAACACATGTGCAAGGTTTAAGATGATACCTTCTCCCTCATACGTGCACTCCAGGCATCGTTCCGGCTAGGACGTTGATCAAGAGTGCCGACGACAGGTACACCAGTTGCTGGAGCAGGTTGCCTGCTTATCAATGGCTGACGGATTGTTGCTCTTGGAGCAAAATACTCATCAACGCTATCATATTCTGGTGGACTGTTGGCGGCTCTCACAATCAGTGCAAGCAAGAAGACCAGTGCCTGTGAGAAGAAATTATTGAACAGATCAAACATATGTATTAGAAAATTTCATAGTACGACTTCATCAAATTAAACGATGAAATCCATGAATGGAACCAGAAACAGATGTGTGTTCATAAATTGAGCAGAAAACCAACCACTAGAAGGATTATTTTACAGTTTCAAGGTTGATACCAGCATCAAAGATAGTGTAAGATGGCGAAAATGTAATCAGCTTATCCAGTTATATTTCGAGACAAGCACAAACAAACTACCAAATGAACTCTAACTAAGGTCGCATGTAATTACAGACATTCCAACACAGGTAGTTTTTTTAGGGAAATGGGATGGGCCTCCGTTAGAGACCCATCCGAAGAATATATATACACACGATTTATTACAAATTCTAAATGATACAACAACAACAAAGTCTTTTCCCACAATTAAGTAGGGTCGGCTACATGGATTCTCCGCCTCCATTCAGATCTATCTTGGGTCAGTCTCGGGCTTATATCCAAAAAATTAAGATCCCTTCGTATAGTCTCTTACCAACACTTCTTGGGTCGTCCTCGCCCTCTCTTAGCCGGCCCAACATCCCAACACTCGCATCTCCTAACCGGTGCATCAGTCGACCTTCTTTGCAAATGACCAAACCATCTTAAGCGGTTTTCTCGCATCTTATACTCGATCGGAGATACACTAATCTTCTTTCTGATTGCATCATTTCGAATCCGATCTTTACGTGTGTCCACACATCAACCTTAGCATTTTCATTTCTGCTACAGCCATTCTCTGCACATGTCTATGGTTCACAGACCATCATTCAGATCCATAGAGCATAGCAGGTCTCACGGCAACTTTGTAAAACTTTCCTTTAATTTTTTAAAGGAATTTTCTCATTACAAAGAACAGCAGAAGCTCCTCTCCATTTTAGCCAGCATGCATTTAATTTATTAGTAACATCTCCATCAATTTCCACATCATGTTACAAAATAGATCCCAGATATCTACAAGAATCTCTCTTCCGAATGTTATCGTCACCAATTTTCACCTCGATTCCTTCACCATTGCATCCATCAAAGGTACACTCCATATATTCCGTCTTAGCCCTACTTATACGATATCCTTTAGTCTCCAATGTATGTCTCCAGACCTCAAGCTTCTCATTACTCCATCTCTAGTCTCGTCAATCAACACAATATAATCAACAGATAACATACACCAAGGTAACTCATCCTGAATGTGACTTGTCAATTCGTCCATAATCAAAGTAAAAAGAAATGAACTCAAAGCTGAACCTTAATGCAAACCAATGTTGATGTCAAAATAGTCAGTCTTCCCAGACGAGATCCTTACACAAGATAAAGCATTGTCATATATATCCTTTATGAGGTTAATGTACAGGACATGTACTTGGTTTTTCTCTAAAACTCTCCACAGTATCTCTCGTGGGACATAATCATAAGCCTTCTCCAAATCAATAAAGATCGTATGGAGGTTCTTCCTTCTGCTAACTCATGTTCCCTTGTTAATGATAAAAAAGATATGATCTGCTGCAGGGTAGTAAGCACCATCAGGCTACATCGAGCTTGGTTCAATATTAGTAAGCACCATTGATAATTATGAATCAAAATTCAACGACCCAATAAAATGTAAATCACATTTACAATTAATTGTACAATGTGAATCTAATTCACATCAATACTTAATTCGTAAATCTTATTTAAATTAACTCTCTCTCTCTCTAATATATTATAAATCACATTTATATTATTTTATGATTAATATGGGATAGTGATATCCACATTATTCATATCCTTGACAATTAAATCATATTTAATTATCTTGGTGACTCTTCTCATGTGCCCAAATAATACAAATCATATTCACATTATTCGTGGTAACTAAATCACATTTATTTATCAATTTCCCTCAATGCTCAGATACATTGTCAACAATGAAATTATTCTTTAACTCTTTCAAGAATAATGTGCTTTCTCCACGAATACTTAGAGATAAGGATAGGGCGATCGTACGTTCCATGTATAGTGACTTAGATATTGAGATCATATCTCAAATCCAAATCAAGGGGACTTTCAAAGATGTTTTATTAAATCAAAGTCGTAGATCTAATCTTCTCATTGCATCTGAATCACATTTAAATCAATTTCCAACATTTGGATCAAGATTAGATTACTTCTCTATTGAGAATAGTCACTAAAATCCAAACCTGTTTCATCTCTCCCTTGTAATTGAGGCGTCATGGTTATGCAATCATTTTACAATCAGATCACCCTTGAGTACTCCTAATACTCGTACATCATGCATATTGGAACACCTAGAATAAATATGAAGTTGTAGATCACTTTTTAAACTTCCTTCTTCAGGGTTTTATCATTAAGTTTCTCATTCGATCATTGGGAGTTAGTGTCAATCATATTCTTTCCAAAAGCATATATCATACCTATGTATTGATCATATACTTTACAAAAGCATATATCAAACCTACAAATTCAATCAAGCTTCCAAAGCGAGACGACAGTGCATGGAATTTGATCCCAATATCTCATGAGTCAGCTCATGTCTTCTAATTCTTGTAATGAACATGTATGATCCCTTTGAGAGATCTTATTACTCATACGCCCTTGTATGCACACTAGCTCATCGGTGTATATACCTTGATTAGATCATCAACCTATCAATCTGCCTGCAGAAACAACACACATTGACATTTTAGTGTCTCAATTCCAGACTTTAATTTTGCATGATATTTTCGTTGGAATAAATAGTTTTTATTGCTCAAAAATTTTGAGAAAATATGCTATGCTCCTGATGTGCATATCTATCTAGCGTAAAATTTTCATTGCATTTTGATTTCATTTATTATTATTAAAAATAAAAAACATGTCATTTTTCCTATTTGAAATTCAAAAATTCATAAAAATTCGAAAACAACTCCAAAAATTCCAAAAAGATTTGGGTAGTTTTATTTCATTGTCTTTTAATTTCTATGCAAATTTCACGCATTAATTCTTTATAAAACCCTAAAAATGAAAAATACTAAAAATCTTATAAAATCACAGAAAATTCTACAAAATCCAAAAATAGTGATTTCAGTTCCTATTTGTATATAATTACTTCTGTTTTGTCACAAAAATAATTTCCAGGAGTTCTGGGCACTTAAAATATTTTAAGTTGCAAATTGCTCGAGGCTGTGCACAATTTCACATTTTTTACTATTTGATTTAAAAAAAATAGAAAAACATCTGAAAATTTCACAAAAAATTCTCAAAAACATTTCAAAACTTTAAAACCCAAAAATATTTTCTCTGAATTTTCTTGAGAATTTTTGATAACTTGAAAAATTACAAAAAAAGTTTGTGTGCTTATTTTTGATCTTGTGAATATTGCTCATTATTTTTGAAAATATTTTTTTTTTGCAAAATCAAAATCATTCAAAATTTTAAAAATCAGAAAATACAAAAAAATAGAAATAAAAATAATTAAAAAGATAAAAATCACAAAAATCAAGGATAGTTATCTTTTGAGATTCATATTTTTTCTCTTAATTGATTTTCGATTAATTAAATAACCCTCAGGATTTGCAGCCTCCCTGAATTCAACCCTATCCGCTATACATGTTAATAAATAGTAAAACAAAACTGTTTGTCGCGGGATTTTTGGGGATAACAATGACATTTTTATCAATAATTTCCTATCCTCAAGAAAAACGTGTCAACAAAATGGCGCCATTGCCGGGGATGCACGGCGAGGGTAGTTAGGTTTCTCTTTTGACCTACTATTCTTGCTTGTAAATATCCGTTTGCATTTTTTCATTCACTTCATGTTCATATCCACTGCATTCATTTCATTTTTTTTCTTTCTCATATTTGATAATTGTATTTCTTACACATTCTCTTTTTTTCTTGCAAGGGCCCGTAGAGCGAAGGAGGCGATCTTAGGAGAGCCGAAGCACCCAAGCGACGTGGAGGCGGCTTGATTCTTCACCAAGCCGCAGATAGCGTGAGAAGAGGAGAAGAATAATTTAAAAAATTAAAGAGAGAGAGAGAGAGTTTTTCTTTTCTACCATTTGAACTCTTGTAAACGGACATTCATTTGTTGCAGGGTCTGTTTCGCCAAGTACCAGTGCACTTGGGGGACCTCATCGATTTTGTTTTCATCGCATTTATTTTCTTTGTTTCACGTGGATTTTGTGAGCTACCTCTTGATTTCTCTAAGTTATTTGGTTGAGCCAAGTAATTAATTAGGTCCAAACACCCTAAATAAGAAGTTTTGTACCTATAGAGTAGAGCGTAATTTGGACTTAGCCAAATTAATTTTTTCTTGTCCGTTAATAGAAGCTATCATCTAGGACGGTTCACTTGCATCATATAGGAGATTTTATTTAAATTCTGTGCGGATCACTTGCATGTAGAGTGCTGGTGACAAGGTATTATCTCTAACCTCTGCATGAATCATTGTTTTTAATCACGCATTGGCATTTCTGATCTCCTTCCTTGTTTTCACTCACATAAGTTAAAAAGGAAATTGGACACTCGGTAGGTGATTCTTTGAAAATATTTAAACCAAGTGACAACTGCCTAAAATACGGGATTGTTAAAGAAAACTCGACCCTAAAATAAACACAAGGAAAAATCATTGTTTTGGAGAGAGTAACCCCCTCATTGTTTGGTTTGCTTAAGCGAGAGAGCGACCCGCACACTAGGATAGAGCCACGCCCGAAACTCTTTTCAGAATACTATATTGGGTTAGTCGTTCTCTGATGAATCACATATTCATCACTCCAAATCTCATTAATTAGCTCAAATCCCTCAAAATCATCATCATTTCTTCATTTATTCAGCATAATTAGTATTCATGCATGTTTTGATAAGGATTGCATTTTAACACTCATTTCTGCACAAAATAAGAAGCCAAAAATCCCAGATAAAATTGATCTGTAAATAGCCTAACTTCCCTGATTTTTAAATAATTCATGCTAACTCTGAATAACCCAAAATCACCTCCACTGTGTACATATCACTAACAAGAATAAATGAAAAATACAAAAAAATCATTAACCCAGATAAGTGGACGAAAAACCCAAACCCTAGTTTCAGGATTTTCAGACTAAAACCCACATATCTTCCTAATCTAGTGTCCCGTTTTAATCCTACTCACTTTTGAGCTATTGTACATTCAGTTACCTTCAAACAAGATCAAGTTCAAGTTAATCGGAGCTCATATGTGAAAGTTGGGTTTTGGGCCTCTTTTGTACATTTTGTATTTTAGCGATTTTTGACCTATTATTTTATGTACATAATTAACCTATTTTAGTTTATTTCTTTTTCATTTGTCTTCTTGATAAAAGTTTTATTAAAATGCATAAAAATCCAAATCCAAACAAGGCTTGAAATCAAAGATACAAATTGAGTCCAAGTCTTCACTAACTGTCTGTACAAAATTGGTCTTTTTCATATTTTTATTTTATTTCTTCTTTTTCTTAAGTAAAAAAATCCAAAAAAAATATTAATGTTGTAAATATATATTTGATTTTACCCTATTTTTTCCAGATTTTTATCTGATTCAAAAATCACAAAACAAATATAAAAACCCAAAAATATAGGTATTCTATGTACATGGGGTACCCCAAAAATATCACTTTATGCAATTGATTGTTTTTGATTTTGATGTCTTCATGAAAGTTGTAGATCTCATCGAGATGAGCAATTTTTGGAAAGAAACTTTTTCGATCCTAGGTCATTTGCTATTTATTTTAGATTTTTTCAAAGGATTTATTTTTTGATTTTTGTAGTTTGACACTGTGGTTGCTCCTGGATCCGCCATGTGTCAAGCATTTTTAGAGTTTTTGATTATTAGTTTTTTAAAAAAAAATTAAAAGTCCTCGCACGTGTGTGGCATGTGCCTCTCGCGCACGTGCCGCGAACGTGCACCGCCTCCGCCTCTCCCCTAAGAACTGCCACGTGTCGCAATCGCGGCCATCTGATCTCTCAGTCGATCGGACAGCCGCTGGTCATCGTCTTCAAGCACCTCCTTTCCCAATCAGGTGCTGCACCTCCCCAATTTCACCACCGCCCTTCGATTTCGCCCATCGCCGATCTTCTCGAATCGCCTCCAGATATCAATCCGATCTCGTCAACCTCGCAATCATCCCCGCAGATCTCGATCTCCTTCCTAGACAAAGCGCGTCTCTGATCTCCTTCCATGATTGGCCCCCGTCACCTCCACCTACTTAAAGATCATCGTCGCCCTGATCAGATTCATCCGCTGGTTACATGTAAGTCTAAGCACAAGGCGGTGACAGCATCGTTGTGCCATCTCTCCCGGTGAGGTTCGAGGGTTCCACGCCCCTCGTCATAGCACCGGACAAGCCCTTTGCTCCAGCTCCAGTTTTTACAAAATTTTCAAACAATTTTCAAAAGATTTCTTCACAAGGAGAACATTTGCACAAGGCGTTTTTCCTGATTTATTAATCAGTACGGACAAAAAGAGTCTGAGGAGCTCAGAATCATCTTTTATTATTGTAATAGAAATACTTTTAACATTACTTTTAGCTCCAAGTAGTATTTTTATTTACAGTATGAGTTATGGCTTCTAGTATATACATAGTATATACGACTCCCCTATACTTAGCTTGAGCTATGTCCTCATAGATCGGAGAGGAAAGAGAAGACATAACTCGTACTGAGTATAGACAAGTCTAATGAATGAATAAATAAATAAATATAGGAAAGAATGAATGAATGAGAAGTTGACCGTCTCCCCTATACTTAAGATCAAATAATCCTAAGTATAGCAACTGTACATAAAGCAGGGAGGGTCAAGGGTGGGAGTAAACAGATCATACTCAGATGTCTCCCCCTATACTTAGGGTAAGATATCCCTAAGTATAGACAAGAAGAGGGGACAAATGGAGAGGATCGGAAAGAATGAAAAAATCAGGGTGCACACCCCTTTACCTAGGAAAAATTGCGTCCTAAAGTATGGAAGACTGACAACACGGGGCGACACCTTTTCGATAGATAAAGAAAATATAAAGGAAAAGAAGAAAAGAAGAAAAGAAATCAAATGAATAGTTTTTGGAGGTGCGGCGTCTGAATCTTCTAATGCTGACAATGTGGTGGATATCTCATCAAGGCGTAGAAGCTGGATGGAGTCGACAACGGCCAATAACGTATCAGGCTCGAGGTAAGGCTTCAGGAGTTGACCGTTGACGACGAATGGTTGTGCGTCAGGAGACAATTCTGATATGGCAATACTTCCATTGTCACACACTTCACAAACTCGGAATGGCCCTGTCCACATACTCTTTAATTTACCCAGGAAGATCCGCAACTTTGCATCAAATAACCACACCTTCTATCCAACTTCAAAGGTCTTTCACCCCAGCATTTCACCTTTTCCTTGTACATCAATGTGTTATCGTATGCATAGGCTCGGAACTCCAAGAGTCTGTTCAGATCATCTTTTCTTTTCTAACCACTTTTCTGTGAGTCCAAATGGCACAGGTTAATTGCCCATAAAGACTTGTGGATTATTCGACGGGCAGATGGCACGGCTTCCCATATGCAAGATGATAAGGCGACATGCCCAAGGGAGACTTGTAGGCGGTTCTGTAAGCCCAGAGGACTGAGTCCAAGAGTTGAGACTAGTTCTTTATGTCCGGCCTCACAAGTTTCTGAAGGATCGTCTTCATTTCTCTGTTCGACATGCCATTGGTCTGAGGGTGATAAGGGGATGCGACACGATGGTCGATGCCGTACTCCTTCATTAATTTCTTGACCTCTTTGTTAAATGAAATGGCTACCCTCATCTGATATGAGAATCTTCGAAATCCCGAACCACGCAATGATGTTATCTCTCAAGAATCGGCACACTGTCCGGCTATCGGTGGTTCGAGCGGGAATAGCTTCAACCCAACGACTCATGTAATCTACGAAAAGAAGGATGTGCTCAAAAGCCTGACTGTTAGGGAAAGGTCCCATGAAATCGATGCCCCATGCATCAAAAACATCTCCTATCGGAATGATCTTCAAAGGCATCGAATCTTTTGCAGTGAGTGTACCCTTCAATCTATGACAGTCAATGCATTGTTTGACAAATACTGCTGCATCCTTGAATAGTGTGGGCCACCAGAAGCCACACTGAAGTACTTTAGCCGTCGTACGGTCTCCAGAGTGATGTCCACCAGATTCGAGCGAGTGACAGTGCTCGAGGACACTATAATGCTCTTCCTGAGGTATGCACATGCGCTAAATGCAATCTGCTCCTTCCCTGAATAAGAGAGGATCTTCCCAGTGATAAAAACGGATGGTCGACATGAATTTATTATTCTGATTTTTCATCCAATCTGATGGTATTACCCCTGAGGCGAGGTAATTGACTATATCAGCATACCAAGGGAGGGAATCCACTGCTAAAATTGACTCATCTGAAAAGGTTTCTGTGATAGGTGCATTGTTTAGGTAGATTCTTGCTGCTCAATTCTGGAGAGATGGTCTGCTACCACAATTTGAACTCCAGGCTTGTGCTTGATTTCCAAATCAATTCCTGGAGGAGAATGATCCATCTAATCAATCTAGGCTTGGCATCCTTCTTCTGCTGTAAGTACCGGATAGCAGAGTGGTCTGTAAAAATGGTAACTTTTGATCCAAACAAATAGGGACTTTTGATCCAAACAAATAGGGTCTGAACTTTTCCAGGGCAAAAACAACATCCAGCAACTCTTTTTCTATCACAGTGTAATTTCTTTTGCGCCTCATCTAATGTTTGGTGGTGTAGTGAATGGCATAGGGCGCTTTTTCTTTCCTCTGTCCGAACAGCCCCGACTGTAAAGTCTAACGCATCAGTCATGATCTGAAATGGGAGAGACCAATCTGGCAGTTATAGGGCTGGAGCTTGAGTGATAAGCTCCTTCAGTTGATTGAAGCAAGGAGAACTTGGTGATCGACATTGAACTCAGTTTCCTTGCATAAAAGCTCTATTAAAGGTCGGGCGAAGCGGTTAAACTCCTTGATGAAACGTCTGTAAAATCCCACATGCCCCAGGAATGACCTTATATTTTTGACTGACTGAGGTGGCTCTAGATTGACAATAACATCCACCTTTGCCGGGTCGACTTTCATGCCACGTTTGGAAACGACATGACCCAGCACAATTCCTTTGGTGACCATGAACTGGCTCTTTTCCCATGAAAGCACTAAATTGACTTCACGGCATTTCTGAAGCACTCTGTCTAGGTGCCCAAGACAAGAATCAAAACTATCACCATAGACTGAGAAGTCGTCCATGAACACCTCGAGAAAACTGCCTACCATCTCGACGAACACTGCTAGCATGCATATCTGGAATGTCGCAGGTGCGTTGCACAATCCAAAGGGCATTCTCCCGAAGGCGTAGGTGCCAAACGGGAAAGTGAAGGTAGTCTTCTCATGATCTTCGGGAGCGATTGCCACCTGGTTGTACCCAGAATACCCATCAAAAAAGCAAAAGAACTCCTTGCTTGCTAGTCTTTCTAAAACTTGATCAATGAATGGCAAGGGGAAGTGGTCCTTCTTAGTTGCTGCATTGAGACGGCGGTAGTCAACCACACACCAGCCAGGATGTTGGTACCTGAGTGGATATTTCCTCTCCTTTGTAATTGGTAACCACGGTAAGCCCTGATTTCTTTGGAACTACATGTAGTGGGCTTACCCATTTTGAATCGGAGATGGGATATATGAAGCATGTATCACACCATTTTGTGATCTCTTTCATGATGATGTCTCGGAGGATTGGATTCAGCCTTCTTTGGAATTCGCAGGACAGCTTGGCATCTTCTTCCAAATAAATGTGGTGTGAACACAAAGCTGGATTTATCCCCACAGAGATCTGATACGTACCAACCAAGTGCCTTGCGGTTCTTTTCTAGAACCTCAAGAAGTCCGAGATTCCTGATCCGAGTTGAGCCTGCTGCTGATGATGACTGGATACATGTGTTCTTCACCCGCAAGGAAGCCATACTTCAGGCATGCAGGAAGTGTCTTGAGTTCTGGTCCTGATATGTCCAACTTGTTGGTCACTTCAGACACTATGCTGGTGGTGGGATGTACTTCATTGATGGAGCTACCATCCTCAGTCTTCTGTTGAGATCCCAATGATGTGTTGAACGATTCTGTATTAAGCTCATTATGTTTGGGTGGGAGTGAATTCTCGAAATCACATAGTTGCGCCAGCATCTGAGAGTCTGTCTCCCAAAAATCATTGGAGCATAGGTCAATTGTGTCTTCCAAGTCCTCCTCGAGAGTGAGGACTTCTTGGGTCCATGAATCATTCCATGAAAGGGTTGAGTCTCTAATTTCTGCAATAAAGTCACATTCTGCTTCTGATACTGTACGTCTCTCGTCAGTCGTAGCGTGCGGCTCTCTGATCATGGCTATAGTGATCTGCTTGTTGTCTGAGCGGAAAGTGATCTTGCTAGACACATAATCAACCACAGAACCAGAGGTACGCAAGAATGGTCGGCCAAGGATGATAGGGGTCTGGAGTAAGGGTGTGGGTGAGTCCATATCAAGGACTACAAAATCAACCGGGAATTGCATCTCCCGCACCTTAACTACAACATCTTCCAACAGACCTCTGGGTTGCTTGATGGATTGGTCAGCAAACTGAAGGATCATTTGTACCTCTTGAGCGGACCCAGACCAAATTCTTGCGTTATTGATGATGGCAGAAGGTTGATGGAAGATCCGCTGTCAAGGAGAGTGCGCTCGAAGACCTGATCGAAAATCTGACAACTGATAAGAGGTGCTCCATTGTCTTGCTTTTTCTGTGGGATGTTGATGATGGCTGCAATAGTGGCCATGGTGAGAACGTGCTTCTCAACCTGATTGCGGTGGTTCTTGCGTGCTGGTTGATGCTGTTGGTACATGCCTCTTTCAAACCTTTCTGCACAGTTGGCATATATTCCATGACCTTTAGTAAGGGAATCTCAACAGCTAAGTTATCTATTATTTCCACAACTCTCGGATTAGACAATGCACTTTTCTTTATGCAATTTTTGGATTTTTCTATTGCATTAGGAAAAGGCATATTTACATCACCTACATCAGAATTATCGCCAACAAATTGTTGTACATCCGGATTACAAAAAGGAAGTACAAGCTGGATCCTGAGGTACTGGTGTTGATGGGCGAGCAAAAAGTAGGTCGTCTGCTTCGTCGGCTAACGAGGGATCCGCTGCAAGTGGCTGCTTCTCCGAGGCTGGTGCGGCTTTGCATCGGCTGCAAAATTCTTTTTGTTCTTTTTGGTTTTTCTGATTTTTTGTAGTTTTTGCTGAGGATGCTGGTGTTGCAGACGGCTGGAATGGCTCCTCCTTCTTCTTCTTCCTCACTCGTCCCTGTAGCTGGCACAACTGATGTAGAAGATGATGATTCACCTGGTTCTTTATTCTCCCATTCTTGATAGCAGGCGGAGGCAAGGCCCTACCACTCCTGAGAGTGACAGCATTAGAACAAACAATAATATCATTTTCTGACTCTACAGACGCAGACAGGACATTACATTCTACCTGCTCTTTCTTTTTAAAGCTATTGGGGTTGGCCTCAACCTGGAGTTGGGATAGTGGTCTTGGTGGCGGTCAGGTCGTCGAGCCTCTTGGTCATATCTGCTAGCCCATTAACGAGTTGGGCCAAGCAATCCATGGTCGGATTCACAGGATGTGCCTCAGTAGATTCAGTGTGCAGACCACGATGTTACTGCCTGTGATGATGCTGAGGTTGTTGTTGGTGGCGTTGGGGTAGTGCAGGAAGCTGAAGCTGCTGGTAAGAGGAAGGGGGATATTGTGGGTATTGTGGGTACTGTTGAGGTGGAGCAGCCACGTACTGATGGAAAGGTTGTGGCTGGCGGTACTGCAGCTGCTGATAATGCTGATTCTGCCTCCAACTATTTTCATATGATGGAGGTTGTTGATACTGTGGTGGCGGTTGTGAGGACTGCCCAAATCGGCCACCCTGAGGTTGGTGGTATTTGCCGGTTGGCTAGTAACTGACCCTGAGGTTGTCCCATAGGACGGGTCGGATGTGCTTCATTGCTCCAAACTTGTTGATTTCTTGAATCAGGGGTGGTGGTGGGAAGACTAGATCGGATCCTGTTAAAAACTCTGGTTGGTACATAACCATCTGCTGATGCAGCTGGCCATGGTCGGGTGCCTGCACGTAGTACACATGCTGGACTGCCGGTAGCTGCTGGCTCGGCTGAGGCTGATATGGCGGTGGTAGCTCGTCCTTCTTCTCAGTTGGAGCTTCTAATGGTGTTGCCGACTGAACAGAGTTGATGGTGTGCCCACCAATAGTTCTAATTGTTTGGTGATCTGATCTAGCTTGTCAAGGTTTTGAGTCCTCTTCTCGATCACAACAAGTTTTTCTAGGTCCTGTGATCGTTTCTCGATGATATCAACCTTCTAGAGATGGCCCCCAATGATGCTGAGGTTGGAGCTCTCGTCTCTCTCCGCCTCGTGGGACGCTGCCATGTGTACTTGTTTATGGAGAATCTGGGGATGATTTTGGTATGCTTTTGATGAAGAGAGGGAGGCCTCTCCTTCAGCCATTTCTTCAAATATATGCCAAACTACGTCTTCATCCTTATTGAAATGTGAGCCCCCACATGCTACGTCAACGAGCCTTTGGCTTTCGATGTTCAGGCCCCCAAAGAAATGTTGGACCAAGCTGGTCTTTGGGATCTCATTATGAGGGCATTTCTCCTGCAGATCTGTAAACCTCTCACAGGCATCATGGATAGATTTGTAGGCTCCCTGGGAGAAGTTGTTGATTCGTGCTCGCATCTGGTTGAGCCGACCGAGAGGGTAAAACTTGTGCAGGAAAGCTAACTTCAGTTCCTCCCAGGTTGTCACAACCTTCTCTAGATGGTTGACCCAATAAAGGGCCTTGTATTGCAGGCTGAAGGGGAATGCCATCATTTTGACAATGTCCAAAAGAACATTGAGGTAGTGGGTCGTACGACAGATGCGTGAGAACTGCTGTAGGTGGATGTACGGCTCTTCATTGGTGTTTCCATGGAAAGAGGAAGAAGAGCGAAGAACTGGGGCTTCAGCTCAAAGTGAGCATGCACCGGTGGAATGAGGATCCACTCGGTCATCTAGCTGTCTCCAGGATTATAGGTCTCCTTCAATGTAGGTTTGGGTCTCCCATTTTCTGGCTCTTCGTCATTCGGAGGTCCACCACCTCCTTGTCGTCCTCCCTCCTCCCTCGGCTCTATTCATTACATCATTCAGCATATCCTGGAAAGAAGTCTGTGCTAGGACTTGCTCTATCAGCTGCTGTTGGATGGCCTGGATGGTTGCCAACAGTTGTGCATTAACCTGATTCTGATCAGGCATCTGTCCTTCTTGTGGGGGGTGGCTGCTGACCCTTGCCCTTTCCTTGAGGAGCCATGTCAGGGTCTGAGACTGAAGAAAGGAATTCTGGAATAGAATCCATGGCTTGGTCTGTCTTCTATCTGCAGAATGAGAGAATCCTAATCAGATCATTTGCATTCTTATTCAGCTGTCATGATGGATCTGGGATCAAGGTCAATCCCAGAATGTTATGAACGGAAAAGGATATGGACTGTGGTCGACTTCCATTCAAAACAGAGAAAGTGGGACAAAAGTGATCCCGGTTTATTGGGTGGTCAAAAGAAAGGTAGAAGACGAGGAGTCTGGAGATCGATCCGCAAAGTCCGGATCGGGTTCTCGAGAATCGCCTCAAATTTATTGGCAAAGTTGAGTCTATGGAATCGATGTGGGTGTCGGCGGGATCTCGATGGAAACCATCCATAGATCGAATTCGTGAAGCACAAGGAATATTGTATTTTGGAGGAAGGATACGATGGTCAACGAGGAATGAAAGGGAGTGCAAAACAGTAGAAAGGCTCGACTGAGCAGGGGTCAAAGGAGCATGATACAACAAAACTTGCGCAAAGGCACGGGACTTGATCTTTGATCCTTAATCTAGATCCATACAAATGCAATACAAGAATTGGGTTCACCAACTCATGCCATGTGGAGCCGTGAGGTTCGGCTACTTATTATCTTTTCAGTTTTAGAGTTGTTATTTCAGGCATATCTTTTAACAAGTCCTTAGCATGCTAACCCTATAGGAGAGAGAGTACTGCCAGGAAAAGAATCCTGTACTTGTCCTCCTCCTTTGTAACCTATAGTTTGTACTTTTTGAGGTCTCTGAGCCCTTCCTGGATCCCTACTCAGCCAAAGAAATAGAGAGAGGAAGCCGATAGGTGAAACCAATACTTCGGTTCTCGCTCGGTACTGAATCACCCGTGAGCGTGCAAGAACCTACTCGGACGCAAACCGATGAGACAGACACCCCCGTGAAGGGCGTGGCCTATGCTCAATACTTCAGATCATGTCA